>JAPPVO010000002.1:122585486-123185486 GCA_030407325.1 Camellia japonica | reverse complement strand
AATATTGAATATATACATAATATAATATTTTCTTTCTCTCTCTTAGATATTGTAACAGTCAAATTTCATTTTTTAAATTTATTTTATGTTTTAGGTAGGACTGTTAGCATGTTTCAAAGTTTACTAAATATTTTTGTTAGTCAGCGATTTTTCTTTTTGTTTTTTTTAATCAGCAAAGAAAATTTGTTTTGTGAAAAAATAAACTAAGGAAACAAATATTAAATAGTTGGGGCTAATTTTACCAACTAATCCGAAGGATAAAATGTCCAACCTTTTTGTATCCCACAACCACCTAGGATGAGATAATCCCACATATATGTGGGATTAATAGTCTGGACTTCATTTTTAAAATTTTAAACCAATCAACGAAGTAATTGAGAGATTAGACACGGAGTCCAATCTCATGCTTCAATTCCTCCAAATAAACACTCCCTTAATGAATTGACCATTTTTAATTCCTTCCGCCTTTTATAAAGGTAAAATAGTCATATATATTTATATATATATATATATATTTTGAAAATGGGATTTTATTGGTTAAAAACAACGAAGTATGACTCAACGAAACGCTAACCTCACAAATAAGGCTTTTGAGTAGTTGCCTCAATTTTGTATTTAGAAATTGCTAAGAGCTTGTTTAATAATGTTTATATTTACAAGTTTTTGTGTATATTTATATAAATTTTAAAATCTGTAAACAAAAGCTTGTATGGTGTTTATTTTTATTTTCAAATAATTTTAAATAGTTTATAAAATTCATTAACTACAAAATTCTATTTATATAGAAATTCATTAAAAAATGGTAAATTTCATTGACCTCTCTTGATATTTGAAAAAAATATAGTAAGTCCCATAAATTTAACATAATTATAGTTGGCTCTCTTAAAGCTTTAATTCATATAACATCTGACCATTTTTTCATTAGAAATTCATTAGTTGAATGAATGAAAAAAATGATATTATCATCTTTTTTTTTTATATTGAAATATATATTATACCTTGTGCATTTTTGTGTATTTGTAATTGCATTAGTTTTGATTTCTTTGATCTTACTAAAAGGAAGGTCTGTATAATTTTATAAAAATTGTAAGACTTGCTATATATATACTAGTGTATGCCCGTGCCTAAAGGCACGGTGTAAATAATATTAGGATCAAAATGTAGTTGTAATTTGTACGTATCACGTTAAAATTTGTAGAGTTTGTAGCACCTGATAAAAGATCAAGTCAGCACTCTTACCATTAGTTTGTGGCTAACACCTGATACATTGGTGAGTGTCATAGTACCCCAAACCAAAAATATCTTATTGAAATAACATAATACAGATAACATAAATAACATAATCTGACAAATAGTAATCTTTAGAAAAATAATTTTGCAACCAATCTGAAGAAAGTATTGACACCTCTCTACATCGCGGAGGGAGCCCCAATATTGAATTTTTTGCAACAAAGCACATGGCAATCTATATAACAAAACATACCAATCGTCATCCTAAAACAGTAAATTTTGCAATTAATTGTAAATTAAAAAAGCTAAATGCATCATATCATCAAGAAAAAATCAACTCTAGAATAGAACCGCTTATGAAAAACCGCTTAAATGGTGAAGTTTAATTTTGTTAAAAAAATAATACCTGCAACTCATATGGTTTGTCAAATTAATGTAAAAATCATCAATTACATCAACTATAGACAACTTTAGAATAGAAATTGTTGCTTTACAAAATAGCCAAATTAAAAGAAGTTTAAAGTCATCCAATAGCCATCAATTGTTGCTAGTATCAATACTTGAAAGAAAATGTATAATAAGAAGAGTAAATTAAATAAGAAAAATCATAAATAGGTGATAACTTCACAAAATATTTAAAAATTCCCTGATTTGTAATTTTCCCAATGAAATAAGAAGATGAGTAAAGAGAGTCCATATTACAGTTTGGTGCAAATCTCATCGTCCTATGAAAATAAAAGAAAAGAGAATTTTATTAGAAGACAATCAGAGGGGAAAAGAGTGTATTTAAAAAAGAAAAAAAAAAAAAAAAAAAGACAACTTACATGTCTGAAGTAGTGACAACTTACATGTCCAAAGTAATAAATCAATTCAATTAAAAAAAAAAAAACAATTATTTTTTGGTACCAAGTGGAGAACTCAATTGTAATATACTGATTCAAAATAAAAGATCAAGTCAGCACTCTTATCATTAGTTTGTGACTAACACATGATACATTGGTGAGTGTCACAGTACCCCGAATTACAAATACCTGATTAAAATAACATAAAACAGACAACATGGATTAGGCCAAATGCAAAGTATAACCTGGCAAATAGTAGTCGTTAGAAATTGCTTACATATTAAGATACGGAAATCAAATCTCAAAAAATAATTTTCCAATCTATCTGAAGAAAGCAGTGACACCTCTCTACATTGTGGAGGGAGCCCCAATATTGAATATTCTACAACAAAAAAATAGACAATCTATATAACAAAACACACGAATTGTCACCCTAAAACAGTGAATTTTGTAGTCAACTGTAAATTGAAAAACTAATGCATCAACTCTATGCCATAGCATCCCAACAATGTAGCAATACTTTTTTCATAAAACCGGTTATGAAAAACTGCTTAAAAGGTGAAATTTAATTTTACAAAAAAAAAAAAAAAAAAAAAAAAACGGCCTCTAACTAATCTAGTTTGTCAAATTAATATGAAAATCATCAATTACATCAACTATAGACAAATTTAGAATAGAAATTGTTACTTTAAAAAATAGCCAAATCAAAAAGATTTAAAGTCATCCAATAGCCATCAATCGTTGCTAGTATCAATACCTAAAATAAAAATGATCTTAACATGTTTTCCTCCTCTAGTTTTACTACCTTCTTCAAAGCACTTGACAAAAAATGAGCACACATGTTTTTACTTGAGTTTAAAATAATCAACTCCCAAGTAGAAAGAACAATAGGATAACAAAGGCAATATACTATGATTATGTTGTGTTTTCTTTTGCTTTATAAAATAAAAGAAAGGCATCCTAATAAAACGTCAACAATATGTTATATCAATCCATTTAACCAAGTCATCATGTTATATCAAATCCACTTAACCAAGTCAATAATATCCAAGACACATGTCAAAACACAGAGTTGTAATTGAATATACCAATCAAGTAAAGGGTTAAACACATGACTTTTAGGTGTAATTAAAGCATGATCTCTTTTATAAACATTGCGAGTAAACCCAAGCAAATTTGTCCCAAAAAAACAAAAACAAAAAAGTAAACTAACCAAAAACAGAGCTCCCCTATTAAACTTAAAAAATAAAATAAAATAAAATAAAAAATAAAAAATAAAAAATAAAAAATGGAAGTAATAAATAGGCGAAGCAATCATATGCCATATTGCAGTGCACCTAAACAAATGTTATGCAATAGGAAACGACAATATTAAATCTTAGAAATGACAATATTAAATCTTAGAAAAATTTATGAACTAAAAAAAAACCTTACACAATTTCATCCTCAATGGAAGCCAATTACTCTATTAAAGAATTAGGATACCTTTAATGGGTTAACATGGTATAATGAAATGCTATAAACAGATATTGCAACAAAAACAAAAAACAATTTAAAGAAACATCAAATAGCTCCAACTATTAGTAGGTACCAAAAATATATTGCTCAAATCTGCCCTAGCACAATCTATAAATTGTGCATTTATGAGTACAAAAGGAAAACAAAAGGTATGGAGTTTCAAAAGAAGAATAATATCAAACAATACTAAATTTTCAAAAGAAGCATGAGAAGCAGCTGACCTTAGATACATTTCATTGGTACAAAGGAGCATGAAAACCTGTTCTATGAAAGAAACATGTTCTAGATGAGAAATCAACAATTATGCATGAAAACAAAATACAAACACAACTAAAAACACCCATGCAGAGATGTCCCAAATTAACATGTGCATCTTTAGGCAAAAATAAAGCTATTAAATTAACTGGAGGTAAAAAAAATAAAATAAGAATTGCCACTACATGATCCAAACAAACATTATATTAAATACACTTAAGCCAAACTTAGTTATACTATCTTATCAAGTACCATTTTCTATTTTTATATCCCCTTTTCTTCATTGTTTTCGTTCTCATAATTTTTACATTTTTAAAAATAGAATTTAAAAACCTCTCTTCTAAAAAAATGCATTATATTCTTGCCCATGGCTACCCATAGTTTTTACAGCAAATAGTTTGTTACAGTAACGAACAAATGTTCGGCCAGCTTATGAGCTTCATAAAGAATCCCCATTTAAAGAGGACACATACACGATTTTTTTTTGGGCCCATCTTCTCACTATCTATTCCTTTCTCCCTTCTCTCTCTTTATCTCAAAATTTCCGTGCACTTACATTCAAAAGTGCACAGATATATAGGAGATTTCCACATATATACAGGAGACACTAAAAAATGCATAGTTTAAAAAATAAAATACAATTATGGCTTATTCAAAAGATACAAACGTACGGGAAAAAAAAGAAAAACTCTACAAAAATCAATAAGAACTATACCGCTGGACATGCATTTTCCTTTCTCTTGCCCTTGCAAACATAAGTCACATTTTATTTTCCCATAGTTTGTGTGATTTTGTTTACGCTAATGAACAAATATTCGGCCAACTTATGAGCTTCATAAAGTATCCCCATTTAAACAGGACATATACCTGATTTTTGTTTAGGGGGCCCATTTTCTCACTATCTAGTCCTTTCTCCCGTTTGTCTCTTTATCTTTTTATCTCAAAATGTCCATGCACTTATATTGAAAAGTGGTGCAGATTTCCACATATATACAGCAGACACTAAGAAAAGTGCACAGTTTAAAAAATTAAATACAATTATGAACCATACCGCTGGACATGGACATGCATTTTCCTTTTCCGTTGCCTTTAAAAAATAACCAAAATATAAGAAATAATAAAAAAAAATGAAAAGAAAATGATTTTTGGGTTGACCTTAGAATTATGAACGACATTAAGATCCCGCACATCACGAATCACTACACCGACACTTCTTTCTTGAAGAAACTAAACCTATAGATACAAAAGCAAATGAGTAGCTGATATGGACAAAATTGAAATTTATAGATTCCAAAACGTTATAAGATAAGAAGATGAGTAAAAGGAACCAATATTACACTTCGTCATAAGTCTCCAAAAATGAGAGAAAAAAATTTATATGAGATGTAAAATTAAAATAATAATAAAGGTGTAAAGGTTGCTGCAACTTAGTGTTGCCAGTATGAACCAGTAATTTGTTAAAAAAGACAACTTACATTATCCATAATTGTAGAGGTTGCTGCAGCTTAGTATTGCCAAAACTTGTAATTTTTATGAAAGTTAACTTCACCAAAAACATATTAATCAAAGCAATAGGTCACTTCAGTTTAGTATTGCCAAAACTTGTAAAGGTAGCAATACATAGCTTATTTTAATTCACTAAGTGAAACCAAACGAAGCAATCAATAGATGGCTCCTACATTATTGTTAGGAACCAAACATATCGATGGCTTAAGCTTTCTTGAATTTTATTGAACTAAAAGAGGTTGAAATGAAACTGCAAAAGTTATAAAGCTAATTCATATACCATGAATAAAAAATCACTTTCCGCCACCAAAAGTTAGAAAGCTAATTAATAAAAAATCACATAGATATGCAAATGCCAAACTAATAACCTACAAATTACTCTATCAATAAAACACATCAATTGTTTAGTACTTTGCTTCTAAGAATCTATTTAGTAAAATTAACAAATAACAAAAGATTTGAACATCTACACAGTTTTAAAATAATAAAAATAATGAATAAGTCTAAACATCAAAAGAAAATATTAATGAATGTTATCATTTTAGATATGCCACATTACCCTAACCTGGCAAAGGGTGCAAATGAGTAGAAACATATGTACAACCAACAAGTAGATATATACTTATGCACCTAAAGTGAACAAAGAGATAGAAAAACAAACAAAAAATATATATTTCATAAAGTCAAACTCCATATAACCAACAAATAATTTCATCAAAAATAATTCATCCACTAAGTAAGCTAAAACGTCTCCAAGATATAACTAAGCTAACATTTTTTTGACAAAAGATAGATATGATAAAGAAATATTTAAATGTACATAAGAAAATATTATGAGAATTGAATTATTAACCTTAAAAGATCTAAAAATTGACTTTCCAAGATTTTTTGCATTTTGGGAGGGAAAAAAAAAAAAAAGTGTGGTTGAAGACTAAGTACTTGTTTTAGGTATATCATGTACAGACACTAAAAATTCTTAGTTCAAAACATTGGTATTACTGAAATTGGTTTTGTTCTATAAATTGGTTCAAAATTTGGTTTTATCCCTAGTATTCAAACTATGTGTCATTCAAATAGTTTGAATACCTGAATGCCAACAATACAATTCTTTCAAATTGTGTTTGGATCATGAACTTTTTACTCATATTTTAAATTAAATGAAAAATGAATAAGGCAAAAATATAAAAAATGAAAAAATTTAAATTATATTTCATTCATATTTTATTTTATTTTATTTTATTTTATCTTTCCAAATCTCTACCTAAAACCATGTTGAATACCCTTAATAGATTCATACAAAAGAACTATTGTCTTTACTTCTTTTACACGACGGGACATTATTTTTAGGAGATATATATATATATATATATATATATATATATATGTGGCAATGGATTAATGGCAACAACAAAGATGAGAGAGATGGAGGGAAAAGAAACCATATAAAACATCTTAACCATGAACAACAACAAATAAAGCCAATCCCCAAAGATATCTGAATCGCACTTCCAAACACAATCAGACTCTAATCAAAATTGAGTGAATTCCTATAACAAAGCTAATTAATCCAAGAACTAGACAAATTTCAATGAAGCATCTTCTGAAACACATCTTATTACTATTTTTTTGTAATTATTCACTGGTGTTAATCAATACTAATGTGGAAACTAATACGGTGGATACAAATAATAGTGAAACCAATAAAGGGCTGTTTTACCATAGGAAACAAAACCAATAGAAATAAAGGGCTATTTTATTAGTGATTTTTTATTTTTTTTTCTCTCGGAGTTTACCTTTGATTAAATCAATCTAATGGTCTAAATTTTGACAAAGGGTGAGTGGGTTATTTTCAGCCCTTAGATTAAATCAATCTAATGGTCTAAATTTTGACAAAGGGACAAAAGTCCCATCTGGATTCAAAATCTGAGATGTTTTGTTATATGGATTTTAACCAATTGATCAATCATCAAGAGTAAAGTTCCATCAATCAATCGTTGAAACTAATTGATTAAGTATAAAAAATAAAACATAAAAAATTGTAATTTGATTCTCTAAATTATTATGTAATTTGATTTTCCCACTTTCAACCCAATTTATAAAAAAATTTAACTGGAATATTAATTATGAAGAAGGTGTATATTTTAAGTGATTCCAAATAGGTGATAGTTATTGTGTTATTGTGTTTGCATCTATAGATGCAAAAATAACTAAAAATTATTTAATAGTGCATGCTTACCATCTTGCACATGATCAACACCTCTATATATGCGAATATAATAGATGAATAGTAATTTGGTAAAAGAATCAAAGACTTATGTTTCAAATACCAAGAAAAGTTAGTGTAATTTACCAGGATGATAAGAATCCCAATATAAAATGGTAGGGCATCACATGCAACAGTTTTTGATAAAATCCCAATATAAAATCCCCAGGAAAAAAAATGATAAAAGAATCGACAATTCAAGAAAATCCATAAATGAAAAAAAAAAAAAAAAGCCCTTTATAGAGATGGACACCAGGTACGAACATCCATAAATGAATAGAGATGGCAACACAGTTCCAGATCTTGAATTTGCACAAACAAAATGATAAAAGAAAAAAAAAGAGAAAGAAACAGGATGAATCAATAAATGAATAGAGAAATGGACCTGCAAATAGAATTGGTATGAACATCCATCCAAACAACCGTTATAGAGATGGAGACCAGTAGATTTGCTCTAAACGACCATTGTTTCTACCGTCAACATTGTACCCATCTACAGTGGCTTTGTCAATTTCCTTGCCCATACAAATCCTCACTCTCCAGAATCTCCATCGGATCGTGCTCTACCCATCTGCAGATTCACAAACAAAACAACAATAAAAATACAGAGCAATCACAGAGAGAGATAGATAGAGAGAGAGAGAGAGTTCTTCATACCCTGCTTGTGGGTAGAACTGAGTGAACTCGACTTGGTGGTTCATTGATTGACATTTCTATTCTTCTCTTCCTCCTTCGAAGAGTGTTGTGTTGCATCTCAAATTGACCAAAAAAACAGAGCAAAACAGAGAGAAGGTGTGTTCAAAATTTGAAATGAGAAAGAAAGAGATGAGAGGAGTAAGTGTGTGAGAGATAGACATTTTCATCCCTTGGATTGAATCAATCTAAGGGTGCACATTTTGACAAAGGGACAAAAGTCTCATCAGAATTTAAAAACTATTGTGTCTTATTATATAGATATTTCTAAATTTGAAGGGAGAAATTTGTTAAAAAATGAATTTTCATTATTTTCATCCAAAGCCTGCTATTAGTTGATTACGTAAAAAAAAAAAAAGAAAAAAAAAAGAAAAAAGAAAAAGTTCATTAACTTCTTTTGTTTTACGTCGTACTAAATACCAAATTTAGAAAATACTTTTCACTAAAGAAACGGAGTGGTAATCTTCTAAAAACCTTTTAATTGGTCAATTTCTTGTTTTGTTCGGTTTGTTTTCCTTGGATCAAGTTCACAGAGGAAGTGAGTTTCAGAATGGGCTAGCTCATTGACTCATAGTACTTTTGTTCTATTGACACAAAGCCTCTCAATCATAGGTATTGGATTTGGATAAGGGTGTACAGATCAAATTGGTCTGATTTGAGTGTAAGCCAGGAATTGAACGTCGGAATTAGTTTCAAAAAAATTAGAACCGTAGTCAAACCGTTAAACTGTGGAATTGAATCAGAACTGAACAATAGAAACTGATTTGGTTTGGTTTTGTTCAATTTTACGATTCTAGAAATTTTATATAACAATAAATATGATATATATTTTATGTTAGTAAACAAATTTTTTATAGTTAACTTAGTTAAGTTAGTTAAAGTTTATTAATTTCAAATGAAGGTTAGTGTTCAAATATTATAAGAGGCGTTTTGTATTTTAATTTTTAACTATAAAAATATAAATAAATACGTCACGATTTGGTTCAGTTCAAAAATCGTAACCAATGCCTTGGAACTAGGAACCAGACATATTTGAACGGTTCACCATTTTCAGAACTAGATATCAAACCGGCGATTTAGATCGGATTGGATCGACTTACTAGTTCTACCGATTTTTTTGTACACCCCTAGATTTTTTTACAATGCATGATCTCTCTCTTTCTCTATTATTGGGCCCGCACATCTGTTTGAATATCCAGTTCATAATAATATATTTATCATTTCAAGTTCATCCCAACCCAATATCAGGTCTAATTTAGTCATTTTAAAATACAGTTGTGATTTAGACCCCCTCAAACTTCAACCCCCACCACCCCCCACACACACGTGGCGGGTGGTGATTGGAGGAGGAGAAAAAAAAGAAAAAGAAAAAGAAAAAGAAAAAGTGACCAATCAAAAAAGAAAGGGGGTCAAAAGGGGGTGGGGGAAAGGGGGTCCCAATCTTTATTCTTTAAAATAAGCTCCAAATGAACTTCCAAATTCTAAGCGAGATTTACTGGCTAGTCCTATTGATCAACCAAATTTACTTGCAAGTCTTGCTCATTTATTAATTTATTTATTTATCAATATCTCAAATATTGAGAATAAATAAATAATCTTTTTGAAATTTAAATTTTATATGAAATATGGAGCTACATCGTTTTTAAATATAGCATGTGTTTTAAACACACATCGTGCCTACTATGCTGTTCACAGAAAAGAGTGAAACGAGCAATGCGAGTGTAACGCCCTCAAAATAAAACCCATTATATATAAGATTAACATGCATTAATAATAGAAAACGAAACATTCTATTATCCATCAGAGTATTACTAAATAAAAGCATTACATGTAACATCAAAATAAATGCCCTACGGGCTTACATCTTGCCAAGCCAACACTTGGATACAAAGAAATAAGAGTCTAACTCAATACAAATAAAGCCCTAGGCTTGAATGTTTACATGTATCAAATAAAGACAAATAAATAAAAACAAGTCTTCGAGTCCAAATCCTCACAAGCTAAGTCCTTGGAGGTAATGAACCACCTGAACCTGAAAATGAAGTTCCCATATAGGGTGAGCCACAGCCCAGTAGAGAAATACTAAACCAAGCATATGAATTAACTAAAGCAGTAGCATCTGATACATGGTTAACACCGGATAATCAATTTACAAATTCATGACACGAATGTCTACTTGCCTATGACACAATGTCTATGGCATAATTCACCTTCCATTTATGGCTCAGAACCTGGCCAAATAACTCAACTGGGGTTTCATCTTTTATTAACAATACTTCCAATTCAACAGGAATAACAATTCAAGTTAAACCTAACATAACGAATACACATGTTGGTATTATATCAATCACAATCAAATTCACTTCCATACTTCCCAACTGATACACATGGTGGTGATGTATCATATCAACAACAAATAGAAATATTTCTATTATAATTAAGCACACACATAAGTGATGCTACTGGAGTCCATCCCCTATCTCCTCCCAACAAGTCCGGTTTAGAGGTCCATCCCCTATCTTCCCCTAAACCGTGGAGTTCATCCCCTATCTCCTCCAAAAACAAATGCATATGCAACATAATCAATACTTGCCATACACAACACATAATTAATACACGAATGTTCTGTATTAACTCAACAGTCAAACAATTGACTCAATTTCAGTTATACCTAAGCCGCATGCAAGGTCTACAACAATCAATGGCTATCCTCCACCGATAGCCCAAAACAATTATTTCTAAGCAAGAAATAACTATAACAATAAATGTAATTTCAATATTCTCAAAGGTAGTATTTAAACTACCAAATACATCATTAAACCACTAAATTCCCCAATCTCATGAATTTAACCCAATATCACAATCTTCCCTTAAATTAATTATATAAATTAATCTATGACAAAACCTAAGGTTTCTCCAAAATTACAAACTACCCCCACATACCAAAATACCACCACTTAGGATTAAAGCGTATAAATGGAGTAGGAAATCCCTACCTCGAAGAAATAACTCAAAAAGGAGAGAAGAGATGATGCCCAAAACTCCAAAGTGCTCCAAACCAACAATTTCTCAGATTAAAATGTAGCCCTCACTCTCCTCTACCTTTTTAATGAAGGAACTAGGGTAGATACACACTCTAAATAGATCAATCCTAAGAGAGAAGATGAGTTGGGAGAGAGAGAACTCGTAATCTAGGGTTTTATAAACTGAAAGGGGCTGAAAAACTGTTTTAAAACGCTTAAACACGATTTTATACTCAGCCGCCCCGCTCGAGCGGACAAACTCCCGCTCGAGCGGACACTCACAGACTCCCGCTCGAGCGGACAATCCCACGCTCGAGCGGCGGATGCACACTCCCAGCATCTCGACAAACCAGGTCCCCGCTCGAGCGTCCAAATCCCCGCTCGAGCGTCACTCACACACTCCCGCTCGAGCGGCCCAACTCCCGCTCGAGCGTCCAACCCTGCACAAGAAATACTGGATGGGTGTTTTTCCCGCTCGAGCGCCAAAACCCCCGCTCGAGCGGACAAGCAACAACAAGTCCCCGCTCGAGCGTCAAACTCCCCGCTCGAGCGGACAAGCCAAAATCTGGGCAACTAGTTTTGGTTCCTAAGCTCAACCAACCTGTTCCAAACCCGCCCAACACATCCTATAACTCCAAATAAGAAAATATAGGACGACAACAACCATTATACAAAGATAGGATCTACGGAACCTAAGTCCGGATACAAACATCGAATGGGAAAAGACCGGGGTCGCTATAACCTCCCCCCCTTAAAAGAATTTCGTCCCCGAAATTAAGCATGAGTTTGTAAAAACAAGTTTTTCTCAATTCCCAATGATATTATAAAACAATAAACAACAACTTGACCCAATACCGGTCACTTCATCTCTTATCAAGAGGCATCTCACAATATGTATAAATCAACATATATTCAACTTGCATCAATATTATGCATTATTCCTTTTAATGTTAACAATTTCCATATCATTATTCAAGTTCATGATATAAACAACACATTCAATATATAAATGTTATACTCCACTTCCATAAAAAGGCAAGTTCAAATGTTAACATTAAACCCAAAACATTCTCAATGTTTTCCAACTTAAGACATATATAAAATTCTTAAGTTGAACAATATTATATAAGCTAAATACAAGATTACAACTCAATAAACATATCCGGATATTTCTCACGGACTTCCAACTCACGTTCCCAAGTGGCTTCCTCCACTCCGTGATGTTTCCACAAAACTTTCACCAAAGGGATGGTTTTGCCTCGCAAAACTTGATCCCGCCTATCCAAGACCCGAACCGGTCTCTCCTCATAGAGACATCCTCATCAACTACTAAATCAGTCCAATCCAACACATGTGACGGATCTGGCTCATACTTCCGAAGCATACTCACATGAAACACATCATGAACTCCGGATAACTGCGGTGGCAAAGCTAAACGATAAGCAGCCTCGCCAATCCTCTCAAGGATCTCAAAAGGCCCAATAAACCGAGGGGACAACTTCCCGCTCTTCCCAAACCTCATCAACCCTCGTTAGGTGATATCTTCAGAAAGACATGATCACCCACCTCGAATACCAAAGGTCTCCTCCTACGGTCGGCATAAGATTTCTGACGACTCTGTGCTGTAACAAGCCTCTTACGGATAAGCTCAACTTTCTCCGTCGTTTCCCTCACCAACTCCGGACCCAAGAGGTGCATCACCCACCTCGGCCCAACAAACAGGAGATCTACACGGTCGGCCATACAAGGCCTCAAACGGTGCCATACCGATACTAGACTGAAAACTGTTGTTGTAGGCAAACTCCACTAATGGCAAGTGCCTCTCCCACGACCCACTAAAGTCGAGAACACAACCCCGAAGCATATCCTCAAGGATCTGAATAGTACGCTCGGACTGCCCGTCAGTCTGAGGATGATAAGCCGTGCTAAAGGTCAACTTAGTGCCTAAAGCACTCTGCAAACTCTGCCACAACCTGGCAGTAAAACGAGGATCTCTATCTGAGACGATCGTCACTGGGACCCCGTGCAACCTCACTATGTCCCGGATATATAAGTCGGCAAGATGATCTACCGAATCTCTAACACGCATAGGAATGAAGTGCGCTGACTTCGTCAACCGGTCTACAACCACCCAAATAGCATCACTACCCCGCTGAGTCCTCGGAAGACCCACAACGAAGTCCATAGTGACATGCTCCCACTTCCACTCGGCAATAGGCAAGGGTTGCAACAAACCCGCTGGCCTCTGATGCTCGGCCTTCACTTGCTGACAAGTAAGGCACCTAGATACGAAAGCTGCCACATCTCTCTTCATACCCCGCCACCAAAACTGGCGACCCAAATCCTGATACATCTTAGTACCTCCCGGATGCACCGCAAGGCGCGAATGATGAAACTCTCGGAGTACCTCCTCTCGGCAAGACTCCGGCACAAACAGACGGTCTCGGTATCTCACACTCAGGTCGGGATACACCGTCAAACCCTTCTCAACCTTCCCAATGGAAATCTTTTCTCGGAGAGATTCTACCTCAAGATCACCCCTCTGAGCCTCTAACACTCGAGTCACAAGTGTAGGCTGTGCAACAACAGAAAACAAGGCCGCAGCCTCTACGGATTCGCCCAGATGCAAATCAAACTCCCCAACTGCACCCAACATCTCCCACTCCCGGATGGCTATACTAGCTAAGTCACCAACAGATTTCCTACTAAGGGCATCGGCCACAACATTGGCCTTCCCCGGATGATAGTGCAACTCGAAGTCATAATCCTCAATGAACTCCATCCACCTCCTCTGCCTCAAATTCAAGTCTTTCTGTGTAAACAGATATTTCAGACTCTTATGATCCGAGAATACCTCGAACCTCTCACCATAAAGATAATGCCTCCAAATCTTCAAGGCAAAAATCACAGCTGCTAATTCTAAATCATGCGTAGGGTAATTCTTCTCATGAATTTTCAACTGACGTGAGCCATAGGCAACCACTTTCCCCTCTTGCATCAACACACAACCCAGACCCTCTCGTGAGGCATCACAATAGACTGCATAACCCAACCCTCTCTCCGGAATAATCAAGACTGGAGCGGTGGTCAGTCTAACCTTCAACTCCTGAAACGACTTTTCACAAGTCTCACTCCATACAAATTTGACTCCCTTCCGAGTCAATCTAGTCAACGGTGAAGCTAACCTGGAGAAATCTTTCACAAACCGACGGTAATACCCAGCTAATCCCAGAAAACTGCGGATCTCAAACACACTCTTAGGCTGTGCCCAATCTTGCACTGCCTCAGTCTTGGATGTATCAACAGACACCCCTTCCCCAGAAACTACATGGCCTAAGAACTTCACCTCTTCTAGCCAGAACTCACACTTCCCGAACTTAGCATAAAGCTTATGGGCTCTAAGTAACTCAAGCACCACTCTCAAGTGTTCCTCGTGCTCCTCCTCGAAGGTGAATAAATCAGAATGTCGTCCACGAAGACGACCACAAAACGATCCAAGAATTCCCGGAAGATCCGGTTCATCAAATCCATAAACACTGCCGGTGCATTGGTGAGCCCAAACGGCATCACCAGAAACTCATAATGACCATACCGCGTACGGAATGCCGTCTTAGGAATATCCTCCTCCCTGACTCTCAACTGATGATAACCCGATCTCAAATCTATCTTAGAGAAACAACGGGAACCCTTCAACTGGTCAAACAAATCATCAATACGGGGCATAGGATACTTATTCTTAACCGTAGCCCGATTCAATTTCCTGTAATCAATACACAATCTCAAAGCACCACCTTTCTTCTTAGCAAAGAGGGCCGGTGCTCCCCACGGCGAAACACTAGGACGGATATAGCCCTTATCTAACAACTCCTGGAGTTGAACCTTCAACTCAACTAACTCGGCTGGGGCAAAACGGTAAGGTGCCATAGAAATCGGCGCCGTGCCGGGCACTAAATCAATAGAGAACTCAATCTCTCGCTGAGGTGGCAAACTAACAAGATCCTCGGGAAAAACGTCCGAATACTCACAAACCACCCTCGGCAACACAATCTGGGTCTCATCACCCTCACTAATCGAAAGACTAGCAAGTAGACCACTAAGCTCACTCCGCCCTCGCGGATCATACCCGGTGGCAAAACACTACCAACCCGTCCCCCAGAAAACGAAAACACTCCCCGTTCACGGTACAACAAGTGACCCTCTGACGGTAGCAATCAATAACTGCTCGGTATGACGATAACCAGTCCATACCCAAAATAACATCAAAGCCCTTCATGGGCATAACACAAAAGAAAAAGGGATTCTATGATCATCGACCTCTATATCACAACCCCTAACACCTTGTTTCAAAATCAACTCACCCCCAAGAGGTGACACTACACAAATAGGAGATGCTAACTGAGCTAACTCCAACTCCAAAAGATGCAAATGCAGCAGACACAAAGGAATGAGATGCACCCGTATCGATCAAAACACTAGCAACTGAATTGCAAAACAAGAAGGTACCTCTCACAACAGATGGAGCCGGTACAGGATCCTGCGCGGTAACAGCATACACGCGCCCAGACGACCTCTGATCAACCTGCTCACCCCTCGGAGCATAAGACTGCTGCACAGACTGGGACGAAGAAGCCCCCTGATTGGCCCTCGAGGCCTGAACTGACTGAGCAGGCAGCTGACTCTGAGTCTGCCTCGAACCAGATGCACCAGATGTGCCACCCAACTGTGGGCAAAACCTCTTCATGTGCCCGGCTGACCACACTGAAACAGAGAGCGGCTGGCCTCTACCCTGACTCTGGCTCTGAGATCGAGCCGAAGAAGATGCTGCTCTCTGAACTCCTCCCCTCTGAGGACAAACTGGAGACTTGTGACCCAGCTGGCCACACTTGAAACAAGTGATGTCTCCCTGACTGCCTTTCCCAGAACTAGCACTCGGCACTGGAAAAGTGGATCTAGAAAAACTACTCTGAGGCTGCTGAGGAGTGAAACCTCTCTGCCTCCTGCCATCACTCTGGCCATCCTGACTCCTCTTGGAGCCTTTCTGCCTTTCCCCCTCTTCCTGCATCATAGTCTCGGTATGGGCTGCTGCATCAACCAATCGCCCAAAATCCCTAATCATAGATCCGACAACTCTCAGCATGAGGCCACGCCTCAACTTCTTCTCAAACTCAATGCAACGGCGTTCCTCAGTCGCCACCAACTCAGGTGCAAACCTGGACAAACTAGTGAATGCAGCCTCAAACTCGGCCACTGATAAACTGTTCTGCTCAAGATGGCGGAACTGATCTCTCAACTTCTCCTGAACAGCTGGAGACAGGTACTTCTCCTGAAAAGCATCAACAAAAGCCTTCCAAGTACCTCCAATACGACCTTGGTGAACTTCCACCACTGACCCGCATCCCCTTTCAGCTGGAAAGATGCCAAGGTCACCTTCAGTACCTCGTCTTCGATGCCTAGCATCTCAAACGTTTTCGTTGTCTGTTCGAGCCATTCATCTGCCTTAAGCGGCTCGCTAGGATCACCTAAAAATTCGGGTGAGACCGGAAGAATTCCCTCTTCAGAAAAGAAGGTCCTGTATCTGCAGCAACAACAGCCTGGGCTGGATTCGCAGCCCTCAGAATGTCAACTGACGCCTGAAATGCCCCTGCTATCCCTTGGGCCAAAGCGCCCATAAACTGCTGTCCTACTGGCTCGGCCACATTGGCCTGGCCAACACCCTCCTGAACTGCCGGAATCTCCGGTATAGGCACTTCCTGCCTGCCTGCCTACCACGCCTACCACGACCTCGTCCTCGTCCTGACATCCTAAAAGGAAACAAAGACGTTAGCACATTAATAAATGTGCCGAAGCTAAACACTCACGTCCTAATGCATTGGACAACAATAAATCACCACGTAAGCACATAATCACATAAGCACCTACGAATTTCATTCCTGGATAATGGTCCCAAAGGCCATAGTTCCGGTTGGAAGCACATTGATCAAGTGCCTTTCCAACAAGACTACTAGAACTCAAGGATCCAATCAACATCTAGAAACTACATTCCATACCCACATAATCACATAAACATGTTATCATATAAGCATATAATCATTACACTAAGTCTCTATCAAACGAGACGAACCCATTGTGATACTAATCACTTCCCACGTACCCAAAGTATTCAAACCCGGTACGCTCTGATACCAAGTTGTAACGCCCTCAAAATAAAACCCATATAATAAGATTAACATGCATTAATAATAGAAAACGAAACATTCTATTATCCATCAGAGTATTACTAAATAAAAGCATTACATGTAACATCAAAATAAATGCCCTACGGGCTTACATCTTGCCAAGCCAACACTTGGACAAAGAAATAAGAGTCTAACTCAATACAAATAAAGCCCTAGGCTTGAATGTTTACATGTATCAAAAAAAACAAATAAATAAAAACAAGTCTTCGAGTCCAAATCCTCACAAGCTAAGTCCTTGGAGGTAATGAACCACCTGAACCTGAAAATGAAGTTCCCATATAGGGTGAGCCACAGCCCAGTAGAGAAATACTAAACCAAGCATATGAATTAACTAAAGCAGTAGCATCTGATACATGGTTAACACCGGATAATCAATTTACAAATTCATGACACGAATGTCTACTTGCCTATGACACAATGTCTATGGCATAATTCACCTTCCATTTATGGCTCAGAACCTGGCCAAATAACTCAACTGGGGTTTCATCTTTTATTAACAATACTTCCAATTCAACAGGAATAACAATTCAAGTTAAACCTAACATAACGAATACACATGTTGGTATTATATCAATCACAATCAAATTCACTTCCATACTTCCCAACTGATACACATTGGTGATGTATCATATCAACAACAAATAGAAATATTTCTATTATAATAAGCACACATAAGTGATGCTACTGGAGTCCATCCCCTATCTCCTCCCAACAAGTCCGGTTTAGAGGTCCATCCCCTATCTTCCCCTAAACCGTGGAGTTCATCCCCTATCTCCTCCAAAAACAAATGCATATGCACATAATCAATACTTGCCATATACAACACATAATTAATACACGAATGTTCTGTATTAACTCAACAGTCAAACAATTGACTCAATTTCAGTTATACCTAAGCCGCATGCAAGGTCTACAACAATCAATGGCTATCCTCCACCGATAGCCCAAAACAATTATTTCTAAGCAAGAAATAACTATAACAATAAATGTAATTTCAATATTCTCAAAGGTAGTATTTAAACTACCAAATACATCATTAAACCACTAAATTCCCCAATCTCATGAATTTAACCCAATATCACAATCTTCCCTTAAATTAATTATATAAATTAATCTATGACAAAACCTAAGGTTTCTCCCAAAATTACCAAACTACCCCCACATACCAAAATACCACACTTAGGATTAAAGCGTATAAATGGAGTAGGAAATCCCTACCTCGAAGAAATAACTCAAAAAGGAGAAGATGAAGATGATGCCCAAAACTCCAAAGTGCTCCAAACCAACAATTTCTCAGATTAAAATGTAGCCCTCACTCTCCTCTACCTTTTTAATGAAGGAACTAGGGTAGATACACACTCTAAATAGATCAATCCTAAGAGAGAAGATGAGTTGGGAGAGAGAGAACTCGTAATCTAGGGTTTTATAAACTGAAAGGGGCTGAAAAACTGTTTTAAAACGCTTAAACACGATTTTATACTCAGCCGCCCCGCTCGAGCGGACAAACTCCCGCTCGAGCGGACACTCACAGACTCCCGCTCGAGCGGACAATCCCACGCTCGAGCGGCGGATGCACACTCCCAGCATCTCGACAAACCAGGTCCCCGCTCGAGCGTCCAAATCCCCGCTCGAGCGTCACTCACACACTCCCGCTCGAGCGTCCAACCCTGCACAAGAAATACTGGATGGGTGTTTTTCCCGCTCGAGCGCCAAAACCCCCGCTCGAGCGGACAAGCAACAACAAGTCCCCGCTCGAGCGTCAAACTCCCCGCTCGAGCGGACAAGCCAAAATCTGGGCAACTAGTTTTGGTTCCTAAGCTCAACCAACCTGTTCCAAACCCGCCCAACACATCCTATAACTCCAAATAAGAAAATATAGGACGACAACAACCATTATACAAAGATAGGATCTACGGAACCTAAGTCCGGATACAAACATCGAATGGGAAAAGACCGGGGTCGCTATAGCGAGTGTATAAAAAAAAGAAAGGAAAGCACTTACTAACAGCTACTGTTGCTCTTGCTTGAGTACAACTCAACGCATCAACACTAAGAAAATGTTGTGCTTCATTACTTTATGTAGGCTCGCGATTCAACTTTGATCATTATGGACTGGTATAAGATCGAGTCCTAACCACCTCAAATTGTTTCCGTCTCTTTAGGTTTAGTTATCACTTATGATTTAAAATTTATTGGTACATTTTAAAAAGAACACTGCTGGAGACCCCCACAACCCCCACATACACGCGCGGGGGGGGGGGGGGGGCAAAGAGTGAAAGAAAAAAAAAAAAAAAAATTTTCTATTGGACCAATGAGCACCCCAGTGGTGCTGGGGGTCTTCCCCAGTAGGGGTCTCCCACATTTTCCTTTAAAAAATGTACATGACTTATAGGTATTTAAATCTATCACATAAAATTGTCTTATAATTTATTCAAAATTGTAAACCTATTCAGTCATGATAGAGGCCTCGAATTCGAGGCCTCGAATTTGGCTCGAATGAGTTTTTTTTTTTTTTTTTTTTTTTTTTTTTTTCTGGTTCAATCAGAAACGAAGAAGATGAAGAAGGAAGAAGGAGAAGAGAAGGGAGGAGGAAGGAGGAGGACTGGAGGGGGCCCTAATTACAGGGGGAGGAGGAAGCGGAGGCGAGGCGAGGCAGAGGCGGGGGCTGCCGGAGACGACGATCGGGCAAGGCAATGCAGGGTGACGCTGCGACGAGCTGCTGCGAGGACGCCGGGCGACGATCGGGCGGCGACTGCGAGCCCTCTTCCCCTCTCTTCTCTCTCTCTCTCTCTCTCTCTCTCTCTCACTCTCAAAATAGCACAGCTTTGAAAAAAAAAAAAAAAAAAAGATTCTGAGGCAAATTCGAACCTCAAATTCGAGGCCTGAATCATTAATCAAACCTATTTATTTCACTCAATAGATATAAACCACTATTATTAATTTTTTTTTTTGAAGGCCTGTTAAATTATTTAAATTCTTTTAGTAATTCTTTGAATTTAAAATATTAACAAAATTTAACTCTAAAATAAATTTAATCTTTTGACAAATATTTTAATTTTAACCCTATATATACTTTTGTTATTTATTATTCTTTTTGAAAAATGCTAGATATTTTAAGAAATTTATTAAAATTTTTATCAAATATTTTACACGATACGAGACCTACATGGATCATGTTATATCATGCTCACACCCATTTGAGACCTTACATAGATATCACATATATATATGTAATGAAAATTATGCCAGACCTGGCCCACATTAGTAGGCCTTAACAAGAAGCAGTTATATTCATTTATCAGAAGGCCCTGCTGACATTGGGTCGGTAGAAGCCTCTCTATACATTGTCCATCGAACTACAATTCGGATAATTACAAATATATTCTTTAAATTTTATTTAAAATATGAATTATTTCTTTTAATTTTAAAAAATACAAACACTCTTTTGTTAAAATTCTTTATTTAATAAAATTAATGACAAAAAAAAATTCTTAATTGCTTTCTTATACAACAATAAATTCACATAAATCGTTAATTGAAATATATATTTGATACCATTAAAAACTGTTAATTCACTCAATGAGTTATTAATAAAAAGAGTTATGCAATTAAAAAAACTTAAGGAGTGGGATGTAATTTTTCAAAAGAATAAAACTTCATAGCTCGAAACTCCCCCCCCCCCCCGAATCCCCCTAATGCCCAAAACGACGTCGTTTTGGGCATTTTCCTCTTTTTTTTTTTTTTTCTTTTTTTTCTTCCATTTTCAGTCTGAAACGCAGAGGAAGAGAAAGAGAAGAGAGAAAGAGAAGAGAAGGAGAGAGGGAGAAAGAGAGAGGAGAGGAGAGAGAGGGCCCCTCCTGTGCCTCCGCCGCCGCTGATCGTCGCAGCACTCCGATCGTCACAGCAGCAGCTCGTCGCAGCAGCTTTGACCGTCGTCGCCGTCGCCTCCGGCCCCGCTTCTGCCTCCTCATCCCCCTGTGATTATGGCCCCCTCTAGTCCTCCTCCTTCCTCCTTTCTCCTCCTCCTCCTCCTTCTCCTCCTCCCCTTCTTCCTTTTGATTTTCTGCTTTTGGAAAAAAAAAAAAAAAAATTTACAAAAACGGCGTCGTTTTTGAATTAGGGGGATTCCGGGGGGGAGCTTTCGAGCTCCCTAGCACGACTATTTTCAAAATTACAATGAGTATTTTAAGTAAATTTGAAAAAGTGTTTTTGTAATTAATTCTAAATATTATTGATGGTAAAGTTCAAATGCTGTCAAAACATTATCACTAATCAGTCACCCTGCAATAAAAGCACTTTGATTTTGCAATACAATTGATGGAAGCACAATTTTTAAACGGTTAGCAAGGACCTTACTTACAATTTTATAAACAATGTTACACAAACTAATTGGCCAAAACTCTGCCATATGTCTAGGCCTCCTTACCTTTGGAATGAAAACATTGTATGTATCATTGATCGATGTCACAATCTCTGACCCATTAAGTATGCCCAACAAAAACAAGAGACAAGGCAGAGGCCATTTTGCGCTGAAATTGGATATGAGTAAGGCCGATGATAGGGTGAAGTGAGATTATCTTTGGGGAATTATGGAGCGGATGGGTTCTGCAGGTATGTTTGTTGGTCGTATAATGCATTGTGTGTCTTTGGTCTCATTTTTTGGTTTTGCTTAATGGTGAACCAACGCATTCTTTCAAGCCGTTGGGGGATCTTCGTCACGGTGACCCTTTATCGCCATACTTGTTTGTGTTGTGTGCTGAGGGTTTATCATCTTTGATTCCTAAAGCGGTGGCGGAATGTTTATTATCTGGTAGTACAGTGTGCCGAGGTGCGCCGATGGTGTCCCATCTTTTCTTTGTCGATGATACTCTTTTATTTGGGACTGCACTGTGGCAATGGGTGAGGTTCAAGTGGTGACGGAGATTTTACGTAAGTATGAGTTTGCTTCTAGCCAACAAGTAAATTTGGGGAAGTTAGCAATTTGTTTTAGCATAAATGTGAATGAGCCTTTATGGGATGATATTCGGCGGGTTTGTGATGTGGGCATCATGGTTCAATTAGGGAAATATTTGCGTATGCCATATTTTGTTGGGCATTCGAAGAACGAAGTTTTTGATTATTTGAAAGACCAATTATGGAAGCTAATTTCAAGTTGGAAAGAGCAAATGTTGTTCACTACGGGTCGAGAAGTGTTGATAAAAGCAGTGGCTCAAGCTCTTCCAACATATGTTATGAGTTGTTTTCAACTTCTTGATGGGTTATGTTCGGAGATGGACTCTATTGTGTGCAAATTTTGGTACGAACAACGCGAGGAGAATCGAAAGATTTACTGGAAGGGATGGGATTATTTGTGTTCTCAAAAATGGATGGGAGGTATGGGATTCCGATGCTTACAATCTTTCAATTTGTTGATGCTCGCTAATCAGGGATGGCAGCTTTTGAAACTTCCATATTCAATTCTAGATTGTATTTTGAAAGCAAAATATTTTTCTATTTATTTTTTTGGCTTTCGAAGTTAAAAATGTAATTAGAGTGTGCCAACAATGATCAGTAAGTCCTTAAGAAGATAGTAAATGCCAACCAATTAATCAGACGATTGCTTTGAAGTTCTTTTTAGTCTCAATGAAGAGGACTTGTACTAGTGGCGTGTTTTAGGAGAAAATTCAAAAGACTAATCACAAAAGTAAAAAAAAGAGGGAGAAACAGTGTTAGCAATCAAATTTCATTAAGTAAACAAGAGTTTACAATTGTACCTTTGCACCTTTATAGCTTCGAAGGGGTTACAACAGCAGACTAACTTATAACTACTCCTACGAATTGAAAATTCAGTACAGGAAAGTAAAGGACTGGAAAATAAAAGGCTAGAAAGAAAAAATGTAAAGTAGATAAACTGGTTTCTGGATCTGGTTCCGGGGCTTTTCACTATCAGCCTTTTCCTCTATTTATAGGCTCTGATGATAATTGCCGAAGTGGCGGATTACCGCCGAAGTGGCTGATAACTGCTGAAGTAATCTCCATGATCACTGGACATGGCTTTAAATAGTTTGCTTCCACTAAATTACGGTTGGGCTTCCCTTATGAATTTAAATTTAAATTGTAAGCAACCGTTCGGCCAAGTCACCCTGCACATCTTGACTGTTCCCGTGTCTTGCAGATCCATCGCCATTGATAGAAGTTGCCACATGTCTGTTGGTGACTGGAGACTTTACTGACTCCCCAAATTTCCCCTTATGAACCATGTGTCAAGCTGTGATTGGCTTGTACAAAATATATGGCCAACATTACCCTCCGCACTAATATAAGCAATACTTGGTAATATTAGTGGATCGATGCACTACTGCCCACGTTCTAGGACGTGCATAGTAATTAATTGTTCTGGAAGTATAACCATCTTCTAGCAATGTTTAAAACACAGAACTTTCTCTTGTGCTTGAACCTTACACCCATTACCTATGCAACTGAAGGGACTGATACATCCTTTATGACCAATCAAAATTTTTCCTTCATTGATCAAGCATACGAAGAGGTTTTTGACAAGAATGGACAACCTTGACAGAACTCTCATGCATTTATTAGCCATATTTACCCTCCTCCATTTATACAAATTATGGAGGCTTTTGCAAAATATGTACCTTTAGAACAAAAACTTGTTCAAATGGATCTCGAAAGATCTTCATCTACTCCAAAGATCTCTGCGTATGATGAAGCTGCCTCCTTTTCTACCAAAACTACTGGTTGGAATGCCTGGCCAAAATTAACCCAACTTCAGACAAGGAAGCGTATCCACCATAGACTTGTTGAATTCAATGATCCTACTTCAGTTCCTCCTTCTTCTCGCAACTCCATAGTATACCCTAATGTACTATTTGATCACCTCCGCTGCCTCGAAGATAATTTGCTTTCGGCATAGTATACCTCCACTTTGCCGACCAAAATAGTATGGAAGACCCCTCACCTAATCAAGGCTTTGGGACTGAGCCCCTTACACTTGGCCAAGAAGAAAAAACTCTACTCTTCTGACTGGCTAGAGTGTGTGAATAAGCCCCAGCTTCAACCTTTCTTTGGAGGGGACCCAACTGCTCTTCCCTGTCCTTCTAATCCTAACTAGATTGAGGAATTGAAGTCACTCTCTTTGAGGACCGGCACTTCGTCCTCTATCAGGCCCCAGCTCCCCCCCCATTGCCTATCAGCAGTACAAAGCCTAAACTTTGCTTGCTGCCTTCTCCCACCTATCCCTCGAAGTGCTTCGAGATAACACCCCTTACAAGAAGCTTTTATGGGCTTGTGATATCGCCTCTCGAAGATAAATCTTCAATCCAGTGGCTCAGACAGAACTCCATACCTTCCTGGACCAACTCCCTCTCTTACTCAACTAGTACAAAAATGCCTCGGCCACCAGCAAATTGTTGGAGGAGATCTCTACCACTCATATTTAAACCCAATGCAAAGTAGAGAATCTCCTTGAAGAACTTGAAGACTTCAAGAACCATGGTTCGGCATATGGAGATGATACTTATATGGATGGGATGGATGAGGTAGAGAAGGAAATGAAGCAAATAGAATTTGAAATGAAGGCCTAGTAGGTTTTCCACCAAATAAGGGCACACCAGCTAGAGAAGCCCCAATTAGATAGGATAGAGGAAAAGTTAGAGCGAGAATATGTATTCATTGAGTTTTGTTGGACTAAGTTCCATGACCTCGTAACCTTCTCCATTCCTTATTTTTACGAAATTGAGAATGTAACCAAATAGGCCCCTCATTGTAATTGTTTATTTATTCAATAAAATATGGGTTTTTTGCTTCTAATTGCATGGTTTGGATTAGCTAATATGCAAGCCTTTAATCTCAAAACTCATTAACACATTAGCAAGTGTTGGCCCTAAAGTAACTCATTTATTTTGAAGCCAGGTCCAGCACTTCGAAGCACACTTCCTTTCCTCAAAAGGATAGTAAAATATTCTTGCGTATGAAATTTTCTTGGTAGAATGTCCAGAAATGTGCTTTTAAAACCTTTGATATTTAAAACATGGGTTTATTCTCCAATTTCATGGTTACTATTTGCTAATATGTGACCCTCTAATTTCAAAACTCATTAATATATTAACAAATGTTGGCTTCAAAAGTAACCCATTCATTTCAAAGCCAAAATCTTCCTCTGAAGCACACTTTTCTTCTTTTAAAAATATTCTTGGTAGAAAGTCCAAGAATGTATTTTCATAACCTCTGAAATTAGAGCATGGGTTTCTCTTTTATCAAATTCATGCTTTGTATTTGTTAACATGCAAACACTTAATCTCAAAACCCATTAACAAATTAGCAAATATTAGCTTCAAAGTAAACCATTCATTTTTTAGTCAAGCCAAGTACTTCAAAGCACACTTTCTTTTCTTCAACAATGTGGTAAAAATATTCCTTTGAGGGAAATCTTTTTGGTAGAAAGTCCAAGAAAAAGTACTTTCAAGACCTCTTGAGTGTTAAATAAGCCCTAACTCCATACAGGTCAAAATATAAGCTTCAACATTCTAGCAAATACTGGCTTCGAAGCAACCCATCCATTTTGAAGCCAAGTAAAGCATTTCAAAGCATGTTTTCTTCCCTTAAAAGGTAACAAGATGTTGATTTGAAGGAATTTTTCTTGGTATGAGGTCCAAAATGTGTTTTTAGGACCTTTGAAATTAAAATAAGGGCCCTAACCCCCCACGGATCAAATGAAAACCCGAAGAGCTTGGGCCTATTTGACCCATTAGGTTAAAAGGGCAACTTAGACAAGAAGGTATAAAGCCCTAATTCTTGCACTCTTACCTATTCACTTGTTCATTTCTAACTCTTGCTCGCATTGTTACTCATTTCAACTCTCACTCTTCCTTTCTCACTTTTCTCACTCTTCTTTCAATCCCTCACCAATGGTTGTTTCTTCTTCTGTGAGGCTATCAGTGGTTGAACGTTTACATCCCTCAGTGACTTTGAGGAGATGTATAAATGACGAAATAGCCAAGTACAGAACACCAAAAGGTCGAAGTGCGATTGATTGAAGGATCTTCGTCCCTCGACGCCACACACAAGGGGAATATGTTCTTGGCCCCCATTTTTAAGGAGGCTTTTGCTGCACTTCCTCTCTTGTACCCACGTTTGGAGGATCACTACCTTTTTTACTATGGAAAGCTCAACTAGGGGGGAGGGGGGTTGGAAAGCCACTCGACCTCATCGCTGCTGGCCAACATTGAAGATAGAATAGGAGGAATGGTATGACAGAGTCATAGAGGCTAGAGAACAAGACCTAGAAGACCTTTGCATCCTCGACGCCCTCCGACTTTCCAGGTTCATAATTCCTGAGGACCTCTATCTTATAGCTGCTGCTCTTTGTTTTTGGAATTCTGCTTTTAACTTCTTTCAATTTCGGTGTGGTATGATGGCTTCCACCATTCTTGATATGTGTTATCTGTTAAGGCAATCACCCATTGGTGACCCCTTTGGTCCTGATTACCCAGACCGTAAGGTCTCATTTTCTATTCTTTCTTCAAATTCTTTCTATAGTGACTTTGTAGCTGCTGAGAACAAAATAGAAGGTCATATGAGTTCTTTTCTTTTATCCTTTATTGGCTTTGCAAATTTCTTTTTTGTACCTCCTCCCAAAAAATGATGTCTGAATTTGTCCCCCTTGCCAAGACTCTGTCTTTGAAGAAGAGGATAGCCCTGACCCCTTATGTTCTTGGCCATGTATATAGGGTTTGTTCTCAATTTTGTGAGAGGCCTTTAGAGCCTAATCAAGGAGGTCCAATTTGGGTTCTTCAACTTTGACTTTTTGCCTACTTTACTGATTTTCATTCCCGTTGCCTAAGATTCCTAGTGCAAGAGCCCATCACCTATGGAGAAAAATATGCCAGAGTCTCATTATACCCTTCCAGTTTTGCCAACTATTTTTCTTACTTCCATCAACTTCCAGCTTCCATTCGCCCTTTTTTCTTTCGTCCCTTTGAGGCTAATATCGGGCCAACATGGTTGAGAGCCCTTTTGACGGATACCACTTGCTCAGGCCTATTAATAAAGAAATGTGGGCCTCAATTTTGGTTCCAAGGGATCCTTTTATTGACACTCTAAACCCCAGAGCGAACAAATGCATTTTAGAAGTATACTGCCCCTCCCAATTTGTGAGACAGTTTAAGCTTACTCAGGGGATCCCTGTCCCTCTTTGCAGCCTCTCCAATTCTGACCTTGAGACCAGAAATTTGAAATTGCCAAAATTCATGTTGAATAAGGCCATAATCAAAGTTGCATATGATCTCTCCAACTTTGAATTCATGCCTTTCACCAATCATAGTGGGGTCATGAAAAGATTCCAAGATTGGTGGATAACCAATATGGAGGTGCATCTTGCCACTCCTAGTTTGGACTTACTAAAGGAGCTAAATGTGCCATCCCAAGGTGGGAAAACCACAACCAAGGAGACTGGCATCACCATAGCTTCTGCCCCTACTACTTTAACCACGGTTGCTTCAACCCCCTATAGCTTGCGTTTCGTGCTCCTTTTGGATACGATTAGCCCTACAGTTCGGACTCCCATGGTTTTGAATCTAATTCCACAAGTGCAATGTGAAATAGATAAATAAAAATGAGTCCAAATCCGGAATTCTTTTGGAAAATCAATTTTGAATCAAAAATGCCAAAAATGAACTACTTTGCCAGATACAGAGTCGCCACCTAAATATTTTTGAGAAATCTAGGAAACCCGTGACTCATGCCAAAGGCTACGTGTCCGTCATCACCAAAGTGTCTAGGCTCGGGAACTTAGGTACGAGAGGGGAAGGTCATGAATTGAGCACCCCACTCACCCGATCAAAGATCGGCCTCTACTAATCATGATGTGATTCTTATTTATATTTTATGCTCTTGTTCTGATTATTAGGCTAACATTCCTATATGTTGCACACAAGTATAGACTAATTTGCAAAATTTGGAATGCTTCAATTTCATGTTTGTTTGAAAATTGTTTGAATACGTACCACTTGAAAAAGTGATCTCATATGTACATTTGATCAAATCATCCCAATTTGAGCAATTAGCTTTCATCCACATGCATTCAAACAAGTAATCACTTAAGCACTTAGCCTTATGGTATTATGCTTGACATGGCAACAATCACACACATACGATATGCTAAAACAATAAATGCTCACCTAGTGCAGCTCAACATTTTTGCGCCCTCTCTTGGAAACTCGAAAGAAGCCCTACAGTTCGGACTCCCGCGGTTTTGAATCTAATCTCACAAGTGCAATGTGAAATTGATAAATACCAAAGAGTCCAGATCCGACAAATCTTTTGGAAAATTGATTTTGAATCAAAAATGCCAAAATTGGACTGTTTTGCCAAATACAGAGTCGCCACTTAAATATTTTATTTTGGAGAAATTTAGGAAACCCATGACTCGTGCCAAAGGCCACGTGTCCGTCATCACCAAAGTTGCCTCGGCTTGGGAACTTAGGTACGAGAGGGGAATGTCATGAATTGAGCACCCCCGCTCACCCGATCAAAGATCGGCCTCTACTAATCATGATATGATTTTTTTCATCAACATTATGTGCTTTTATTCCGGCTATTTAAGCCAGCATTACTATGTGATGTGCACGAGCAAGTATAGACTAGTTTGCTCAAGTTAGAATAGTTCAATTTCATGTTTGTTTTGGGAAAAGGGTTTGAATTTGCCACCTCAAGTGGGCTTAAAGTTTGCGAATTTGCCACTCAACAAAATGGGCTTAACAAAGTGGGTTCAAAACATACATTCGTTGAATCGTTCCAATTCAAGCAACAAGCCTTCATCCACGGGCATTCAAGCAGTTTAGCAAGTAAGCATTTAGCCTCATGGTAAGCATGCTAGTCATGGCAATCATCACACTCATGCAAGTATGCTAAAGCACTAAAAACTCACTTAGTACTCCAAGCTAAGATAAAACAAAAGAGTTAGAAAAATATGTATGATTCCTAACTATACAAAATGACAAATGCAACGCATACAAAGAATGTAATTAATAGGCTCAGCTACTAATATGGCATGTGGATTGATTTTGATAACATGCGGTTAAACACGTATTCAAAGAATGTATTGAAATGACAATGCAGTTTGAATGATGCACCGAGCCTCGGTGCATGCAATATAAGATGAATGGATGCAAGCATAAGGTATACTAATTAAAACATGTCCCTACTCTAACCATCATAAGCGGATAAATAAAAGGGAGAAAGACGTGAGGTTGGAAGACATACACATTATTACATTACGCTCTCACGAAGGAGAGTCCGAATAAATAAGCTAACTAACTAAACTAAGCTAATTAGCAACTAATTAAGCTAATTAAGCTAACTATTACAAAACAAATGAATAACTAGCTAAACTAATTAGCTAATTATTACAACACTTGAATGAACTAACTAGTAAGCTAATTAATTAAGTTACAAAACAAATGTAAGCAAACTAAGCAATTAAAGTCTCTAACTACTTTGCCACTACTCCGCCTCGGGAAATGGAAGATGCACATGCTCGAATATCTCTCGAAAAGACCTCCGTTTCGCTCCCGAAAGCCTTTGTTTGTAGAGTTGAACACTCCCAAAACCATTTTGCTCCACTTTACCAACATTCTGATGAGGTTTGCATCGGTAGCCAGCTGGCCACTGGAAAAGACTACCGGCCAGGTGCCGGCCATAGAAGTGGCCTGCCGGCCATCAATGGTGCCTTGCCGGCAATGGATGGTGGCCTGCCGGCCACTGATGCACTATTTCACCTGCTGCAGCAAAAGACAAATAGAGCAAAAAGGAAGGCATTCTCACAGATTGCTTGCACAACTCACCCCTCCTTTTTATGAACAAATCCAAGGAAATGTGAACTTAAGCCACAAACCACCAATCCAAGCAATTTCATTGCATGATGGCTTGTGATTCAAGATATGCAAGTTCAATAAATGCAAAACAAGACACCCAAGAACCATCACCCTATCATGCATGATCAAGGGCTATGGAGACCTAGGAAACTTAACACATTTCATCACTTTGAGTATGAAATGTCCCAATTTTCCTTGTGTTCAATTAATCTCCGATTGAACACACAACACATAAGTTATTAACTTGCTCAATTTTAGTCCCAAGTTGTTAGTTACTCATTTTAACTTACTAACCATTCTTTAATCCGATTAAGTCCAAAAGGTGAGTTAAAATCCTCTAATGGAAAGAAGGCTCATAACAAAAGTTGCTTTGGGTATGAAAGAAGTCTCATACCATTGGTAAGGAACCCCCTAAGGGATTAAACCGTTAATTATGAAACCTCAATTTCACACTTAGGCAAACAAGTGACCTCAAAACCACTTTTGAAGAAAAAGTAAAAACTAAGAAGGGAGGGTGGTTACAGAGATGATAAGTGCTAAAATTAAGTGTGAAAAGCACCAAAACATGCAATCAACTCAAACAAGAGGTGTCTAAAGGCTTAAAACACCAAGCTTGTGAGGACTATTACACTACAACCATGCAAAACAAGACTCAACTGGCCCAAACAGCCCAAAACAGAGCTAAAGCAGTCTAAAACAAAGGCAAAAATATGCTGGAATATAGCTACAAAAAGCTAGAAAATCATGCTAACATATAGAGTTAACTAGGCTAGCAAACAAGACACAAGGAGGGGAGGCTAACCCCTCCAATTTTGGACTTCAAAACATGTTTTTTGCCACTGAAAATACTCTAAAATTCAGTGGTTAAAGGCCCAAAAAAGGTTGGTTTGAAAGTGGGAAACAAAGGTGCAAAAGCCTTAGAAGCAAGAAATAAAGAAGGGTGGGACACCCCCCCTAACCTTAAATGGCTTAAAACACCAATTTCAACCCATTAAAACAGAGATTTTTACAGCTCAAAAATGGCCCAAAAATAGTAGGAAAAGATAGAGAAACAAGTGTACTAAAATAAGTTAAAAGACAAGTGTTATACCTCTTGAAGCCAAGCACAACTTTAGGCACAAATACAAGTCAAAACCACCTTCAAGAGCTCCAACAAGACCTTATGGGACCTCAGCTCAAAAGTGATCAATTTTGATTAAGGATGTGTATGCAAAAGAGTGATATAACTAGACAAGTATGCACAAAATTGCAGGAGAGAGAGAGAGAGAGAGAAGAGAGAGAGAGAGAATTTTTGAGTTTGAAATCTTCTAACCTCAAAACATGAGAGAGGGGGTCTCTATATATAGAAAACATGAAATCTATATAAGGAGATCCAGCCCTCCACATGTGGACAGATGTAAGCATCTGTGCAACCAGCTGGCACAGCTGGCATAAAATATCTACAGAAAACACTGGTGGCTAGTTGGCCATCAGTGATGGCTGGCAAGGCACATCAATGGCTGGTTGACAAGAAGTCCTAGCCGGCAGCCTCCAAGGATGGCTGACAAGCCATCAGAGATTGCAGGCTGGCAAGATAAAGGCTTGGTCCAAAAATGAGACAAAATGGATGCGGGGTTTGAAAGGCTCAAACTGTGACGTTCCGCTGAGGACTTCGAGCGCTAGGTGAGCAAACAGACTCATCATCGGATGTACCTGCAAAAACATCCAAGTCTTAAGGGCTGTAAAAAATGGGACGTCTACAGTTGCCCCTCTTTGACAGAACTTGGAGTCATGAAATGACGTGAGTGAATGTCAAAGCCCAGAGACAACCCATTTTGACAAGGCCATAAGACTTGGACAAACAATCAAAACAGAAATAAAATGGTTGCGTCCACAGGTTGCCTACGTATCCCTTTGCAAGGAATCAAACCAGTGTAGTTCTGGGGCAAAATGCAAATGATATGCATGATACAAGAACATAACTTATGATCATGTAATAAGACTGTGCAATGAAACATTTAAATGCAAATGCTATGCAAAGAAATGCCACAGTTAAACAAACTGAAACAAAGCGTAGTAATTCCAAACACGAAAAGAAAACCACGCGTCGCGCGCGAGAAACATGAGCCAAAATACATTTCATGCAGAAAGGATGTAAGAAAATATGCAGGCTTAACTATGCAATGCGCAGGAAAGGCAAAGAGCAACGTAACCATCGGGCACACCTGAGGTCTCAACCGATATCCTAACGCATTGCACGCGAAAGGAGAAAAGGATGGTGTGAGCACTGGGACGCACCTGAATGTTTTTAACCGAAGCAAACAATCCTAACGCATCTCTTGTGAGAGGAGGAGGGGGTGGTGTGAACATCGGGACGCACCCGAATGTTTTTAACTAAAGGAGTTGGTGTGAACACCGGGACGCACCCGAATGTTTTTAACCGAAGGAGTTGGTGTGAACACTGGGACGCACCTGAATATTTTTAACCCAAGGAGGTGGTGTGAACACCGGGACGCACCTGAATGTTTTTAACTGAAGGAGGTGGTGTGAACACCGGGACGCACCCGAATGTTTTTAACCGAAAGGGGTGGTGTGAACACTAGGACGCACCCAAATGTTTTTAACCAAAGGGGGTGGTGTGAACACCGGAATGCACCCGAATGTTTTTAATTGAAGGGTGTGGTGTGAACACCAGGATGCACCCGAATGTTTTTAACTGAAGGGGGTGGTGTGAGCACCGGTATGCACCCGAATGTTTTTGACCAAAGAAGTTGGTGTGAACACCGGGACGCACCCGAATGTTTTTAACCGAAGAAGTTGGTGTGAACATTGGGACGCACCGAATGTTTTTAACCTAAGGGGGTGGTATGAACACCGGGACGCACTCGAATGTTTTTATCCGAAGGGGGTGGTGTGAACACCGGGACACAACCGAATGTTTTTAACCGAAGGCATTGGTATGAACACCGGGACACACCTGAATGTTTTTAATCGAAGGAGTTGGTGTGAACACCGGGATGCACCTGAATGTTTTTAACCGAAGGAGTTGGAGTGAACACCAGGACGCACCCGAATGTTTTTAACCGAAGGAGTTGGTGTGAACACCGGGATGTACCTGAATGTTTTTAAACGAATGAGGGGGTGAAAGGATGTGATTTGAAGGGCACGAATAATTCAACCTAGAACTCCTTTGAATGAATCGTACATTCAATATCGTGCATGTTTAGGAAAGAGACTTCACAAGTACGATACAGTAAGAATGCATGTTCTATGCAAGACAAACAATTGAGATACAATGTTAATGGCATGTTCTATGCGAGGAACAAAAGCATAAGCATATTCTATGCATACTTCGTAGCAGGAGCATACTCTATGCGGAAAAGCAGATGTACTTTCCATGCATGATTCAAGACAGATGCATATTCCATGCGTAATTCAAAACAAATGTAAGACACGCAGGCAATTCTCGTGAGATGCACATCTTACAACAACATATGTGAAATGCATAATCTATGCCACAAAGTGAAGTGCATGTTCCATGCAACAACGAATAGGAAATGCATGTTCTATGCAAGATATCAAAGCATGATTTGACAAAAACAAACTCAATAGAAACTTCCGATTCACCTCTCGGAAGAATTACAATGTATTTAAAGGATACACCTCGTTCACGTTGACAAGTGACGAACATCGCTCACCGAAAACACAGTTTTTAGCTTATGTAAAGACATTCTGAACCAAACAATGAACAATCCCTTCAATTCTTGGAAACCAAGGATACAAAACAACATCAAGAACCCAAGGAAAGCTACCGGCCACCTGCCGGCCATGAGGGAGGGCCGCCGGCCAGGTGCTGGCCACCAATGATCCTTGCCGGCCATCGATGACAGTGCGAGGGTTTTTTGGTCAATTTGGTTCAGGTCTTTAAATATGAGCCACTAGGGCTTATTTCCTCATACCCTCTTGTCCGAAAACTTCCTCTTTCTCTCTCTAGACACTCCTTCTCTCTAGATTTGCACTTTCTACGCCTTTTTTAATACCCCACGTGAAGTTGATTCGCTAAAATCTCTTTATTCCCTTCACTTTGAACCGATTGAAATTTGATTTCGATGCTTCCTTCCTTACTTCCACCATTCTAGGCTCATTCCCCTCGAGTTTCTCTCAAGTTTTGTGCACTTTTCCCGGCTTTGGCTTTTTCCTCCATTTTCTCTCTCCTAGGGTTTGACTTTTTCCAAGTTTACCCTTTTTCTTCATTTTCCCTCACTTTTCACCCATTTCGCACCTATCTCCAGATGGCGGACGAGATTTCTCATGACGGGGCTCTTCCAGAGGTTCCCACAGTAGTTCCACCTGTGCCGGAGGTAGAGGAGTCGATAGCTGACCTTGAGGCAGACTTAGAGGCAGAGTTCGTGCCCGAGGCCGAGCCAGAGCCGCTACCACTGAGGGTACGACCTTTCGATCTGGCGAGATATCACCCATAGACACACATATTGCCCACTTTTGGAGGCATCAGATGCTTCACGAGTTTGCTCGCGGTGTGTTGAAGGACCTCCTGCTGAGGGAGCTAGATTCTCACTTGTCGGCCATTGTTGTTGTCCTCATCTGATGCATTTCATGCACTGTCCTTATCTGATGCATTTCATGCACTGTCGTCATCTAATGCTTTTGTTCTCTGCCATAGGGCGAGTCTCGCGACTTTAGAGGCTACGGTGCTAGGACTACTTGAGACTGGTATGACGAGCTCTCAGCTGGAGTTCGGGACTGTGACGACCCCGCCTTATATAATATTTTATATTTGATTAATTATGGAGATTTGAATTTTAATTACTCGTTACCTTGATTTAATTTGGGATTTATAAGAATTGTGGAGTCTGATTCGTATATGATTCTATTGAAGATTTATTATAAGGGTCCAAATGGCTTAAGGAAGCGAAATTAAGAAGTTGAATCAATTTAATTTTTAATTACGGACCTATTTGGGAGTTAATTAAATATTCGATTCAGTTTAGTAAAATTGAGATTCGATTAATTAGGTCCAAATTGGAGTTAATTAAATTAATTAAATTATGAGGATTGAGAATGGTGATTATTATGAATTAAATTTATTTATGGGGAGTCCAATTTGAATATGTAATTTATAGACGGAAATTTGGAGTCTGATTAGAAATTGAAGGCCTAAATGGTTTGGAAAATCGAAATTGACGATGACAATAACTTTAATTTAATATTTGAAGCCTTTTGGCAATGTGATTAAAAATCTGATTCAGATTCGTAAAATTACATATAATTAATTGGGTCTTAATTGAAGTCCATTGGACTAATTAAATCATATGAAATTTGTGATTAGTTGCAATTAATTAAATTATGTATTAATCAAGATTTATTACGACTATTTATTAATTATAATTAGTTAAGATTAAGTGGTATTTAGTTAATCTAATATTTAACTAATAGACCAATCTAATGCCTACTCAACTTACTCACCACGTTGGTGTATAGTGAAGAGAATATGAGATTATTCTAAAATTTAGTGGAGGAACATGGCATTGTGCTGGACTTCATAAATTGAAGGGAGAAATGCATGCCTATTGATTGTGTTGCTTGAGACAAGTGTCCCACTACCAAATAAATAATAATAATAATAATAATAATAATAATAATATAATAATAATAATAATAATAATAATAATAATAAAAAAGAAGAAGTGATTGAAGTCAAGAAGGAAGAAGTGGTATGTATTGTCTTTGGTTCCTTAACTTGTTCGGCTGGAGACAAAACCGAGAGAGAGAGAACACACTTGATGGAAATTTTGGAAGTAAGAAGAACAACTCAAGTCTTGTGTTGAAATAGGAAGAAGTGAACTCAAGAGATTCAACCATTGAAGGCTTAAGATAAGAATTGAAGCTTAAATTTTGTAGATTAATCACCTAAAAGCTGAAATTAAGAGATGGTTGGATTCAATCTCATGCGCTTATGGAAATTAATTTAGCAATCAATTATGTTGGGTTGGATTTTTGTAGTCTTGCATGAAATTGAGTTCCATTCCTACATGCATGAACAAATTTTGTAAGTTTTAATACTCTAATTGTACATGCATCATAGATTTTGAAGAATTTGAACTAATTCAATCTCATATTTTGAAGAGAAAAAGGAAAAGCTTTGAAAATTAGAAATTTGTTTGATTTTGATCTTTAATCCATGCATGTAATTTAATTTAAAAGTTTTATTCAATTTAGACATATTTTGGAACATCTATGATCATAAATCAGGTTTTGGTTACAAATTAAGTGAAGTTGAAATTCTAAGAAATTAATTTTTGTAATTCATTAGATAAGTTGATTTTGTTATTAATAATAAAATTGGGTTTTATTTTTACATACATCATGAAATTTCAAGAGTTTGGAAAGTCTAATTCATGTTTTAATATAAAGAAAATGAGTTAAATCTAAATTTGGACAATTGGAGTATGATTTTGAATAAATGATTTCTAATTGGGAGTGTCTACTAAATTACACAATGGTCCTCCATGATTTTGTACCAAAATAAAAATTTTGAGGCTTTGAATATCAAATTTGAATTTCAAATACAATTCTGAAAATTCCAGAATTCATGATTTCTGCTCGAGCGAGGAAAGTCTCCATCGAGTGTGAAAATCGAGCTCCCAGAAGTTTTAAAAAATTTTATAGTCCGCTCCAGCGACCAAAATGGCGCTTCGAGCGAGGACCCTATTTTCAGCAATTTTTGACTAACTCTTCTAAATGCATAATTGCATCCTCATGACATATTAAGTATTCTTAGGCACCAATTGGACTCACATAGTCAAAGAATGAGCTAGAAACACATATAGAGAGTTGAATTAAAATGAAATGAATATTGAATGGTACTTCTCTTGTATCTTTGTTGTGTGATTTGTATAGGTGGACGTCCGATGCCTTATATCGACTTAACCCACTGTGAGTAATAACCTTATAAAGATATGTTCAAATTATCTTTACTTTTGAAAATGTTATTGCTATCAAAATGGATATGTGATTGATTGAATGACTTCTTAAAATGATTTGATAATTGATAGCATGGCTTATTGAAATGTTATGTCCTCTAATGAATGAAGTTCTGTTTTGAAACGATATTGTGGCATCCATTGAATGTAGGCCCTTGCCTAGGGGTAACAATACCATGGCTGGGCCCTTGTCTGGGGGTAATAGTACTATTGCTAGGCCCCTGCCTGGGGGGTAATACTACCATGGCTAGGCCCTTGTCTGGGGGTAATAATACCATGGCTAGGCCCTTGCCTGGGGGTAACAGTACCATGGCTTTTGGATTGATTGACATACGGTTCGTTATTACTTCATGGATGTACCACATGATTTAACTTGAAAGATCTTGATGATGAAGTTAATGAATTAATGAAAATGCTATCGCATAATGGTTTTTATTATTGCAAGGGATTGATGTGATGGCTAATCGAATTGTTTTACCTATTGAAATGGATTGTTTTGGAAAATGAAATATATGTTTTGGTAAGGGATTTGGTATGGAAAATGTTTCGTTATAAATTTGGTATAATATGGCAAATCCCTTATTTGAAAATGATTTAAGAATCCTTTCGAAATTGTAAAACAAGTTTTTTGTATTACCGTTGAACTTCATGCATTTAACCTCTTTATTTTGTTATTACTCGCTAGGCTTTAGCTCACTATTTATATGTATATGTAGGTGGGCAAACTGAGCAACAAGGATAGAGAAAGTGTCGGAGTCTACTCGTGTCAGCCTTTTGAAGACCTTCCGAAATGGAGCAAGTTAGGCTCGAGTAAAGCCAAGAAAATCAGCCCTTAGCTCTGTCAGAGCTTTGAATTTTGCTGAGTCTTATATATATGTGTGTGTGAGATATATAAGATTTGTATATAGATTATCATTGTGTTTAAATGTTTTAATTATTTTAGTCATCATGTATGCACAAGCTCAATGGACGTTGTTATTTTTCTTTTGCTTCCGCTTTAGGCCCTGATATAATTTAAATATTTTGAAATTTTATTTTTGAGGCCGAAGGTAATCTGGGATTACTGGCCGGTTACGACGCTAAATTTATAGGGGCAGGTTTGGGTCGTGACAGAGTGCTATCAGAGCACGAGTTAATATCTCACACACGTGTCCATTGAGCATTAGAATGTCTAGAACAGATTTAAGTTTCATGCACATAATAAGTAAGTGATGAGTTGTGCATTCAGAGAGATGTATGTGTGTGTGTTTAATAAATTTGAGTATTGAATTTAAGAATTAAGTACCGTTATGGAATTTCTAATGTTATGAGGAAATTTGAGCTTTTGACTGAAGCATTGGTGAGTACCAATATGTTGATTTATGGAAACAAGATGTTATAAGGAATTTTTCACGTTATAAGGAAATTAGAATTGTTGACTGGAATATTAGTGAGCACAAGTGTAATGATTGTGAGAACATAGTGTTATAAGAGTTAAGGGTTATTTTGATATTTCAACGATTAGAGGAGACTGGGATGGGATGTGTTTATTCGATAAGTTTAGCATTGAAGTTATGAGTCATTGTGAAATTTTTTTATGCTATAAGGGAAATGAAATTTTTGATCATAGCACATTGGGGAGTACGAGCATATTGATTCATGTGAACACGGTATTATACGGAGTTAAAAAAAAAAAATCTTTGATGGAAATTATGAAGGCTATGTGGTTAAATGTGAAATTAGACTATGAGAACATTTTAGGAAGTTGAAGTATTTGATGATTAATGAAGCGTGTCGAACTATAGTGATTGAAAGTTGGAAAATTATTTGATATGAGGATGATATGCTATTTTGGTGAAGGACTTACTGTATGAACCATAGAGTCTCATACCATTAATGAATGATCTTGAATGAAATCACGTTCGGCTGGCATAGTTTCGAATCGGAAATTCTCGGTCAACTTCATGGGAATGAATAGGTTGTCCCACCAATATCTTTGTATAATCGTTTGATTCATGGTTGAATTTATGATATATGATCTAAGTTAGCCAATATTATCTTGAATGCTATCTATCTTGTCTCATTACTCTAAGAAAAGATAATGAGAAGAAAGAACAAAATGGAAGTTGAGTCTATGTTGGAGCAATTGGGCAAAATAGAGGAAATGTTAAGAAATATTAAGAAAGCGAGGCAACAATGCTATGGGAAACTGCAAGATTATAAGAAAAGTAAAGTGTTAAGCAAAGTTTGGAGAGGCAAGTAATTTTAAGCAAAATATACGTTCGTTCCCCAAATGTCTGATTTGTTGCAAATATTATAACGGGTATATCATCGAATTTTAAGAGCATACTTCAAATATGGAGAGATAGAACAACTAACGAAGGATTATTCAGGAGTAATAAAATTTTAAGGAGATTTCAAGTCAGCCAGTCAGTTTAAAGATTAGTTTCTAACCCAATTGCTAAGTAAAGAAGTACTTTAAGCGTGTGTATACAATTTTGAGTTGCTATGTCATATATGTTTTGGGATATGTGAATTTTTCCTACCTAATGTTTGGCAAACATAGGATGCATTTACTTGGACTTTGGAACTCCATCCAAAAATGCTAAGATTATTAGAATATGACTAGGACTTAAGTTTATCGTGAAGAAGCTTGTATCTAGTACAACTTAGAAGGGTTAATGTGAAATGTAAAGCAAGAAAATATTTTTGCCGAAGTTATAAATGCATATTTCTTAGGAACCTCTTAGGACAAAGAATTTGAATTGACTAACTTGTGAAGGATTGAGAAAGACAAAAGTTTGGTTTCCAGATAATTTGATGATAGCTTTGATGCTACTTGACGGTTGAAGTAAGTTATATATATAAGCACAAGAGAATTGGAAAATTTAGAGTTTGTTTGCTTAGGCATTTGAAACCAATGAAGATCGGCCTATTCCATGTTGGAAGGAGAAGAATTCTATTTTCTAAGATTGCATTGTCAACGTTGGAAAAGAAGTTCGCTTCTAGTGTTCATAAAAAATTTATTGTTAAGAATAATTTGATGATATATTAAAGGCCACTTGAAGATTGAAATAAATTAATGTGTATACGCACATGAGAATTTGAATGAGTATGGAAATAATGAATCATAAATTGCCTATGCCAGTGTAGTACTAGCCAAATAAGGCATCAAAGAATGTGTTCGGCAGCTTTGTAGTAGAATGTCTAGTAAATGCAAAAAGTCTTGAGTTAGAATTCATATTACTATGTTTGTTTAATTAATTATGGCAAATTTAGAACTCATGTATTTGGGTATTTGGAACTTAACTTGAGGTTGTTGAAACAATTGGGATGAGAATGCTTCGATTTGCCAAGATCACTACTGAACGCCTTTACTACTTGTGAAAAAATAATGATTGGTTCAGAACTCATTCTTTTATTTCGACTCATTTGGTTATAAATGAGTAGATTATTTGGATTAATGTTATGTAATAAGTGTTTCTTCGTTATCTAGAGGACCTATATTATTTGGAAATGTTATACTATGAATTTGACTCAATACTTTTGATATGGAATTATTGGGATGTAATGTTGAGTGTGATAAGTGAATGTTGGCCATATGCCTGAGTGAATTATCTTTGACTTTCGGAAGTAAATGACTTTTCTTTTGGAACTAATGGAACAAAACCCTACCCCATTTGATTTGTCAATAAGGCTATTGTGGTCAGAGTATTTGTGGACCAAAAATTTGACTTTGTTATTGAAGTTGTATCAAATACTTAATCTATTGTGGTGACCTCATCTAAAATGTCAATAAAAGAGTAGTCTCATTTATTTAAAGTTAAGGAGGATCATGGATATCATTTGTGATTAATTATCGACTATTTGGAGACTTGTGGAATATATATATATATAAATATGTGAATTGTTAGAGGATATGTGAATAGCCAAATAAAAGTATATGAGTAATGTGATTGATGAGAGTAGAATGTTATGGTTAATATATTTTGGGGCTTAATGATATAATGTTGACTTCAAAGCCTATTATACATTACAGAATAACTTTTGATGACAATATGAATATGACTCGAGACGAATCACAATTCGAGTTATTACGAATTAGATGTCAACGAGTTGAGCTCCTATGATGGAATTTTAGTGGGAAGGAAGTTACTTGGAAACAAAAATATGGAATGAAACAAAGTTGTATGATTTGGTTGCAATACGAGTGTCTTAAGTTTGGAGGACCAAACTTTCTAAGGGGGAGAGATTGTGACGACCCCGTCTCATATAATATTTTATATTTAATTAATTATGGAGATTTGAATTTTAATTAGTTGTTACCTTGATTTAATTTGGGATTTATGAGAATTATGGAGTCTGATTCGTATATGATTCTATTGAAGATTTCTTTTAAGGGTCCAAATGGCTTAAGGAAGCGAAATTAAGAAGTTGAATCAATTTAATTTTTAATTACGGACCCACTTGGGAGTTAATTAAATATTTAATTCAGTTTAGTAAAATTGAGATTCGATTAATTAGGTCCGAATTGGGGTTAATTAAGTTAATTAAATTATGAGGATTGAGAATGGTGATTATTGTGAATTAAATTTATTTATGGGGTGTTCAATTTGAATATGTAATTTATTGACGGAAATTTGGAGTCTGATTAGAAATTGAAGGCCTAAATGGTTTGAAAAATCGAAATTCATGATGACAATAAGTTTAATTTAATATTTGGAGCCTTTTGGGAGTGATTAAAAATCTGATTCAGATTCATAAAATTACATATAATTGATTGGGTCTTAATTGAAGTCCATGGGCCTAATTAAATTATATGAAATTTGTGATTAGTTGCAATAAATTAAATTATGTATTAATCAAGATTTATTACGACTACTTATTAATTATAATTAGTTAAGATTAAGTGGTGTTTAGTTAATATAATATTTAACTAATAGACCAATCTAATGCCTACTCAACTTACTCACCACGTTGGTATATAGTGAAGAGAAGATGAGATTATTCTAAAATTTAGTGGAGGAACATGGCATTGTGCTGGACTTCATAAATTGAAGGGAGAAATGCATGCCTATTGATTGTGTTGCTTGAGGCAAGTGTCCCACTACCTAATAAATAATAATAATAATAATAATAATAATAATAATAATAATAATAATAATAAAATAAAAGTGATTGAAGTCAAGAAGGAAGAAGTGGTATGTATTGTCTTTGGTTCATCAACCTGTTCGGCTGGAGACAAAATCGAGAGAGGGAGAACACACTTGATGGAAATTTTGGAAGGAAGAAGAACAACTCAAGTCTTGTGTTGAAATAGGAAGAAGTGAACTCAATAGATTCAACCATTGAAGGCTTAAGGTAAGAAATTGAAGCTTAAATTTTGTAGATTAATCACCTAAAAATTGAAATTAAGAGATGGTTGGATTCAATCTCATGTGCTTACAAAGAAATTAGCAAGAAGATGATGAAATTAAATTAGATTCATGATTATGGAAATTAATTTAGAAATCAATTATGTTGAGTTGGATTTTTGTAGTCTTGCATGAAATTGAGTTCCATTCCTACATGCATGAACAAATTTTGTAAGTTCTAATACTCTAATTGTACATGCATTATAGATTTTGAAGAATTTGAACTAATTCAATCTCATATTTTGAAGAGAAAAAGGAAAAGCTTCGAAAATTAGAAATTTGTTTGATTTTGATCTTTAATCCATGAATGTAATTTATTTTAAAAGTTTTATTCAATTTAGACACAATTTGGAACATCTATGATCATAAATCAAGTTTTGGTTACAAATTAAGTGAAGTTGAAATTCTAAGAAATTAATTTTTGTAATTCATTAGATAAGTTGATTTTTGTTATTAATAATAAAATTGGGTTTTATTTTTACATACATCATGAAATTTTAAGAGTTTGGAAAGTCTAATTCATGTTTTAAAATTGTGGGTTTGATATAAAGAAAATGAGTTAAATCTAAATTTGGACAATTGGAGCATGATTTTGAATAAATGATTTCTAATTGGGAGTGTCTACTAAATTACACAATGGTTCTCCATGATTTTGTACCAAAATACAAATTTTGAGGCTTTGAATATCAAATTTGAATTTCAAATACAATTCTGAAAATTTCAGAATTCACAATGTCCGCTCGAGCGAGGAAAGTCTCACTCGAGTGTGAAAATCGAGCTGCCAGAAGTTTTGCAAAATTTTACAGTCCGCTCCAGCGACCAAAGTGGCGCTCGAGCGAGGACCCTATTTTTAGCAATTTTTGACTAACTCTTTTAAATGCATAATTGCATCCTCATGACATTCTATGTATTCTCAGGCACCAATTGGGCTCACATAGTCAGACAATGAGCTAGAAACACATATAGAGAGTTGAATTAAAATGAAATGAATATTGAATGGTGCTTCTATTGTATCTTTGTTGTGTGATTTGTATAGGTGGACGTCTGATGCCTTATATCGACTTAACCCACTGTGAGTAATAACCTTATAAAGATATGTTCAAATTATCTTTACTTTTGAAAATGTTATTGCTATCAAAATGGATATGTGATTGATTGAATGTCTTCTTAAAATGATTTGATAATTGATAGCATGGCTTATTGAAATGTTATGTCCTCTAATAAATGAAGTTCTATTTTGAAACGATATTGTGGCATCCATTGAATGTAGGCCCTTGCATAGGGGTAATAGTACCATGGCTAGGCCCTGGCCTGGGTGTAATAATACCATGGCTGGGCCCTTGCCTGGGGGTAACAGTACCATGGCTTTTGGATTGATTGACATACGGTTCGTTATTACTTCATGGATGTACCACATAATTTGACATTGAAAGATCTTGATAATGAAGTTAATGAATTAAGGAAAATGCTATCGCATAATTGTCATGACCCGAACCCACCCCTATGGGTTAAGGACATAACCGGCCAGTAATCAAGGGATTACCTACGGCCTCAAACCAAGCCAAACATAACTCATCGAAGTAAAGGGGCCAAACGAAAGCAATTTCAAACTTTTGTCCATAGAGTTGTGCTTACATGGCACATCAACAATCCATACATATACATGTTAATAACTCACATCAAGATATGTAATAACACAAGCCGCCGTACATACAGGATCATTCAAGTCTAAGTCAGCCAATCAAAACTATATACAACTGTAATTCAAAGTTCTCGCCAATATGACAAAATATAATTAAATAGCAAAAGGGCGGGAACAAGTCTTGTGCGTGAGACGTATGGGCTGACTCTTCCAAACCTTGACCGTTTCACACAAACTTCACTGAGGCTGGGTTTGGACCTCCCTTGGCTCACCTACAGACATATGAATGAGCGTGAGCGAAAGCCCAGTGAATAATATCGAATAAAGAAGATACACGAACTGTATTTAGAACGACATGCACCAAACGGCCTTGGGCCCAATTCATATTCCTATATAGTATATATATATAGCTCAAGCAACTGCGGTGCCAAACACATCAGACGGCCTCAGGCCCAATCCATTCATGTCAAACGGCCTTTGGCCCATTCATTCTTTCATTCATGTCAGACTGGCCTTTGGCCCATTCATTCTTTCATTCATGTCAGACTGGCCTTCGGCCCATTCATTCTTTCATTCATGTCAGACTGGCCTTCGGCCCATTCATTCATGTCATACGGCCTCTGGCCCATTCATTCATGTGTTAGACTATCATTCATGTCCGACTATCATTCGTATCAGACGGCCTTTGGCCCATTCATCTATGTCCAACGGCCTTCGGCCCAATCAATTGTATCTAACGGCTTCTGGCCCAATCACATGGCATAGCAGATATTTGTCCCCAATTCAATGTAACAAACATACAAAACTTATATGAAAATAAGTAGTTGGACAAATAACATACTTTAGATATCTTTGTTAAGATATTACTCACAGTGATCGGCTGGATAATTTGCCCTAGGGCTTGACCCTACACATTGCATAACACATATGGGTCACAAACGATTCAATCCGTTCTTAATTCATACATCCCTCTTAGGCTTCTTTCTTATTCTTTTAATTCATTCATAATGCTCAATGCATGCCTAAGAGTACTTAGAAGTGAAAGAGAACGGAAAGTGAAACACAGAACACCTTTACAAATTTTCTGAAACAGGGGTCCCCGCTCGAGCATGGACTTTCCCGCTCGAGCGGACCCATTAGGTCTGCAAAAGTACTGGTTGCCTCATTTTTACGCTCGAGCGTTAATTCGGGCGCTCGAGCTGAAAGTCTCACTACATGGCTCCCCGCTCGAGCGTGAACTTCCCCACTCGAGCGGACATCCATGTCTGCAAAAAGTTCTGGGGGCTCGTATTTCCAGCTCGAGCGGTGCCTTCCCCGCTTGAGCGGACATGCCGAATTCTGGAAAATCCAGAATTGTTCTTCAAGTTCAAACTCGACCTCCAAAGGTCCAAAACTCAAAATTTTGGTTTTAAAACATGCAATCACATTATGTATCATGAGTATACAAGCAAGATGAGGTCAATTGCTCAAAATCATGGTCACATTCTCAATTTATTCAACACTTCTTTTGTATAATCAAAATCATGCCTTCAAATCTCATGTAAGCTCTATATTTCCAACAACCAAACATGCATGTCAATTCTTGACTTCAATCCCCTTTCAAATAGCACCAATGATGCTCATAAACATGAAAATCAACAAAACTATACTTGCATGTATGCTTCAATGCTCATATTCCCATATTCAACTTAATACATGCTTGATTATGCCAAATCATGGTAATTCTATACATGCATGTACATATTAGTTTCAAATTCATCACTTATAACCCAATTCTTGTTCTTGATCATCATTCAACTTTCAATTCACAAAGTTACAAACTAAAATCCATGAATTTACTCACCTAGAGGCTCAAATCTTCCAAATTATGGTTTAATTCTTGAGTGTAGCTTCAAGATCACCAAGCTCCTTAGCCAAATTTCTATCTTGAGCTCCCTTTCTCTCTAAATTTGGTCCCTCTCTCTCTCTCTAGAGTATAATTTTAGATGTTGAGCTCAAAAGAAACAAAATGAGAGTGTATAATGGCCCTTATATAGCTTCTCTTAATCCAATTTGATTATAGCCAATTAATGGCACTTAATTAATCGTTCTGAATCTAATTATTTTGATCCAAATCAATTTTCAATTAAATTTCACCGTAGGCTCTAAAAATTACGCTAATCACAATGGCGTAGTCAATTTCGGTTTCTGTGGCCGATAAGGCCTTCAATTTAAATTCTAAAGCGGATAATCAAACAGATTTTCCTACGGTGAACAGATAGAAATTCAAAAACCACATATATTCATACAAATGGCACTCCAAATCATATCAAACACATAATCACAATCACAATTAAGATTAATTAGCATAATACGGAACAGGGTTATCACAATAATGGTTTTTATTGTTGCAAGGGATTGATGTGATGGCTAATCGAATTGTTTTGCCTATTGAAATAGATTGTTTCGGAATATTAAATATATGTTTTGGTAAGGGATTTGGTATGGAAAATGTTTCATTATAAATTTGGTATAATATGGCAAATCCCTTACTTGAAAATGATTTAAGAATCCTTTCGAAATTGTAAAACAGGTTTTTTGTATTACCGTTGAACTTCATTCATTTAACCTCTTTATTTTGTTATTACTCGTTGGGCTTTAGCTCACTATTTATATATATATGCAGGTGGGCAAACTGAGCAACAAGGATAGAGAAAGTCTCGGAGTCTACCCGTGTCAGCCTTTTGAAGAGCTTCCGGAATGGAGCAAGTTAGGCTCGAGTAGAGCCAAGAAAATCAACACCTAGCTTTGTCAGAGCTTTGAATTTTGCTGAGTCTTATATATATGTGCGTGTGAGATATGTAAGATTTGTATATAAATTATCATTGTGTTTAAATGTTTTAATTATTTTAGTCATCATGTATCCACAAGCTCGATGGACATTGTTATTTTTGTTTTGCTTCCGCTTTAGGCCTCGATATAATTTAAATATTTTGAAATTTTATCTTTGAGGCCGAAGGTAATCTGGGATTATTGGCCGGTGACGACGCTAAACTTATAGGGGCAGGTTTGGGTCGTGACAAAGACATAATTGATGAGGCGGGCTTCGGCCTCTTCTGCTCTAACTTCACTCGGGTTACCGCGAGCTGTCCGCTCCAAGGAGCGCTGGTGGAGAGGTGGTGGGATACTACCAACTCCTTCCACTTTTCCACCGTAGGGGAGATGACGATAACCCCTTACGACTTTGCCATGGTCGCCGGCTTAGACGTAGGGGGTGATCTGATCCCTATTGACATAGATATGGAGGAGTGGGAGGCAGCTTGGCTCAAGCTGTTGGGGGCATACCCACCCATATACCGAACGGGGATGGTCAGATACACTTGGTTCACTGAGCGATTCAGAGGGACCGAGTCCGAGACAATAGAGGAGATCGAGCAGTATGCCAGGGGCTTCCTGATGTTCGTCTTCAGTACCATCTTGTTTTCAAACAGGTGCAATACCGTAGGCCTGTATTTACTCAATGCCCTGGTGATCCTCCCTCGGGTTCGTTTCTACGACTGGGGCGGAGCTGGCCTCACCACACTGTACGGATATATGTGCTCTACCTCTCGTATGCGGGGAGACTTGATTAGAGGCTACTGGCAAGCCTAGGAGGTACACATCTCAGTTCTCTCTTTGCACTTTATATTTTCTTTATAGTTTCTGCTTTACATCTATCTCAACACATGCTTTCTGCTTTACATTTCTGTATCTGCTCAAACACTGTTCATACAACGTGCTTTATGTTTTGTACTTTTTGCATTTGCTTGATACTGTATTAATCACAGACCATTGCACTTTCCTGCAACTATGGGTATATGCATACTTTCTGACTCTCGCCTCGGAGCCTGTAGAGGAGCTTCCATTAACAGTCCCCTATTTGCGGGTATATGACAGTTAGCTTTGTCATAGGACCCGTGAGCCTTTCACATTCTTCCGCCGGTACTTCAACACGGTAGCTGCCCATGAGGTACTCTAAAAGCACAGTCATTTTTACTTTGAAACTGTTCTACTTCACAAATTTAGCAACTGACAGCAACTAATAATCTGTACAACTCTGTTTGGAGATCACATGGTAGCCGTGGGTCTTGATGCTAGGGAGGATCCAGGACCAGTTCACCGGCGCCTGGGCCATCTCCCGCTACTGCATTCTGCTTGAGGGCCCGGTTTACCGGGCTTGGTTCTTGGGTGAGCGCTTTGTGCGCCAGATTATGGGCCTGCTGACCCGATCGCCCGATGGCTCCACCAGAGTCCATGCGATCCACAAAGAGCCTATCTGTTGAGAAGGTCATCCAGTTCATGGTGGGCCTGGACACCGACTTCTTCCGAGCGGAGGGCGACTATGCAACTTTCATCCAGACACACTTGATGCCGCCTTTGACCGGTGTTCATGGAGATGAGGAGGCGAGAGCTCCTGCCGCGAGAGCGAGACGCAGACTCACCTGGGCGAGCAGGGCCTGTAGCAGAGGGGCTTCCCGAGCGGGGCAGAGGGCTGATTGGCCAGAGCTTTCCATCACGCTGACTTGCTGGCGACACACCGGGGATGCCTACTAGGTCCCGATTGAGCCCGCAACGGCTGGTCATGAGCTTGTCGGGATCTGAGGTCGGACTCCGGTATGAACCACACTTTAGCACTTGCACTCCATATGTCATTTCAGATATATTCATTTGCAAATACTGATCATTCAAATTGCATTTACAGGTATTGATCGCCTTCGAGCTGATAGCCTCGCTGATCGAGATAGTATAGAAGAGAGAGGCGCTGCTCAGCCTCTACAGTGTTTAGGTAATTTCTTCAGGTTTACATTCCAGGCATCAAATTTCCACTGACACACTGATATTGACACTAACATTTCAACTAAAAACTTCCCAAACTGTACTAATACATTGCATCGATAGACCACATCTGACACATTGCGCTTACATGCTGTATTCACGTTGTATCTGACTTCTGTATATACTCATTCTGCATACTATCCTTGCATCTAATACACATGCTATAACTGATATACAACAACTGTCTTTTTCAGATTCTACCCATACCGATGGCACCAGCGGCAGCTGCAGCTGCAGCACCCGCACCAGTAGTACCTTCTCCAACAGCAAGGAAGAGAGAGAAACAAGCTCCGCGGCCGAGGCAGAGCTAGGGGCACCCGAGATGGGAGCGGCCCTTCAGAGCCCATTCTGAGTGATGATGATGCTGAGATGAGCAACTCTGAGAAGGCAGCGGGTCAGCATTCAGAGACATCCGAGAGTGGAGGTGACGACGCCGGCTCAGGTTTCAAGAGTGGAGACGATACCGAGGTGAGCTTTGAGGCAGAGAGCGATGATGATACCAGCTCGGGTTCCGGTCCAGGTTCAGATAGCGGTGCCGATGGAGACAGTGCCCCAGAGTCCTCTCCTCTGAGGAAGAGGACGAAGAGAACTTCTAGAGCCTAAGGCGGCCAGCGCTGATTTTTGTATTTGTGCTTAGTTTCTTTTTGTTTATAGTTTTAGCACACTGTACAGCTTCAGCCAGGTTTTATTTGTTTTAAAAACTTGTATTGCACTTTTGTAAAAACAACCATGATCGGAATGAAAGTCAGTTTTTTTTTTAAAATGTGTTGAATTTTGCATCATGAGCACCACTTAGCATGGAAATGAGATTGAATTTGATACTAAAAACTAAACAATAGTATTGGTACAACGTTCTTAATCGAGTAATGAACCGACAAACAACTGAAATAAATAAAAACGAAAAATGAAATGCAACTCGAGAAACAATGCAACAACAACTCAATAAACAAAATGACGATAACTCGATAATCAGGACAACATACAACTCGATAAGCAAAACTATACAACAACAAATGACATATAAAAATAACAAACTTACTGAAACCAAAAGGACTCAAACAAAAAAAAAAAGAAAAAAGAAGACCTTTAAAATAGACTAAAAGTAGAACAAAAACACAGGCTTCTAGCACTATTCAGCACAAAGATGGGCAACAAGTCAAAGTGAGAGACTGCTGGCCGCAAACAGGAGTTGCCAGCCATATGTCGGCCATCAATAATGGCCTGCCGGCCATAAAAGTAGCCTGCCGGCCACCAGTGTGCAAAATCTCCAGATTGTTGACAGCTGGCTTCCACTCACTGCTGTATCTTCTACAAAAGGTTGAACCTCGTAGTTTCTTCATTTCAACAGCAAATTCTTCACATATGGAGCCATTTTTCGCCGAAAAACTCTCGAATTGGATTGTGACTTTGGATGGCTCGGAAAAGGTGAATTTCGGGGGTTTCGACATAAATGCACTATTCCCGCTAAGTCGTTCTCCGCTTTGTTTTCTGTTCCTGCATGTCGCGGCTAGATGTTAGAACCTGATTACACATGTCTTTAGCTTTGGAGGACAAGAGGTATGCCCGAAAATTGAAGAATTTCAAGTGCTAATGGAATCCCGGTGCGATGAGGAGATCATACCTCGGCCCCGCTTTGGCCACATCCAAGCTTTGGGACAGATGTGCAGGCTTACCCTACACGAGGCTCGATTCTTGGTTCACAATGGAGAGCTGGATATTCCTAACTTGATCCATCGATTTTCTAAAGTTGGCGACCGAGGCAACCTTTTTGGCAGGGTTTTCGGCAACACACCCTTTGTTTGTGCATGTTGGTTCATTTCCTTCTTGCCCCTAGTTTCAGAGGGTCTAGCATTCAGCTCGTCGAAGTGGCCTAAGGTTTGAAAGAGGGCAAGAGTTGCATTGGTTTGGTATTGGCCGAGACTTTGATGGGCTTAGACGCCTTCCATCGGCGAGAGACTACCAAATTCGTAGGAAGTCTACTACTTCTTTAGGTAATGTTTCCCACCCTCTCTAATATGTGTTTCTCACATCACTCGACATTCATGCTCTGTTTTTCTCTCAAAGCCCTTTTCTCACTTTTCTCTCAACATATATCTCTCTATTCTTTAATCTCTCTTTTCTTTCATCCCTCCCCAGGTATGGCTAAAGGACAAGCTGAAGGTAGTGGACTCTTGCCCTGCATACTTAGCTCGAGCATACTTTTTTTGCCAACAGCTAATGGATTTCCTGAATGAGGGATGTTGGTGCCACTGGATATGCAACAGGTTTGCTGCTGACATTGGTTGGCATTGCCTCTGGCTTAATCTGATCGAAATGAGCTACAACATGACTCGACAACCTGGTATTGAGTTGATTGGCCTGACACACTATGTATTCTACTTTCCATTTCGGTTCAGACGTCAGTTTGGACATGATCAGACTTGCCCAAAGGAGGGGGTAGAGTACCCAGTTTCATTCCCCGTCCGACGTTCACATTTGGCTAGGTACCTCATTGCTTGGAGGATGAGAGAGCTTCTAGCCCCTGCCCTGAGTTTCAGTTGCGCCCTTTCTAGCGAGTGTCTAACTTGGCTCGAGAATGAGGCACAAACCGGGCCCACTTTGGCATTAGAAGCTTCCACAAGCACGAATGGGGGACGCAGGAACACCTGACCCATCTATGCCCCTAGTTTATTGCTTTGATCTTTACTTTTCAAGTTTTATGAATGTAATAAAAGTAGCTTTTATTTGTATTGAGAGTTGGAGAACTTTGTATTGAAATCAATGAAATTAAAGTTGTGAGCACCGAAAGTTTTCCTTTTGGTCCAAAAAATGGTCTAAGTTGTAAAAGGTAAAATTTGAACAAAGATCAACTATTATAAAAAAATTTCAAAACCATTTTCGATAAGGATCACCACTTAACACATGTGGAATCTATCCTCGAGATGTACAACCCCGAATTCGAAGATCATAAATTGCCTCTTGACTGAGTAACACTGCTTAGCACTGTAACCAGCTCTTCTCTCAGAGTAAGGATCACAACCAAAGTTTCAGATAAAGAATAAACAAAGATGACCTGATCAAACACATGGACATGATAGTTAAGTTGAAGGTGTTTACAGTCGAACTTTAGGATGAAATTGCCTACATATCTCGATAATGGGAATCAGGCCTTACGTAGTTTGGTTCGGGTTCACTCAAGTATTAACGCTCTCCTTTTGCGCTCCGACTTTTGCCAAGGCCGCCCTTTAGGGTTTTCAACCTTGCGAGCTCAGTTTTTCTTTATTTCCAATTTTTTTGTGCTCTAACTTTTGCCTAGGTCGCCCTTCTGGGTTTTCGGCTTAGCGAGCCTCTCAGTGATAGTATTTCTTCAACTTGTCCATGTTGATCAGTTGGGAAAATTTTAGGCCATCCAGGTCCATGAGAATAATAGCTCCACCCGACCAGATAATTATAATGATGTAAGGACCAGTCCAATTAGGTCTGAACTTGCCCCTAGGGTCATGGATGGGAGCTCGATTGTCATTCAGCACCAAATCCCCTTCTTTGAGATTCAGGGACTTAACTTTTTTGTTAAAAGCCTTGGCAATCCTACTTTGATAACCCTGAACATGGTACAATGCTTCCAGCCTTCTCTCATCGAACAACATCAGTTCTTCAAACCTGCTCTGCTGCTAGTTCGCCTCTGCTTTCTGACACTCAGCCATAACTCACAGCAATGGCACTTCTATTTCAATTGGCAGAACAGCTTCATTCCCATAGACAAGAAACTAGAGAGTTGCCCCAGTAGACGTCCAAATTAAAGTTCTATAACCCTAGAGTGCGAATAGCAATTTGTCCGGCCAGCCCTTGTAGGTCTCAACCATTTTTTGCAAAATATGCTTGATGTTCTTGTTGGCGGTCTCAACAGCTCTGTTGGTTTGCGGCTGGTATGTAGATGACTTATGGAAAGCCATGTTGTGTTTCTCTAACAAGTTGATCACTTTCTTCTTGAAATGGAAGCCATTATCTAAAATGATCTTGTTTGGGACTCCATATCGGCAAATGATGTTGTTTTGGATGAACTTAGCCACATGCGCTGCTTTCAAGACTGCATAAGACTGAGCTTCCAACGACTTTGTGAAGTAATCAATTGCCACCAGAATGTATTCATGCCCATTTGACCCCTTCGGTGTGACTGCGCAGATAACATCGATTCTCCAAACTGAGAAAGGCCATGGTGAAGTCATGTTGTACAGCTTCGACGGCGGGATGTTCATGCGATTAGCATGAATTTGGCATTTATGGCATCATTGAACAAACCCGATACAATCTTCCTCCATAGTAGATCAGTAGTAACCTTGCCTGAGAATCTTTCGGGCTAATATTACTCCATTCATGTGCGCTCTGCACTCCCCTCCACGGATGGCCTCCATTAGGTGCTTTGATTCCTCTGCTTCAACACACAACTTGTGCATTCCCAAATGACCCCTTTTGTACAGTTTACCTCCGCAGATGATAAATTGAACGACCATCCACCGTATTGCCCTCTTATCTTTAGTATTTTCCCCTAGTGTATAAATCTCCTTTTCCAAGAAGTTTTAGATAATATAGAGCCAAGGGTTTTAATCTTGTGCTTCATCTATTATGGTGATAGTCTCATAGGCCGGCGCATACCTCTACTCAATGATAATCAGATGCATCCAGACTCCAAGAGGGATGTCTATCATAGATGACAGAGTTGATAAAACGTCAGCGAACCTGTTGTTCTGTCTTAGTAGATGTGTGAAGGTCAGCTTCTCAAACCTAGGAATCAGAACGTCCAGGGTTTGGTGATAGATCTTCATCTTTTCTTATTTGACCTTCTAGTCTCTTTTTGCTTGAGACACAACTAGGTTCGAGTCCCCAATGACGTCCAACCTTTTTGCCCTAGTTCTAGGGCAGCTTCCAAACCAACGATACACGCCTCGTACTCTGCTTCGTTATTGGATACCTTGAACCGGAGTTTGAGGGCTAAAGGTATATGTGAGTTGTTGGGTGCTATCAGCAACACACCTATCCCATAACCGTATTGATTAGATGCTCCATCAAAGTACATTGTCCAGATCTCTTCCTCGACTTGTAGAATAGCTTTATCTAGGAATAGGTATTCTACTGCTTCATTCCCTTCCACTAGGTGATCTGCCAGGAACTCCGCTACAGCTCTCCCCTGATTGACTTCCTAGTAACACACTTCAGATCAAATTCGGAGAGAAGAAGTAACCAACGGGCTAGCCTACCCGTAAGCGCTAGTTTCTCGAAGAGATATTTGATGGGATCTAATCTCGAAACCAGAATTACAGGGTGAGCTAACAAGTAGTGCCTCAACTTCCTGGTAGCCCATACCAAGGCTAAGTAAGCTTTTTCCAGCGGGGTGTAACGGGTCTCATAATGCAGCATTTTCTTGCTTAAATAGTAGATGGCTTTCTGCACCCTATCCTTGGATTCCTGAGCAAGCATGCATGACAGCTACAAAATCAAAGGCTTCCCTGGCTCAAGTGGCGACAACGCAGGTAGATTTTGAAGGTACTGCTTGATCTGCTCAAAAGCAAATTGATATCGATCATCCCATCAAAATTTCTTTCCTTTCTTCAGGAGACCAAAAAGTGGTTCACAAGTCAAGGTTAATTTTGAAATAAACCATCTTATGAATTGCACTTTACCCAGAAAGCCTCGCACCTCCTTTTGAGTCCTTGGTGGTGGCATTTCTATGGATGGCCTTGATTTTAGAAGGATCTACCTCGATGCCCCTCTGTGTGATCAAGAAACCTAGCATTTTCCCTGCTGTTATGACGAAAGTACACTTCTGTGGATTTAACCTCAGTCTATATTCTCTGATCCGTTGAAAGAATTTTTTCAAGGTGGCGTAGTGGCCCTCTCTTTCTTTGGACTTGACAATCGTGTCATCCACGTACACCTCGACCTCTTTGTGGATCATATCATGCAGAATTATGGTTGCAGCCCTTTGATAGGTAACCCCGGCATTCTTCAGCCCAAACGGCATCACTCTATAGCAGTAGGTTCCCGATGGCATAGTGAAAGCAGTTTTCTCTCTGTCCTCAGGTGCCATCAGAATCTGGTTATACCTGGAAAATCCATCCATGAAGGAGAGCAATGCATGACCTGTAGTGAAGTCCACCAATTCATCGATATGCAGCAAGGGAAAGTTGTCCTTCGAACTGGCTCTGTTCAGATCTCTGAAGTCCACACACACCCGAATTCTGCCATCTTTCGTCGGCTCTGGGACAATGTTGGCCAACCAAGTCGGATACTCAGATACTAGCAAGAACCCTGCGTCTATCTACTTGGTGACCTCCTTCTTAATCTTCAAAGCCCAATCCAAGCGTATTCTTCGCAATTTCTTCTTGACAGGTCGGGCCTCGAGGTTGAGAGGGATCCAATGCTGTACAATCTCATGATCGATTCCAGGCATGTCTTCCTAGGACCATGCGAAAACATCTTTGAAATCTTTTAATAAAGTGACTAAGCGCTTGTGCTCCTCCGAAGACAAAGTGGACCTGATCTGGACCAGACGGGGATCTTTTTTAGTACCCATATTAATTGGAATGATTTCATCAGCAAGTGGTTTTGCAAACCTCTCCTCCTCTCGATTAATCAAAATTTTCAAAACTAGAGAAATTCCTTCTTGTTTTCATCAAAATTTTAAAAATCATGATCAATGCAATAAACAAGAGGCATAGATAAATACTTAGAATCTGCAGTGGTATTCTCATTCACAAGGTCAAGTTCATCCAGTTCCTCAATTACAACCAACTCAAAGGAAAAAGAAAAGGACGACCTGGACGAAACCCTGGCATCCAGGTTATCAACCCCAGGAATGCCGGACCCAGACTCAGAAGAATCAGAATTTGATTCCGACTGCACAGACTCTGTGGAATCAGATTCTGGTTCACTACCCAACTCAGAACTGCTAGACAGGTAGCCCTCCTCAAGCTGCCAAATAAGGAATGGTGCATCAGATGCATCCAAAATGTTGCTAGAAGGGTTCACACCCGATTGGTCCCTAATCACGGAAACGGTCAGGTTATCTCCCAAGCTATCTGAGTCAATCTGAGGATCCGAATGGAGACATGCCAGTGCTGCTCCTACTTCAAACTCATTGCTATCGGAATCACTTTCTGTGCTTTTCGCAGCTTCAGTAGTCGGTTCAGCCATTTCCTCCGTATCACTGTCTTGCAGCTATAAGTCAAAGAAGATTTTGAGGCCAGGAACCCGCTGCTTCTCAGAGTTAAACCAGGGTTCGGGGAAACCACAGAATGGGAAGTCTTCACCCTCGCAAACAAAATGACCATTCAGGGTTCCTCGGATAAGTCGGTGTACAAGTTCATAGCGTTTCCCGGTCTGCTTAGCTCTGGCTCTGCTAGCCATCTATTTCCCTTTCCTAACCCAATCCTCTTTGGTAGGCCTATAGCCAAGACCAAAGGCATGTGGGTTATGTGGCACATCAACCAATGCAATAACGCCCTTCCAGCCACTTCTTCCCAACCCCATTCTTGGCATATGTTGGAGCTTGTTCATGAAGTATACAGATTGGGCGCTAATATACAAGCCCTCATCAACAGCCAAGATATTCTGCACTACCCGGGCCTCAGCCAAGGTAAACCTTGAAAGGAAAGCATCCTCTTTGCTATACACAATCTCCAACACAGGTGTAATGACCTCTGGCGAAGGATGAATAGATGAATTCTCGAAAAATATGGCCACCCCTTTCCCCGTGGGGGTACTTCAGCATTTGGTGGAGGGTAGAAGAGACAGCTTTTACTTGGTGTAGCCACGGCCTTCCCAACAGTAGATTGAAAGTGGCTGTGTAGACACCCCATTTTTGACCGACCTTAAGACTCAGACGTCACTGATTGAGCGCTCGGTGATGTTGCATATTGTGCTCGTTCAGAAGTCTCAGAGTTGCGGCCGTGCGCCCTACCTCCGGACTCCCGAACCCTCTTCTGTGCCTTGTCTCGGTTTGCGAACCAGGCTCGGTTTTCTCTGTTTTCTTTCCTGAGGGGAGGGAGTGGTCCCGTAGACTATCTCTCAGTGGCCGTAGGCTACGTTTTGTGGCCGTAGGCCATTTTGCCCATTTCGGAGCCCGGTTCCCGGTTTTCGGGATCGTCAGGCCGTGTGCCTCGGTTCGGGACCGCCCAACCATCTCCGATTTCTCCAATTTTTGGTAAGTGCCTCTGTTTTATCATTTTGAGGAACACTGGGGCCCCAGAAACCCACTTCGCAGCCGAACACCACTTCCGGTGCCCGGCAGCCTGTTTTCGGGACCCCGAACCGCGCGGTTTTGGCCCCGAGCATTCATTTTGCATCGATGTCTGTTCATTTTTGGCAGACACCTCTGTTTGGTCCTTCCGAGGGACACTGGGGTCTCTGATACCCACTTCGTGGCCGAACGCCACTTTCGGTGCTCATAGCCCATTTTTCGGGACCCCGAACTTCGCGGTTTAGGCCCCGAGCTTTCATTTTGCATCGGTTTTTGTTCAATTTTGGCAGGTACCTCTGTTTCATCATTCCGAAGAACACTGCGGTCTCAGATGCCCACTTCGTGGCCGAACAAAATCTTTTCTTTTTGCCCTCAAAATATCTAGATATTTTGCCCTCAAAATATCTAGATATTTGAGGCAAGATATTTCAACCCTTTTGGCCCTCCTTTTAAGCCCTCTCTCTTGTCCATTCCAGCAGCTGGCCGAACCTCATTTTGGGAGGAGAAAAAAATCCTTCAAGAACACTTAAGCTTAAACCTCCATTTTCATAGCAAAAAAGCTCCAAACTTCTTCAAGTCTTGCATTATTTCTTCACCAACACCAAGCCTCACCATCTCCACTACCATTCCAGCAGCAAGGAAGGGTTTTTCAAAGGTCAAGAAGCTACAAATTCAAGTCAAGAAGCAAAGAAAGAAAGGTCTTCAAGGGTAAGACTCCAAATCCATCTTTTTGAGCACTTTCTTGATTCATTTTTCTACTCTAATTTCTTGAGAATTGGGGCTCCGACCCCTACTGGTTTTGGGCCTATTTTGAGCCCCTCTACAACATTGTAGAAGGGCTCAACCTCATTTGGCCATTCTATATACCACCTCCCTTTGAAATCCACTTTAGGCCCTAATTCTTGCATGTTTTGTTTGACTTGCTTAGCTACTGTTTCGAGCCTCCATCAGGCTTAGAAATAGCCTTGTTTTGGTCTCCTTTTCATGTTATGTTGAGGGCCTTAAGCCATTTGGTTAATGTTTTTGGTACTTGCTTTGTAATTCCTCAAAATTACCGTATTCTTGCATGTTTTGTAGCCTTTTGTGCTTATGGTTTTGGCTCTTGGTCAGAGCTAATAGGGGTCTTATTTTGACCCCCTTTACATGTTTCATGAATAAGGTTTGGTCATTTGGTGTATAGATTGCATGTCTCATGATATAGCCTATTTGGAGCTTATTTTGCATAGAATTTCTAGCATGTTTGTATTATGATTTCGAGGCTGCCATCTTCTGCAAAAGTGCTTATTTTTAGGCCCTCTTCAATGTTGTAGAAGAAAGTTTGTCCATTTGAATTTCTATATACTACCTCTCATTATATTCCTCTTTTGGCCACTAATCTTGCATGATAATGTTGCCATATCTATGCTTACATTTTGGCCATGTTTGTTACTGAAAAATGCCATATTTGGGACTGCCTTGCTACTGTTTTTACTTCCATGAGTCGATTTTGCATGTATAGCATAGCTGTAGGCCATTTCGGGGGGCTATTATAGCATTTCGGGATGATTTCATGCATTGATTGTCATTTCGTATCATTTCGGGACTGTTTTCCCCTTCATATAGCTGCTGAAATTTGATTTGCATGCTTGCATATCATTTCCCATGTCATTTCATGCCTTAATGCATTGCCTCGGTTTGCGTGCCCATGGGCACGCACTTCGAGGCACTCCATTTTCATTCATCGGCAGCCTATGTGAGTGCGGTTGAGGCCCTCTCATGTTGGCGTAAGCCCAATCTACATTTTCATGCCATTTCATGCCTGTATGTCACTGCCTCGGTTTGCGTGCCCGTGTGCGCGCATTTCGAGGCACTTCATTTTCATCTCACGGCAGCCTATGTGAGTGTGGTTGAGGCCCTCTCATGTTGGCGTAAGCCCAATTTGCATTTTCATGCTTTGTATGCCATCGCCTCGGTTTGCGTGCCGTGTGCACGCATTTTGAGGCACTTCGATTTTATCTGATTTGCATTTTCATACCATCGCCTCGGTTTGCGTGCCCGTGTGCACGCATTTTGAGGCACTTCGGTTTTATCCGATTTGCATTTTCATATCATCGCCTCGGTTTGCGTGCCCGTGTGCACGCATTTCGAGGCACTTCGGTTTTATCCGATTTGCACTTCACATCTCTGCCTCGGTTTGCGTGCCCGTGTGCACGCATTTCGAGACATTCTGTTTTATCCGATTGGCATTGCGTATGCCTCTGCCTCGGTTTGCGTGCCCGTGTGCACGCATTTCGAGACATTCTGTTTTATTCGATTGGCATTGCGTATGCCTCCGCCTCGGTTTGCGTGCCCGTGTGCACGCATTTCGAGACATTCTGTTTTATCCGATTGGCATTGCGTATGCCTCCGCCTCGGTTTGCGTGCCCGTGTGCACGCATTTCGAGACATTCTGTTTTATCCGGTTTGCATTGCGTATGCCTCTGCCTCGGTTTGCGTGCCCGTGGGCACGTATTTCGAGGCCCTCTGTTTTATCTGATTTACATTTCATCATCGTCTCAGTTTGCGTGCCCGTGAGCACGCACTTCGAGGCACCTCTTTTTTATCATTCCGGCATCCCGTATGAGTGTGGCTGAGGCCTTCTCATGTTGGTGTAAGCCCATCATTGCATTTCGTGCCTTTATGTCATCACCTCGGTTCGCGTGCCAGTGGGCACGCATTTCGAGGCATCTCATTCTCATAGCATCGTGCATGCTAGGTTGTATGTTAGTTGCATTTCATGCATATCATGCACATTGCACGGGAAACGAGGCACGTTTCGTACTCCGAGTAACGGAACGGGTCTCAATTCCCAAGTCACCGACACTCCGGATTATCCATGATGGAGTTAAGTGTTGTTTTAGCATTCATCTGCATTCATCCCTATATTGAGTTGTGCAATTCGACTCCTCGGCCATCATGCATCGGTATGCGTGATTGGTGGCACGAGGATCGAGGCATGCATATATTTGTGAAATACACTGTTGTGCCCTTTTCCTGCTCTCTGTTGCAGCAAAATTCAGAGATTAGCAACTTTCGGAGTCTGGCGCGCATTTCGAGAAACACTGCAAACAGAGGCTAATCAGGGCATCCCGGTGGATTTTCGCCCGAGGCAGCCCGGCAGGCACTATTCATCATAGCAAGGCAGCTCCCTGGCCTGCGCGCCAGTTTACTGCTTTCCTAGATTAATTTGTTAATTAATTAGAAATCTGTACATTATTTTGGACTGTATATTTCGGACTGTATATTTATTCGGACCCTCTGCGCGAGGGCATAACTGTAATAAGTGTGGGTGTGTGCGATGTATGTCTTCCAACCCCCATTTCTTTCTCCCTTTTATTTACCTGCTTATGATGGTTAGATATAGGGCATATTTCAATTAGCATACAGCATGATAGCATGTTTGCATCATTCATCTGTCTTGCACGCACCGGGCTCGGCGCATCATACAAACTGCATTTGTATTTCAATTCCAAATTGAATACGTGATAGTTGTAGCATTCCATATGCCATGTTTAGAATAGCCGAGCCTGCTATAGTTGCATTTTTGCATGTGTTGCATTAGGCATTCTTGTGTATCTAGGATCATGCATGATTTCTAATGTAGTTTTTGTTTTGGCTTGGAGTACTCGGTGAGTTTTATGCTTTAGCATCCTTGCATGCGTGTGAGTGTTGCCATGAATAGCATGCTTACCATGAGGCTAAATGCTTATGTGCTATAACTGCCTGAATGCCTGTGGGTGGAGGTTGAGTTATCTGAATTGGGACAATTCATCAATCATATTTTCTAAGCCCACCTGAGGGTGGCAAATCCGCGTTTTTAGCCTACCTGCGGGTAGCACCATCAAACCATTTTCAAATGTTTTGTTCCAATTCAGGCGACTCAGTCTATACTTGTTTGCTGCGAGCATCACATAGTAACCTAGGCTAATAACCGGAATAAGAGCATACAATGTTTTCAAAAACAGATATCATGGTTAGTAGAGGCCGGTCTTTGACCGGGCGAGCGGGGGTGCTCACGATGTGACCTTCCCCAATCGTACCCAAGTTCCCGAGCCAACTTTGGTGATGACGGACACGTGGCCTTTGGCAACGAGTCAGGGTTTCCTAAATTTCCCATTTTTAAAAATATTTAGGTGGCGACTCTGTTATCTGGCAAAGCAGTCCATGTTTGGCACTTCTTTCAAAAAATCTGTTTTCAAAATGATTTGCCGGATTTGGACTCTTTGGTTCAAGATTGAGAACCGTGACATTTTTGAGTCCGAACTGTAGCGAGGTCCCCCGCGGGCTTGTTACAGGCTGGCACATCCAAGACATGAAACTCGATATCTTGTTGAACTGGGCCCACTTGAACTCTAATCTGTACTGTTCCCATTACCTTTCTGCTTGTATTGTCATACGCCCAAATCACCTGGGCTATAGGTACGAAATTAGCCGATTTCAAACTGACGGCATCGGCTGTACGAGATGGATAGACATTGATTGCTGACTCAGTATCTATCAATACCACTGGTACCCACTTTTCTCTGCACTCCACTGATATGTATAGAGGCTTGTTGTGTGCAGAGCCTTCTGACAATAGTTCCTTGTTCGAGAAGGTTAGAGTTAGTGCAGCGCCTCTCGGGAAGACTAATCCTACCAATTGTTCCGGGGTACTGTCGATGGACAACTTAGCTTTATCCATCGCTGATAGTACAGCCTATCTGTGCACTCGCGAAACCATAAGCAGACCCCAGATAGATATATCAACTTAAATCTTCTTTAACTGTTTAAACACAGCCTCTTCTTCCAACTATTTTTCCTTCTGCTTCTCGACTTCTTTATCCTTCCCGGATGCCTTGGGTTGGTCCAGATGCTGTGGTTTGAAATATCGGCCACTTCTCGTCATATGGTCGACCTCTTCCACATACCAAGTGTTGTCAGGAAGGTCTTCACCCCAATCCTCATCAGTATGAGCCAGGTGTTGGTCGTTGTCATCCCACTAGATTCCTTCGGCAGCTGACAAGCATTTGTCCGGCTCCGTTCAGATTATCTTTTCGTCACAAATCTCCCCCGCAGGGTGTTGGGTTTTTCCATTTTTCTAATTGTTTTCACCCATTTCTTGCTTAAAATGCTTTAGTGCAGCTTCTTGCTCTGTATATACAATACTAACAATGCCTAGTTCCTCAGCCAATTATTCTACATTGGTGTTTTCTGGCAGTTTACCTTTCCATCAGCCATTCCAGAGATTCTAGCGATTTCCACTTTCTGTTCTTCCAGCTTCAATTCAGTTCCCTTATCTCTATCGGGTTCATCACTTAACCATCTAGAATTGTCTGTCGACCTGTTCAGATCAAAGCAATCAATATGCACGTCTTATTGATCTTGCTCATCAAAGAACTGCAAATTGTCTATGTCCTCCTCTAGGTCGGCTAGATCATCTAATCCCTGACTTGGGCCATCTTCTTGAACTACACTGACCTCCGTCCCAGCCGGTAATACCACTTCTAGTTTAGCTTGATTGATTGGCACAATATAGCAGTACATGTTATACACCTCTTCAGATAAGTCCTCAGAGCCCTCGGGCAACAGACTGACATTTTTCACTAAGGCTGACCTCCCTTCATTTACCACTGTCACCACCATGGGTTTAGGTTGGAGTGCAAAGTGTTCATCATGCACAAGTCCATACTCTCAGGGATGAACAATGCCAGTTTAGATAGGTGGGAAGGGGTGATATATATACTGGGGTCATAAGGGATGGCCAGTGTGTCGATGAGGTTTATATGCCAGGGTGGAGGGACTTGATTATGTGGTGGGAGAGGATTTGTAGTGATGTTGGGTTTTTGGAGAGGTGCTATCACCTTATTGTTGATGAGATCCTGAATCTCATGACACAGCCTATAGCATTGATCAGTGTCATGACCGTGCTGCTGGTGAAAAGCATAGTATTTGGCCGGGTTGTGTTTCGGAGAGAGAGGATTGGGTAGAGGGCGAGGCTTTAGTGGCTTAAGATGCCCCTTTTTATCAACACACCCATGGCTTTGGATAAGGACATGTAAAGCTGGGTAAAGACCCTCTGGGATTGGGCTTGGTTGTTTGAGGTTTGTGGAGTTGTGTTGAATGTACTGGCGAAAGGATTGGTGGTCTTGGGTGTGGTGGTGACCATGCTCACATCCGAAGGTCATGCAGAGGTGTTACCACTTGTGGTTGCTTTGGAACTGCATATAAAGGGCCTCTTAGGTTGTTCCTTCTCATCGGCTATCAGCCCCTGTTTAATTGCATCTTCAATCTGAACCCTTATTTCATAGAGCTCAGCGAATGTAAACAAAGGCAAGACCATCATCTTCTACAATAATCTTCCTTGCAGATTCCGGACCACCATTCTGATTTAATCCTTCTCAAACGGCCTAATAGTCATCGAGGCCTTAGCCCTCCATCTCGTTACAAAGTCTGAGAATCCCTCATTTGGCTCCTGACGGGTTGCTTCAAGATCACGGGTTGTGACCTCGATCTAGGTATTATAGGAGTACTGTGCGATGCAGGTCTCAGCCATTTCTTCCCAACTTCGTTTCATAGAGTCCTCGAGTTTTGCATACCAGATGGCCGTTATACCCGACAGGGTCTGGCCGAAAAGCGATAGCTTCTAAAGTCTGGTCTGGTGAGGCCCATTGGCCGTAAGATGTTTAAGAATAGGCAAAAGAGGTCTGAGAATAACCGCAAATGGACCATGGGATCCCCGGAGCCATCGAACAGGTCTACGTGTGGCATCTTGAATCTGTTCGGTAGAGTTACTGCGGAGTCTGTGTATCCATCCTCGATATCAGGGATTGATTTCACACCCTGTGCCCGCTTGAAAGGCTTTTCTAGCTTGTTGACCTTTTGTGCAGTGGGGTTAACCTCGAATTCAAATGGCGCCTCAGTTTGGTACATTGGTGCCTTGGAGGTTTGCGGTAGGATTGGATCTACCGGAATGCCCAGATTCTTTTGGACATTGACGATGAGTCTGGGTGCTGGAATACCCACAGGAGGTGAATGGGAAGCAGAAGTCACTGCTTGCAGTGGTTGCTGTTGTTGGAGCCTATTTATCACTTCCGCTTGGTGGGTTGTAACCTCAGCTTGGCAGACAGCATCTAGCTGTATGGTTTCTATGGTTTGCTGGAGATGACAGAGCATGTCTTCCATGGCTACCGCGGGATGTTGGGCCATCAAAAATGGCGAATAATCTCTCACTAGAGTGGAAGTAGAAGACTGAGCCTGACTGAGCATAGGTAAAGTAAAAGGTGACTACTAGACTGGCGAATTATGCCTAACCCTCATTCGTCTCGTAACCGGTGGGAGCGAAGCAAACATTGGTTATCCCCTAACAAGATCCCTAGATTTGTAAAGTCTCCTTACACGGGTCTAGAGTGCTTGGGGGTTAACAGAATCGTCCAAAACAATTGTGATAAACTACCTTGCAAAAAGAAAGAAAGCAAAAGAAAGCAAAAATCAGAAACCGCACAGCACCTCGGCTCAGATACTAACAACACACAGTTGTAATCAGAAGCTATAGAATTGCACTCAACACTGATTTTTGCCTCCGAAAAATTGATACCCAGACTTGCAACTGATACATACATTCCTGTAGAGTTTCACTCTAAAAGCACATACCAGTTAAGTGAGAGCCAAAACACCCCTATGATGGGGTAGGGTTACCCTGTCCAAGTTTCGTCAGGAGCTAGGGTTCACTATTCACGCAAAGTGTGTCACACAATCCTGAATTTAGGTAAGCAACTTGTCCTAGATTGGAATAGTCTCTACGGCTTTCGATATGCAACTAGGCCGATTGGTCAAAAAGGGTACCTCAGCAAGACTACCAAATATACCTCTCACACGTAACACCGAGAAGTGAAAAGAGGATCAAGCGGTACAGCGGTAGTCCAGATCCAAGGGTTGTGTTCCCATCGTGGCAAAGCCCGCAACCGGTCAACCTTTTGGCAAGCTTTTCCAAGCAAGCCTTGGCAAACCGTTCAGGAATAGCAAATCACAAACACAGTGACTTAGGCGCACCAATGCAAATGCAAATGCAAATGCAAAGAAACACATAAGTGTAGATAAAATGTCATATCATGAGTTCGAGTCAAGTTCTCTAAATCCCTAGCAGAGTCGTCAGAAACTGTAGCTCAACTTTTTCGGGCCTCCTATCGAAAACTCGAAAGAAGCCCTACAGTTCGGACTCCTGTGGTTCTGAATCTAATCTCACAAGTGTAATGTGAAATTCATAAATACCAAAGAGTTCAAATCCGGCAAATCTTTTGGAAAATTGATTTTGAATCAAAAATTCCAAAATTGGACTACTTTGCCAGATACAGAGTTGCCGCCTAAATATTTTATTTTGGGGAAATTTAGAAAACCCATGATTTGTGCCAAAGACCACGTGTTCATCATCACCAAAGTTGCCTCGGCTCGGAAACTTAGGCACAAGAGGGGAATGTCATGAATTGAGCACCCCCGCTCCCCTGATCAAAGATCGGCCTCTACTAATCATGATATGATTTTTATCAACATTATGTGCTCTTATTGTAGTTATTTAAGCTAACATTACTATGTGATGCGCACGAGCAATTATAGACTAGTTTGCTCAAGTTGGAACAGTTTAATTTCATGTTTGTTCTGGGAAAAGGGTTTGAATTTGCCCCCTTAAGTGGGCTTAAAGTTTGTGAATTTGCCACTCAACAAAGTGGGCTTAACAAAGTGGGTTCAAAATATACATTTGTTGAATCGTTCCAATTCAAGCAACAAGCCTTCATCCACAAACATTCAAGCAGTTTAGCAAGTAAGCATTTAGCCTCATGGTAAACATGCTAGTCATGGCAATCACTCACACTCATGCAAGTATGCTAAAGCACTAAAAACTCACCTAGTACTCCAAGCTAAGATAAAACAAAAGAGTTAGAAAAATATGCATGATTTCTAACTATACAAAATGACAAATATAACACATACAAAGAATGTAATTAATAGGCTTGGCTACTAATATGGCATGTGGATCGATTTTGATAACATGCGGTTAAACACGTATTTAAAGAATGTATTGAAATGACAATACAGTTTGAATGATGTGCCGAGCCTCGGTGCATGCAATACAAGATGAATGGAAGCAAGCATAAGGTATGCTAATTGAAACATGTCCCTAATCTAACCATCATAAGCGGATAAATAAAAGGGAGAAAGACGTGAGGTTGGAAGACATACACATTATTACATTACGCTCTCACGAAGGAGAGTCCGAATGAATAGGCTAACTAACTAAACTAAGCTAATTAGCAGCTAATTAAGCTAATTAAGCTAACTATTACAAAACAAGTGAATAACTAGCTAAACTAATTAACTAATTATTACAACACTTGAATGAACTAACTAGTAAGCTAATTAATTAAGTTACAACACAAATGTAAGCAAACTAAGCAATTAAAGTCTCTAACTACTCTGCCACTACTTCGCCTCGAGAAATGGAAGATGCACATGCTCGGATATCTCCCGAAAAGACCTCGTTTCTTTCTTGAAAGCCTCTATTTGCAGAGTTGAACACTTCTAGAACCATTTTGCTCCATTTTACCAACATTCTGCTGAGGTTTGCCAGCCGGCTACTGGAAAAGACTGCAGGCCAGGTGCCGGCTATGGGAGTGGCCTGCCGGCCATCAAAGGTGCCCTGCCGGCCATGGATGGTGGCCTACTGGCCACTGATGCACTGTTTCACCTACTGCAACAGAGGACAAACAGAGCAAAAATGAAGGCATTCTCACAGATTGTTTGCACAACTCACCCCTCATTTTCATAAACAAATCTAAGGAAAGGCGAACATAAACCACAAACCATCAATCCAAGCAATTTCATTACATGATGGCTTGTGATTCAAGATGTGCAAGTTCAATAAATGCAAAATAAGACACCCAAGAACCATCACCCTATCATGCATGATCAAGGGCAATGGAGACCTAGGAAACTTGACACATTTCATCACTTTGAGTATGAAATGTCCCAATTTTCCTTATGTTCAATTAACGTCCAATTGAACACATAACACACAAGTTATTATCTTGCTCAATTTTAGTCCAAAGTTGTTAGTTACTCATTTTAACTTACCAACCATTCTTTAATCCGATTAAGTCCAAAACGTGAGTTAAAGTCCTCTAATGGAAAGAAGGCTCAAAACACAAGTTGCTTTGGGTATGAAAGAAGTCTCATACCGTTGGTAATGAACCCCCTAAGGGATTAAACCATTAAGTATGTAACCTCAATTTCACACCTAGGCAAACAAGTGACTTAAAACCACTTTCAAAGAAAAAGTAAAAACCAAGAAAGGAGGGAGGTTGCATAGATAATAAGTGTGAAAAGCACCAAAACATGCAATCGACTCAAACAAGAGGTGTCTAAAGGCTTAAAACACCAAGCTTGGGAGGACTATTACACTATAACCATGCAAAACAAGACTCAACTGGCCCAAACAGCCCAAAACAGAGCTAAAGCAGTCTAAAACAAAGGCAAAAACATGCTGGAATATAACTACAAAAAGCTAGAAAATCATGCTAACATATAGAGTTAACTAGGCTAGCAAACAAGACACAAGGAGGGGAGGCTAACCCCTCCAATTTTGGACTTCAAAACATGTTTTTTGCCACTAAAAATACTCTAAAATTCAGTGGTTAAAGGCCCAAAAAAGGTTGGTTTGAAAGTGGGAAACAAAGGTGCAAAAGCCGTACAAGCAAGGAATAACAAATGGTGGGACACCCCCCTAACCTTAAATGGCTTAAAACACCAATTTCAATCCATTAAAATAGAGATTTTTACAGCTCAAAAATGGCCCAAAAATAGTAGGAAAAGATAGAGTAACAAGTGTACTTAAACAAGTTAAAAGACAAATGTTATACCTCTTGAAGCCAAGCACAACTTTAGGCACAAATACAAGTCAAAACCACCTTCAAGAGCTCTAACAAGACCTTATGGGATCTCAGCTCAAAGGTGATCAACTTTGATTAAGGATGTGTATGTAAAACAGTGATATAACTAGGCAAGTGTGCACAAAATTGCAAGAGAGAGAGAGAGAGAGAGAGAGAGAGAGAGAGAGAGAGAGAGAGAGAGAATTTTTGAGTTTGAAATCTTCTAATCTCAAAATATGAGAGAGTGGGTCCCTATATATAGAAAACATGAAATCTATACAAGGAGATCCAGCACTCCACATGTGGACAGATGCAAGCATCTGTGCAACCAGCTGGCACAACTGGCATAAAATATCTACAGAAAACACTGGTGGCCGGCCGGCCATCAATGATGGCCGGCAGACAAGAAGTCCTGGAAGGCAACCTCCAAGGATGGCCAGCAAGCCACCAGAGATTGCAGGCTGGCAAGATAAAGGCCTGGTCAAAAAATGAGACAAAATGGATGCACGGTTTGAAAGGCTCAAAGCTGTGGCGTTCCGCTAAGGACTTTGAGCGCTCGGCGAGCAAACAGACTCGTCATCAGATGTACCTACAAGAATATCCAAGTCTTAAAGGGCGTCAAAATAGGGTGTCTACACCTAGTACTCCATGGCAAGCCAAACAAAGCAAAAGAATTAGAAAACATGCTTGCCCCTAACTAATGCAATATGACTAATGCAACACATGCAAAAATGCAACTAATAGGTTCGGTTATCTAATATGTCATGTGAATCACTTTGATAGCATGTAGTGGTGCATGTTTTCAAGGAAGTAATAAATGACAATGCCGTTTAAATAATGAACCGAACCTTATGCATGCGAGACGAATGGATGCAAATCATGAGAAATGCTAAACGAAATGTGATGCTCTAAACTATCCATCATAAGCGGGTAAATAAAAGGGAGAAAGACATGGGATTGAAAGACATACACATTATTACAAGTTTGCCCTTATGCAGGAGGGCCTGAATAAATGGCCTAGCTAAGCTAATTTACTAGCTATTACAAACCGAATGAAATAAATTAAATAAGCTAGCTAATTATTTCAAATTAAAATTAACTAATTAATTACACTAACTAATTAGATACAAATGAAAATTCAGTAATTATTATACGTGGGATCAACTAATTTAATTAACAAATCAACAACTAAATGGACTCGAGCGGGGTAGTGAACTGTGCATGCCAACGCAAACATCCTCTCAGAAACACTTCTATTTTGTTACTAGGATTGTTCTGCTTGCAGAAAAAGCTCCTATTTTGCCTCTGCTTCTGCTCTGTCTTGCAAGAAAATAACACTGCCTGTTGACACAAAAGTGGCCGGCCAGCTAGAAGTAGTGGACGTCTGGCTAGTAATGGTGGCCGGCTGGCCACTAATATAAATATGGCCCTGTTGCAACAGAAAATGAACATAGCAAAAACAAGGTGTTTCTCGGGGATATTCATCCTCTCTGCCTCTTCTTATCATGAAATTGCTCAAAGGAGGGGTAGAATCAATTCACAAATCATCAACAATTGCAAAGTTGTTGCATGATGATCTATGGCTCGATTGGACAAAAGAATCAGGGAAACCAAACGACCAACAAAACCTCCTCCCTATCATGAGATGGATCAAGGGAAGCGATTGACATTTGACTCTCAAACCATTATTATCACTAATAAGCATTAAATGGCCTATGACTCAATGGGTTCAACTAACGTTCGATTAAACCCCAAACCATACTATTATCTTATTCCATTTCAGCCCATTGATTGCCCCCTTTAATTACTTTTCCATTCATTAATCATTTTAGTCCAAAATGAGCATTAAGTCCACTAAAGGAGAGAAGTGTCAAACAAAGGGTTATTTTGGGCATGAGAGAGATGTCATACCATTGGTAATTAACATCTGAAGAGATTAAACCATTGAGCACAACGATCTCTATCTCAAGCTTAAACAAACAATCGGTTTGAAATGACTCTCAGAGCAAAGAAGAAGCCAAGAAATGAGAGAAGTACGAAGATGATTAGAGATGAACACAAGTATGAAAAGCATGAAATAAATGCTATCAACTCAAATAGGTTGGTGTCTAATGCCTAAAACACCAAACCTATGTGGACCGTTACACTACACGCATGCTATACAAGGCATGAATTACATGAACAACTTAAAACAATCCTAAAATAGGCTAAAACAGTGCTGGAATTGAAGTCAAAAGAGCTAAAGGAGTAAGCTACAATAATGAAGAATTTAAGCTAGTAAACAAGCTAAGGGAGGGGTGGCTAACCCCTCCATTTTTGGGACTTCAAAACATGATTTTTAGCCTCTAAAAAAATCTAAAACTCAGTGGTAAAAAGTTGGAAAAAAAAGTTGAGGAAGAGATGGGAAACACAAGTGTAAAGGCTTAGGAGACAAGGTTCAAACAAGGGTGACTGACCCTCTACCTTTAATAGCCTTAAACCACAAGCTTCATCCCATAAAAATAGTGTAAAAATAGCCCAAAAATAGTAAGTAAAGATAGAAAAGAAGTAGTGTAAAGATGGTCAAAGTTATACCTCTTGAAGCAAGATAATTCTTTTGTTAACAAGGCCACAAGTTCTCACTCTCAAGGGCTAAGATTTGAGCTCAAGAACTTCAGCAAAAAGAGCTAAATTTTTGGTTTATGGAGTGTAGAGAGAAAGTGTGTAGGTTGTAAGATAGAGAGAGAGTGTGCTATGCAAATTATGGTCCTTAAGGAATCTTTTCTAACCTAATTTCAAGAGGGGTAGTCATCTATATATAGAAAAACATGTGACTATCTCAGAAATATCAACATAGAGATAGCTGGTGCCGTGCATGCACCTATGAGGGACAGTTGGCAACAAATATCTATAAAAATTTGTTTTTGACACAAGTGGCTGACCGTCCATTACTAGTGGCCGGCAGGCCACTAGTGGGTTTGTGGGCCTCTGGAGACACTTAGTTGGCTCCCAAGGACTTGTAAAAAGTGGCCGGCCGTCCAACAAAATCTGCTTCCAGGCTCAACTTCAAATAGGCATATCTCCTTCATCCGGACTCGGTTTTAGGTAATTCTTGAGTCTAAATTGAAGCTTCAGAAGTCTACTTTCCAACAAAGGTGGCCTCATATCTAAATTCTAAGTGTGGAAAGAGATATGCCTATTTTAGTGAAGGCTGCTCCTAACAGATTGATGGCCAACTTTTTGCCCAACTAGTTTTCTTCCCTCTCCTCCAATTTTCTTCAACTCCAAACCTATAAATAAGAGGGTTTAATGATTTTTCAAAGAGTTCACCTCCCTTTCATTTATTTCCACTTTGTCCTTACTTGATTTACCAGAAAGTGTAATATTTTAAACGAAATGCGAGCCTCGAAACATTATAGAAACATTTGGAAAAATATTTTGAAAAAAAGGGTTTTAAGGTCTAAAATGGTTTTGGTCTAAAATAGTTTTGGTCTAAATGGGGTGTAAGGTTGGGATTTAGAAGCTCTTCTTGCTGAAGAAATTGAACGTTTGTATAGCATAAATTTCATCATCGAGTGATAAACCTGAGGCACCCAAGTCTTAAGGGCGGTCAAAAATGGGGTGTAAAATTGGGATTTAGAAGCTCTTCTTGATGAAGAAATTGAACGTTTGTACAACATAACTTTCATCATCGAGTGATCAACCTGAAGCACCCAAGTCTTAAGGGCAATCCAAAATGGGGTGTAAGGTTGGGATTTAGAAGCTCTTTTTGCTGAAGAAATCGAACATTTGTATAGCATAACTTTCATCATCGAGTGATCAACTTGAGGCGCCTAAGTCTTAAGGGCGGTCAAAAATGAGGTGTCTACACCCCCTCACTCAGAATTACCAAGGCTTCTCTCAAGAGAGGTACAGGCTTTGTCTTTTCTTTTGTCTTTTTTTCTCTTTTTCTATACTGCTCTTTTACTCAGTGTTTCTTTTACTGGTATAAGAGCTTCATAGGAGTCTTTACTTCAGAAAGCACAAGCCTTGGAAACACTGAAGGGCAAACAATAGATATTAAGGAAAGGAAAGGCCCAACTCAAGCTTGAGCCTGTGGAAGAGGCACTTGAGGTTCCTTTAGAGGTAGATGAGGAAGAAAAAGAAGAATCTCCTCTGAAAATGAGGAAGAGGCCAGCCTCTCCGACTGCCAAACTCGTTATGGATTTAGCTCATGAAGCAGCTGTTAAGGTAGTAGAGAGGAAGCAGGCCAAAGAGGTGATAGTCTTCCAAAGGTCAAAGAAGAAAAGGCAGCAAAAGATCTCAAAGGAGGAGGCTGTTGTTGCTAAGGCAACACAAGAGGAGGCTGCAAGGAAAAGTAGGGCTGTTGAACATCAGATCCTTCGCAGCCCTCCGACTATCACTACTACAACTGCTGGTGCTAGTAATTATCTTGAGCATTTTATAATGCCTATTGTTTTTCAAATCCTTTGTGCTAATATTGCCTTAACACTTCTTTTGTTTTGAACTGCAGCAGCAACTAGCCTGCCTCTCTTTTCTTCAATACCAGCCTTTTCTTCCCTGACTAGAACTGAAAGGCCACTTTTGAGTCCCTCTGAGCTAAAAGAAGCCTTGAAAGGAAAAGGAAAAGTAGAGCCTAACCTACCAATGAGTGTAGAGCCTTTGCAAGCCATATTTCCAATCCTTGTCTCTACACTCCCCATAGCTTCTTCCTTGATTCCTTTTGAGGCTTGATATGCCAATCATCCTATCTTCCCCAACTCCTGATCCTGCTAAGATGCATAGTTTGCCCTTGGTATCCATTGCCTCACCCCTACATACTCCCTTATCCTCCAGATTCTTGGCTACCTTTTTACCTTATGAGAGTATAATTGTTGCCACTCTTACCTCAGTGGCAGCTAGTACTTCTAGGGGTGACACTAGTGGTACACCAATTTTTCCTCTACTACCCAACTCCAGTCCCTCCTCCCTAGACTTGCTGGTAGCTAGGACAATGGATGCTGCTGAGGAATCCTCCTCTCCTTCTCCTATACCAATACTTCTAGCCCTTCCTTCCACAAGTGACCCTTCTGTAATGCTAACTTCTGAAGAGGAGATGGACATTTTCGAAGCTCAGCTGGTAAGCTTATTTGAGATATCTACACCAGCCTTACCAACTGGCAATGAGATTGAGCCACTACTCTTGGATGACTCTTTATTAAAGATAATCGAAAGCTCATCTGCTGTTGAGACCATCTTTCCTCCTCAAGTAGACATGGGCACTTGCGTAGAGCTATTGAGAACCTTCTCAAGGATTCGTTCAAAACTTTGTAGAAGCCAATCATTAAGAATGGATTCCTTAAACGTTGTCAAGTGTTCAATCAATCTAATGTTACCTTTAGAAGCCATTTAATCCAGGTAGCAGCAACTATTGACTTCTATGTCAATATCTGCCAAATGGCGACAACTGTAGAGAAGGAGTTGCTAAAAGATAAGGAGTTTGTCTCCCACATTCACTTTGAAGTGTCAGTACTAAAGGGGTAACACTCCTCTGCTTCTCAATTTCAAGCTCAACTCTTGCATAGGAAGACAGAATTGGAGAATGAGTTAGCAACAATCAACCTGTCTTTGGAGCAAAATGCAAAGAGGCTGCACACTACTCACTAGGGGCTGTCCAATCATAGACAGGAGATGAACACATCTATACAATTGATCCCATCACTTAAGAGTAGAGAGCTTATTGTAAGGGAACAATTGAAACATTGCAATGAATTTTGGGCCAATTTATGGCACAATGTACTTAAATTTTTATAAAATGAAACATTATTCTTCACACAAGTGTTTATTGTTTCTTCTTGACGTTTCCATGTATTGTCTCTATACTCCTTATGTCTCCCACATAGTTGGGTAATATGGCTTCAAATATCTACCACTAATTTTCTTGGGATGCACATATCCATTTAGATTTTTCAAATGGTAAGCTCCTCTAGGCAACACACTATGGACTTGGTATGGTCCCTCCCAATTAGGTGACCATTTGCCAAACTTATGGCTTTTAATTCCTATTGGAAATATTGTTTTCCGCGCCAAGTCCCCTTCATCAAAGATCATGTGTTGGACCCTTTTATTGTAGCTTTTGGACGCCTTCTCTTTTGTAAAAGGATAATATTTAGTGCAAAATCTAGCTTCATCCACATCTTCTAATTCTAAACGCATGCTTTGATGATATTGATCAGTACTTAGATGATCTTGGCATTTGACCCTTAATGACTTTATATTGATCTCCACAGGCAATATTGCATCGTGCCCATATATCAAGGCATAAGGGGTAACTCCTGTGCTTCATCTTTGGGAAGTCCTATAAGCCCATAATACATCTAACAATAAGTTGTGCCAATCTCTAGGATTGTCTTCCACAACCCTCTATATTCCCTTCTTCAAGGATTTGTTAGATGACTCTGCTTGACCATTTTCTTGTGCATAATAGGGGGTGGAATTAACAAGACTAATTCCAAATTTTCCTGTGAAAGCTTTTACTAGCTTTCCATCAAACACAGTCCCATTATCAATAGTTATGGTCTGTGGAATACCAAACCTATAAATTAATTCCTTGATGAAGTCAATTACCTCTGTCTGATCTGCAGTCTTATAAGGCTTAGCCTCAACCCACTTAGTAAAGTAGTTTGTGGCCACTAGAATGAAACATTGTTTCTTCAAAAAAGGTGGGTAAAATTTTCTTATCATGTCCATTGCCCACCCTCTAAATGGCCAAGGCTTCACCACTGCATGTAGATCAGTTATAACATGCCTTATCATACCGTCCTTCTGATATGCTTGGCAACCTCTTGCATACTTTATGCAATCCTTGAGGATGGTTGGCTAGTAATAAGAGTGCCTTCGAAGCAACCATCTCATCTTAACACCAAGCTGGTGAGCGCCACAATTGCCTTCATTCACCTCAGCCATGGTAGTCGAAGCTTCATTTGGTCCCAGGCATTCTAATAAAAGACCATTTGGCCCTTTTTTTAAATTTTTTTATTTTATTTTTATAAAGATCATTTCCATACACTATGAACTGCATCAACAGTAGTTTAAGCTTTCTGCTGGCCTTCAAAGAATGGCCAATCAAATACTGAATGGTTGGATGTCTTCGATCCTGTTCTTCCAAGTCATTTTGATTAGCTTCTACCAATATACCTCGTTTTGCTAAAGGTGGTATCAGCTTCTAGTATGTTGCTTGGCTTATGTCCATTTGAGTATAATCCCTTCTTTTGAAATTCGAAGCTTTCTGGGCTATATCATTGGCCTTGTGATTCATGAATCTTGGGATGTAAGTTACATTTGCCAGTTGGAAGTGGTAAAGCAAATGTACAACATCAACATAGTATGGTAACATGCTTGCACTTTGACATTTAAAGACCCCTTTTACTTGATTAATTATCAATTGGGAATCTCCAAATATGTCAACTACATGAGCCTTTAAACCAAAAAGCATCTCAAGTCCCACAACCAAGGCTTCGTACTCAGCTTGATTATTAGAACATGTGGTCTCATTAATTCTGAAACCATGTGTGGTTTCTGCCCCTTGTGGTGATTTAATCATAACACCAACTCTAACCAGCCCATTAGCCTTTGATCCATCAAACTACGTCTACCATGGCTTCAGATCCGCCGTGTCAAGTTCCATTATTTCTTGACTTTCTGTTTGACATGGATGATCAGCTAAGAAGTTGGCCAATACCTGACCTTTTACTGCCTTTTGGGGGACATATTCCAAATGAAATTCTGACAAAGCTACAATCCATTTGCCAATTCTCCCTCTCAATATCGGTCTAGATAACATATATTTAACCAAATCTACGGTTATAATTACCAAGACAACAGTAGGCAAAAGATAATATCTTAATTTCATTGCTGCAAAGTACAATGCTAAACACAACTTTTCTACAGCTGAGTATTTATTCACAAGAGTTTAAAAACCTACTAAGGTAATAGATTGTTTGCTCCCTGCCTTTTTCATTGTCCTGAGCTAAGAAGACTCCTAATGATTCTTCAACTGCAGTCATGTATAACTTCAAAAGTCTATCCTTCCTTGATGGCATCAGTACTAGAGGCTGAGCAAAATAGGCTTTTATTCCTTCGAAGGCAGCTTGATGCTCTCTTGTCCACATAATGTTTTTTTTCATTTTTTAACTTCAATAGAGAAGAAAAAACTTTAGTTTTTCCAGCAATGTTAGAAATAAATCTTCAAAGAAAATTAACCTAACCATGGAATTTTCACAATTCTTTTTTACTTGATGGGGGTTTCGCCTTAATGATGGCTTTGGCTTTGTTCTAATCAATTTGTATTCCCTTCTTGTGCACTATATACCTCAAGAAGTTTCCAGGTGATACCCCAAAAGCATATTTGAGTGGATTGGGCTTTAACTTGATTTTTTTCATTCTTTCGAAAGTTGCTGTCAGATGGACCAAACACTCCTCCATAGACTGAGATTTTACAACAATATTATCAATGTAACACTCCAAGTACCCTCCAATGAGATGATGAAAGATGGTGTTCATTGCCCTCTGATATTGCCCCAACATTCTTTAACCCAAATGGCATCTTAACCTATTTGAAGGTCCCAATGTTCCCAAGACAATTGAAAGTTGTCTTGTGAACATCCTTCTTAGCTATGCATATCTGGTTGTAGCCAGAGTGTCCATCCATCATAGACAAGATCCAGTGTCTTGCTGAACTATCCACCAGTAGATGAACTATAGGCATAGGGTACTCATCTTTTGGAGTTGTCAAATTCAGATTTCTGAAATCAATGCATACCCTCAATTTGCCCTTTTTCATGATCACAGGCACAATATTGGATAGCCACTCAACATACTTGGCTGTTATGATAAAGTATGCTTTGAGGAGCCTAACAATCTCCTCTTTCACCTTTTGAACCACCTCAAGACTCATTCGCCTAGGCTTATGCTTGTATGGCTTCAACTTTAGGTTGATTAGAAGTCTATGTTCCACCAATGACCTGTCCAATCTAGGTAGATCATTGTAAGACCAAGCAAAACAATCCTTATATTGCTTTAGGATAGTTAATAACTGGTCTCTGACAATGGGATCTAGCCAAGCACTGATGTAGGTAGGTTGTTGTACTGAAGTTTCTCCTAGATTGACTTTTTCCAAAGGATCTTGCATTTGAGTGCTTACCAGTGCTTCTCCTTTAGCTTCTTCAAGGTTTAAATCAACTTTTTCACCCTGATCTGTCACAACCCTTCCCAGTTAAGTATCTTTACTTTCTTCTTCATAGACAGAATCCGTCCATAAAGCTTCTTTTTCCTGTATTTCTTGAACTTTAATTTTAATGTCCAACGCACAATACTTACTTAGAGCCATTGATTTGGCTTCATGTTGCTCATGTTTGCAGCCAATCATCATGGCTTCCCTTTCTTCTTTCTAGACTATATGAACTATATCATCAATGTCCAATGTGTAGAACTTGACTAAAGCCAATGGTCTGGCTTCTTGATCCTCCTGCCTATAACCAGGCATTGTAGGTATCCTTGATGATGTAGTCATATTCATTATCAGCACTTTCTTGTACCAAATGTTTTAGGTGTGCCACTTCTTCATCAGCCGTTACTTCGGCTGTTTCATCAAGCTTTCTCAGAACACTTAATGGAACCACCACTTTGGTATACAACTTTGCTTCTGCAAAATCTACACATGCAATAAAGGGCTGTGGGTCTACATTTATTTCCTCTGTTTTCCCGTTGCTCAGGGATATCGTCACTTTCTAATGTAAAGCTGAGGGAACACACTTCTTTGTGTGGATCTAATCTCTACCAAGCAAGGCATTGTACTTAGCATTGTTGTCTATGACAAAGAAGGCAGTCATATCCCTTGTTTCCATACTCAAATTAATGGGTAGTATGCCTTGGACCATCTACTTGTCCCCAGCAAAACCAACAATGGTCGTGCTCATTGGGATCAATTTAGGGTTTCTCTTGCCCAATTTCCTCAAAGATGAACAAGGAAGCAAGTTTACTACTACCCATAATCTACTAATACCTTATTCATCTCTATCCCATCGAAGTATGCCTTGATATACAAGGGTTTAACATGTTGAGTCATTGACAATATGAGATATTCAAAGGGGTAGGATAAGGTAACTATACTTACCTCTTTATTTTCTTCATCGGTCTCCATAGGCTTGGCTACTTGTGAATCCTCATTGGAGACTTCTATAGGATCATTCTACTGGCCCTCCCAATTTCCCTCTTCAACTTGAAACTCTTGTGGCAGCACATAGACCATATTGATTGGTATTGGGGAGAAACTATATTACTAGTTGTATCTGCTCCCCTTCTATGTTGGTCTAACTTGATGCTTGGAATGCATCTTCCATACTACATTCTGGAATATCTAAGTTAGTAGGCTCCTTAATAGCAGTTTGTTGTTGGTCAGTCTTGAATACAGACTCTGTTTGTTCAGCCATGAGTGCTTACTCAGCCATGAAGGCCTAGAATATTTCTTCTTCAGCCAATATCTTTTCTTGGCCTGGCTTATTTTTCTGTCTGTCTCACTATGGTCATCATTTTCCATTAAGGCCTTTTCGAGGTCTGCCAAACTCGATTTCTATTTGGCTTTCAGTTCAGCATGGACCTTAGCTAATTTCTCTCAGCTGGAACTTTTGTTGATCTTGGGATTAGGCTTTGAACTCTCTTCTTCTCCCATTTGACCTCTTGATTACGCCAAAGAGGTTCCCTTACAGGTTTCCTTCAGATCTTCTGGTATTAAGTGAACCTTTGTTGAAGCTTTCTCCTCTGAGATCTGGAGATCACAGGAACCACGTCTGGGTCCTTTGTCTTTAGGTTTTTGATTAAGACCCAATTATTTGGAGCCACCAAAGGAAGCTTGATCATTCTCTCCTTGCCTACAAAGGCATTCCCCTGGGTTGGTATTATTTTAGGTTTGTTTTGCATGACAAACTAGTCTGGTACTCCTGGTACCCATGAACCCATTGTGCCAATCATTATGCTTGTTGCTTTTATCTTCGAAGGCCAATCATTGGCCTTGGTTTCCTGTCTTGAGCCAAGTTCAGGCTTACTTATAGGCTTGTTGGTCATCCTGTAGTAGTTTGATGGTCTAGTTTCATACAGAGGTCTCTTATCTCTTGACAGATTCCTGGCGTCAGGTGGCCCAACCAAGGATGGTTATTGGCTAAGACCACTTGGGTATGCCCTCTTGTTGTATGTGCTGACTGGCCTACAATCTTTCTACATGTCTTTGTAATACTACTTCTCATCAACTGGAAGCCCTTTAGCCATTTGTAACTCAGCCTACACCTGGGACACATTCGCTATATAACAGCTGCTTCAAGCGAGTCATCATCTAAAGTTTCTTCGCTGGAATCATCCTCTTGGCCCACGAAGCTTTGCCCACTTATTGGTGAACCTTGTGTGTTCTTCTTAAATACAGTTTGGCTGGCAACATGGATTTGTACGTTGACCTCATCCAATTCTTTCAAGGGGAGGTTATTCTCTACTTTTTGGGCAAGGAAGTCTGGTACGCCAACATTGGGCTGCCGTTTCTCTGATTTCTGGAAACGGATCAATATCTATCCCCATTTCCTTTTCCGCTTTGGTTGGAAATTTCAGTCTTCCTTTTCGAATCTGCTCTTGAATTCTGTCAAAAAAAAAAATACAATTTTTAGTTGAGTGGAACCAAGAGTTATGCCATTTACAGTACATTTTGTTTTTAATTTCTTCTGAAGTTGGGATCTTAACTCCCTTAGGCAATTTTAGAAAATGTGTTGTAGGCAAATGATCAAATATGTCATCTACTTTTGATATATTAAAAGAATATTTCCTGTGAAGGTCTTTCTTTTTAAATTGCTTATCAATGGAAGTATCCTTCTAAATTAAAGCTTCGCAAATCATAGGCTCTTTTCCTATTAATTTCAAAATTAGGGTCTCAATAATAGATCTTGTAGGATACATTACTTTGATCTTGTTCTTCCTCAAGTAGAGTTTCATATCTGGTGACCTTAGACGTTAATTCTACTAGATCTCGAAACTCTATAGAGCCAAACTTCTTTCGAAGCTTAAACTCTCACCCATTCTGCGCTAACCTCACAAATTCAGGTTCAGGTAATATGACCCTACATTTATTTCGTGCTCTTTTGAATCTGGGAATTAATTGAGTAGCATTCTCATTAGGCATTTGGTTGAACCTTGCCAAGTTTGCCATAGATACTTCAGGCTCTATTTAAAAAAACTGGGCATGAAACACTTTTTCCATTTGTTGGCAAGTTTGAATAGAACCATGTGTAAGGTTTGTGTACCAACCCAGTTAAAGAGTTTGGAAAGAGTCTCAATTTCATGTAATCATTATTGGTAAATTCACCACATTGCCCTGTAAATCTGGCAATGTGTTCAACAGTTGACTAGTTTCCATTTCTATAGAAGAGGACAAAGTTTGGTATCTTATACTCCCTTGGGTATTTATGCAACCTATCTATCCATTCTAGGTAAGGCTTTCTGTAAACAGGGGTCTGGACCTCTGGGCTATAAGTCACAAATTTCTCTAACAATGTCAGCAATTTGGTCTCTAGGTACAACATTCTGTGCTGGCTAGTCCACTATTGGAGGAGCAAACACAGGGTTTGGAGGAACTCCTTGTGCTTGACGCTTTCTTGGTCCATGTAAAGGCACATTTGGGATTGGTTGTCCCTGGGGAATGGGGATGGGTTGTCCCTATTGTGATGGTTGATGTTTTGGGTATGGTTGCCTCCTTGGAGCAGGCATTTATCCCACAAAAGGTGTTGCGAAGGGAATTACTGGAGGAGGAACATGTGTTGTTTCGCTTCCAACCCCCTAGGTGTAAGCTCGAACACAGGATTAATGAATACCCGTGTGCCAAGCATGGGTTCAAACATAGGATTTGAAAACACTTGCATGCCATTTCCTTGTGCCAGCCTTGACGCACCAATGTGTATGGTTTTGCTAGTAGGCATAGGTATGCTCTGACTTATCAATGACCTAGGAGGAGCTTCGTACCAGGATTGAGGCACAAGTGATGGTCTCTCATGATTTTGATTATTAGTTTGACCACTAGTTTGCCCATTATTTTGTCCATTACTTTGCATAGGTTGTTTATCTCGAGCCAATCTCTGCTGAAGTAAGTTTATGTTCTTCTCAGCCTGTCTTATGACAGGTGGTTAATAGGAGCTTATTTGATCCAAAAAGGATGTTGCCTACCTTCCTATTGTATACATTAACTGTTGTCCCATAACATCAACCAATCCTCCCTATGGATTCATTAGTTAGGTAGATGTAACAATCACTACAAGAAATTGCACTTTTGGTGACTACTTTTGGCGACGACGTCAATTTTTCATAGTTGAAAGTATATTTTTGGCGACACAGTGATAAATTTCATTGGTAAAAGTAGACCTTTACCAACACAGTTTACTACCGTCACTAAAAAAACATAACATTCACTAAGCATCAAAATTATTGGTTGGCGCCAAAATTTCAAAAAAATTTAGCTACGAGGCTTTTTTTTGGCAACACAATAAGCGTTGCTATTAGTGTGCTTACTTTTGACGACGATAAGTTGGTGTGGGCAAAGAGTTAAACATTTAGCGACGACAACACTATTCGTCAGTAAAAATTTTGCTAGTGAAACGAGGTGATTTCGTGATTTGTGTTTTTATTATAACTTTTCAAAGAGTTTTAAATATTCTAGTTACTGAATTTTAAAATGAAAGTGATCATCAAATTAGATCACAAAATGAACCCATTAAGCCCAAACACACTCTTAAATTGAGATGGCTAATTTGAGATAATCTAAATTTTTCCAAAGAATGTGATTAGATAATCAATTTCAATATGTTTGCTTTTATTTTTAGAAAATTGTTTTTAGATTTTTTTTTTCCTAAAAAACTAAAAAATAATTTGGTGAAAAATAAAAATAAAAATAAAAATACTTATTATATTTGTATAATTTTATCTTTTAGGAGGTCTTAAGTAATTTTTAAAAATTTTAAAATATATTTTTTATTTTTTCAGAAAAATTCTAAAAATTTTATTTTTTGCTTTTATTTATTTATTTATTTTGTTTTTTTGGTGATCTGCCTTTACAAATTGCTGTTTCCCCCCTAGAAAACAAAGGCTGTGTAAAGTTTCCCTCTCAAAATTCCGTTTTTTTTTTTTTTTTTCCCTTGAATAGGTAAACCCGCTCATTACTCTCCACACTTTTCAATCTTGCACAGCCTTCTCGCACAATTCATAGGTCTCTTCCCCTCAAAATCATACACCCATATAGACGTTTGTTGATCGTCAAGTTTTCGCTGTTTGTTGCTGCTATGCGAGACCATCGATGCTTCAATCTGCCCCTATAGGTTTGTTCCCTTTTTGCTTTGTATCTCACTTCTCCTGCTCTCTCTCTCTCTCTCTCTCTCTCTCTCTCTCAATTTCTTAACTGAATCTAGGTTTGTTAATTTTTACTTCTTTTACTACTGTATCTATCTACGCGTTCTGTGATTGCTCTTTCAGTCAAGAAAGTTGAAAAATCTTATGGGTTATTGTTATTTCTTGTAAATGTTGAGACCCTGTTAGTTGTTTTCTCTCATTTGGATCTCATCACCTGAAGAACATTTTAAAGACCCCCAATTGGTTAGGTCTTTTTTCAGCATGATTAGGTTTTTTTTTTTTTTTTTTTTCTTCTTCTTCTTCTTCTTCCTGTTAGAGTCCTAGTTTTTTTTTTTTTTTTTTGGATTCAGGGCATACAATTTGAGTTTGAATAAGTGTTACGAATAAATTCAAAGCTATTCAAAATTTTCAGCTATAGATTTTTGGTTTTTAGTTTTGTATCTCTAGTTTGCTTTAGAGACATGGCAGCAATATGTTGGGTTTCTTGTTGGTTGTTGCTGCTATGTGTGTTAAGTTTGGTTGCTTTTGTTTTTTTTTTTTTTTTGTTTGGTTGAAAAGCTAAAGTCAAGTAACCTCTGATGGTTTCTTTTTCCTCAAGGGTCATGTGCTAGCATAGGGTTTGTTTTGTGGTGTAATTTGATTGTTGTTGTTTGTTTGCTTTTTTTTTTTTTCATTTTTTTTGTTTTTTTTAAAACCGTTATGCAGTTTGAAATGTAAAATTATTAGGTAGTTTGAAAATCATATGATATTGTTAGTGGTGTTTTTGATTATTGAAAATATATAAGATATCTGAAGTGACTCATTCATTGTCTATTACTAATAAAGGTGGGTGCTATCAATGTAAAACGGACTTTGGCTAAATAATAGACCTATGACAGAGCGAACCATGGATGCTATTGACTTGTAACAACATTTAGGAATTACCAGGGCCATAATTTGATAATCCAAGAGTGGGGAAAATCTAGGGCCATAATTTGATAATCCAAGTGTGGGGAAAATGTAGATAGAGATTGGGTGGTTTTTGTTTCTCTGTTTTTAATTCGTCGCAGTATTTTTATGTATCTTATTCATTTGTGTGCTAGTCTCACCAACTGTGCATTTGGTTTTGTTGGGAATTGTTGGGAATGTTCTCTTGAACTGGGTATGCTCTGTTCTTGCTAGCTTACTTTGGAGACATGGCAGCTATATGTTGTGTTTTTTGCTAGTTGTTGCTGCTGTGCGTGTTGAGTTTGGTTGCTTTTTTTTTTTTTTTTTGATAAACAAAAAGGAAACTTTATTGATGAAAAAGTTATATACAAGTGAAGAACTTACATCAATAAAGTGGGGAAGTGCATCAAGCATGATAACTAAACTCAATAATCTCAATTAGGTTGGCGCCTAAGAGCTAGCTCAATCATATACCAGCACTTAACCCAAGATTGAAGAGGGTCCAATCAATTAGCCAATAAAGAGAAAGAAAATAATAGAAATAATGGAATATCACCAAGGTAAAATAATCCCCAAAGCTACAAATAAACACCCAATGCCCAACACAGCTTTGTATTCGCAGCAGCAATCGGCAGCAGCTCTGTAGTAGCAGCAGCAACTGGCAACAACAATTGCCATCAACTGGCAGCAGCAATATATCCATAAACATTAGCACCATTTGGAAGCAATAGCAACTTGGTTACACTCCTAGACTTCCAAGCCCCAAGCTATACTTCCAAGCCCCAACCAAAACACCAACTGATACCCCCTCAATTACCTAAACACAGCCTACACTAAATACAACAGCAGCCATAAAATGCAACCTTCCCACCACCTCATAAACATAGCCTAACGACTTGATAATCCAAGAGTGGGGAAAATGTAGATAGGGATTGGGTGGTTTTGTTTTTTTGTTTTCAATTTGCTGCAGTGTTTTTATGTATTTTATTCATTTGTGTGCTGGTCTTGCCAACTATGCGTTTGGTTTTTTGGGAATATTCTCCTGAACTTGGTATGCTCTGTTCTTACTAGTTTGCTTTGGAGACATGGCAGCTATATGTTGGGTTTCTTACTAGTTGTTGCTACTTTGTATGTTGAGTTTGGTTGCTTTTTTTGTTTGGCTAAAAGCCTAAAGTCAAGTAATGGTTTCATTTTCCTCAAGGGTCATGTGCTTCTTTTTCCTCAAGGGTCATTGTAGACACCCCATTTTTGACCGACCTTAAGACTCAAACGTCATCATTTGAGTGCTCGATGATTGTGCTTGTTTATGCTCGTTTCGAGTTTCCAGAGTTTTTGGCTAAGTGCCTTGCCTCCGGGTCTCTGAACTCTTTGTGTTTTGGCTTGGTTTGTGGATCATGCCTTGTTAACCTTGCCTGGAGGAAGAGAGAGAGGCTTGTAGGCCACTTTTTGTAGTCGTACACTACTTTTCCCTCTTGTAGGCTAGTTTCCGATTTCCGAAGCCTTCGGCCGAGGGCCTTGTCTCGGAACCTCTTAACGTTCTCCTCTTGGCTTGGTTTTTGGACCATGCCTTGTTGACCTTGTCTGGAGGGAGAGAGAGGTCTTGTAGACCACTTTTTGTAGTCGTAGACTACTTTTCCCTTTCGTAGACCACTTTTTATGCTCGTAGACTAGTTTTCGAGGCTTCTGGTTACGTGCCTTGTCCCGCAGACTTTTGTCTTGCTTCCCTTTTGGTTTGGTTTTGAACCAAACCTTATTTTCCTTGGTTGGAGGGTGGAATAAGGGGTGTAGACCAGTTTATCTCCTTGAAGGCCACTTTTCTTCCCTGCCAGCCAGTTTTCTGGTCGGCCAGCTGGTCTTGGTGGTCTGTGGACCACCAAAAGTGGTCGGCAGCCATGCCACCACCTTGCTTTCTTTGTGCAGACCACTCCTCTCCCTTGCCGACCACTTTCTCTTCCTACAGACCACTTTTTCTGGTCGGCCGACCAGTGCAAGTAGCTGGCCGACCACTTCAACTGGTTGGAAGCTTTCCTGCACTTTCTGCAGATATTTTCCATGCCAACTGTGCCAGCTGTTGGGCACAGAAAGCATCCTCCATACACGTGCATGGAGGGATTGATTCAAGCTTGATGCATGTTTTTCTATGAAAGGGAGCCTCCTCCCTCTTGCTTTAGGTTCAGAAAATTGCTTAGGGCATATACATATCATCTATCTCAATACTTCATCCTTTCTCCACATATTTGTGCTTGAAAGTGCCATTTCTTCACACTTTTGCACACAAACACCTAGTGAAACACCTTCATTCTTGAGCTGAGGTTCTTGGAGGTTTGTTTGAAGCTCAAGGCTTGGTTTTTGCCTCAGAAGTTACTGTCTTGCTTTGATTCTTCAAGGGTGAGTCTCTAATCCTTTTAAAGCCTTGTTGTAGTTGCTTACTAGGCCGCCTTTGCATGCTTATTTTGGCTTGACTCTCAACTGTAAAAAGCTTCATTTTAGAGTATTTGAAATGTTTGTTTGAGGCTCCTTGGGTGTTGGGGGTGTTCTACCCCCTTTTGTGCCTTGTTTGGCCTTGTTTTGGGCCATCACTTTTGGCCTTTGTAATCACCTTTGTTTGGCCTTCCTACCACTGAAACTCAAAGGATTTCAATGGTGGAAACTTGGTTTTGAGGCCCCAAATGGGTGGGGTTGGTCCCCCTTCCTCTTCTCTTGTGTGCTTGTGTTGATGGCTCATCAAAGTAGCATGTTTGTTAAGCTTGTTTTGGCTCCATGTCAGCCTATTTTTGGCCTTATTTCAGTATGGCATACCTCTGTTTTGGCTTAGTTTAGGCCACCCTTGCATGCTTCTTGTATGAGTAGTGTAATCCTACTTGTGGCTCATCAAAGTAGCATGTTTGTTAAGCTTGTTTTGGCTCTATCTTAGCATGTCTTAGGCATTATTTCAACATATTAAAGCTCTGTCTAGGGTTGGTTTGATAGCCTCTTGCATGCTCCTTGCACTTGTAGTGCATTTCCATTCACTAGCCTAACATGCATCATGCTTTTGACCATCATTCGAGCATGTTTTTGGCTCAACTTCAGCAAGCTTTTACTCATGTTTTGCCATGCTTAAGCTCTATTTTAAGTGTTTTGGGTCATGCATGCCTTGCTTTGTATAGCCATAGTTCATTCTTGCTCACTAGCTTTGTGTTTCGAGTCTGCTAGCATGCATTTCTTGGGCTATTTGCATGATCTAGCATCATTTAATATATGATTTCAGAGCATGTTTCATTGTCATACACTCACATCTTTCACTCTTTCAATGCTTTGGAGGGTTGGTGCTTTATGCCTTCAGTATGAGCCAATGTGTATGCCATCTTGCCTAGGCCTTTGGGCTACCATTTCAGTGTGTATTTGGTCTTGTTTTACCATGTTACAACTCTTATTTTTGTTGGTAAAGTCATCTCATGCTTGGTTTTGGTAGGTGTAGTATAACCTTCCTCATTGGCCTTGTATACTCCATGCTTCATGCCTTTCATGCTAGCATGTGTTAGCTCTAGTCCATGCATGTTTTAGCAATATTTTGACATGCTCTAGGACTGTTTTGGGTTGTCTTTGCCATATGGTTCATGTATTGCATAGCTGTAGTGCAATAGGCTTGACTAGCCTTGTGTTTTCATGTCCCTAGCATGCTATGCTTGTGTTGTTTGGATGATTTGGCATCATTTCACACCTGATTTCAGAGCTTATAGTGTTGTCACACTTCCATGTTTGTCACTTCTTAATCATGCTTGAGAGTTGTGCTCTTATGCTTAGTTGATGGGCCATTGCATGAGCATCACCATCTTGCCTTTCATGCCCTCATTTCAGAATGTTTTGGCCACTGTTTTGGCATGATTTAGGTCTGTCCATATTCAGTTTAAGTCCATTGAGCATTGTATTGCATGCCTCTTGTGAGATGTTCTTTCCTAGCTTTGATGCCATTAGCTTCTAAACTTGCCATGCATGCATTGTTCATATGTTGGAACCTTGTGCATGCCATTCTAGCATTCATAGAAGAGCATGTCATTTGCATGTTGCTACATTGCATTGTGTTTGCATTTTCTTGCATTGCATTGTGTTTGCATGTTGTTTACATGTTCATGTTGCATTGCATTGTGCTTGGCATGCTTGAGCTGCATTGCATGTGTTTGGATTGAACGTCAATCCAAACACGAGAAACGAGGGACGTTTCATACTTGAAGGGATGAAATGTGCCTCATTTCTCGGTCGCCGACCCTCTTGATCATGCATGATAGAGGTTAAGGTCCTTATGTGTTATTTGTTCATTCATTGACATTGAATTGTGCAAACTTGGCTTCTCAGCCATCATGCATTGCGATGCATGGTTGGTGGCTCGAGAGTAGAGTACCACACTCCCTTGAGCTTAAGAAATGATAGGGAGGGTGGTTGCGCACACATACCTTGCAAATATATTGTTGTGCCCCTTCTTGTTCTCTGTTGCAGCAAATTGGAGCTTGGCAGGATTTTCTGGTCGGCAGACCAGAAAAAGTAGCTGGCCGACCACTTTTTCTGGTCTGCAGCATGCTTAGGTGGCCTATAGGTGGTCTACAACACCACTAAGTGGTCAGCAGCCTTCCTGGAGGTCTCCATGTTGGAGTAGAAGCTATCTGGAGGTTTGTGCAGTGTTCTGAAGCCAATATGCAAACAAAGGCAAGTTGGGGCATAGTAATGGATTTCTGAATGAGGCGACCTAGCATGCATGCACTTCGTGTCCCGAGGCTCCTTTTAACTGCTTTGATTGGCTAGTTAGCTATTTGGTTCTGTACTTAAGTAGTTAATGCACTTAGCTATTCATTTGTGTTTATAATTAGTTAACTTGTTAGTTAATTAGCTTCATTTTGTAATAATTAGTTTAATTAGCTTAGATTAGCTAGTTAGCTTATTATTCGAACCCTCCGTTGAGAGGGAAAATGTTATAATAAGTGTGCGTGTGTGTGATGCATATCTTCCAACCCCCATTTCTTTCTCCCTTTTATTTAACCGCTTTCGGTGGTTAGTTTAGGGTCATTTTCAATTAGCATCCTTATGCTTCGCATGTTTGCATTCATTCATTTGTTTTGCATGCACCGAGCTCGGCGCATCGTACAAACTACATTGTATTTCAATACCAATTTGAATATATGTTATCAAGTTGCATTCACATGACATCTTAGAATAGCCGAGCCTATCTTAGTTGCATTTTGCATGTGTTGCATTAAGCATTCTTGATATAGCTAAGATCATGCATTGATTACTAACTAGCTTCTGTTTTGGCTCGGAGTACTAGGTAAGCTTTTACGCTTTAGCATCCTTGCATGAGTGTGAGTGTTGCCATGACAGCATGCTTGCCATGAGGCTATTTGCTTAACTGATATAACTGCATGAATGCCTGTGGGTGGAGGCTTGATTGCCTGAATTGGAACAACTCGATGATTGTGAGTTTTAAGCTCACTTGAAGTGGCAAAATCATGTTTTTCTAAGCCCACTTGAGGGTGGCAAATCCGCGACTTAGCCTACTTGCGAGTAGCAACTTCAAACCATTTTCGGAAAACAAACATGAGTTGTTTTGTTCCAATCCGCGTGATCGAGTCTATACTTGTATGCTGTGCGCATTACGTAGTAATGTTAGCCAATAAACTGGAATAAGAACACATGTGTTTTCAAAAACAACATATCATGTTAGTAGAGGCCGATCTTTGATCAGGTGAGCGAGGGCGCGCATTTCAGGACCTTCCCTTCTCGTACCCAAGTTCCCGAGCCGAGGCAACTTTGGTGATGACGAACAGGTGGCCTTAGGCACGAGTCAGGGTTTCCTAAATTTCCCCAAAACAAAATATTTAGGTGGCGATTCTGAAATCTGGCAAAGTAGTCCATGTTTGGCGCTTTTTGATTAAAATCGATTTTTCGAAACCAATTGTCGGATTTGGACTCTTTGGTGATTTATCAGTCTTACATTGCACTCTGTGGGATTTGATTCAGAACCGTGACAGGAGTCCGAACTGTAGTAGCTATGAACACAATTCACGCCCTCGCGCGCGGAGCGGAGTTCAGGCGGTCTACAGTCATGTGCTAGCATAGGGTCTGTTTTGTCGTGTAATTTGATTGTTGTTGGTTTATTTTTTTTTTTTTTTTTTTTAACTATTATGCAATTTGAAATGTAAAATTATTAGCTAGTTTGAAAATCATATGATATTGTTTTTAGTGGTGTTTCTGATAATTGAAAATTTATAAGACATCTGAAGTGACTCATTCATTGTCTATTACTAATAAAGGTGGGTGCTATCAATGTAAAACAGACTTGGGCTAAATAACATACCTATGATAGAGCAAACCATGCATGCTAGTGACTTGCAACAACATTTAGGAATTATCGGGGCCATAATTTGATAATTCAAGGGTTGCAGATCCAAGTTCAGTCCTATATGGCTCTTCAATTTGAATGGAGATAAGCATGAAAGGAGAAAAGCACCTCCTTCAACTTAGATGAATTCATCATTAAATCCACAAGGAAATTCAACTTAGATAAGCATTATTGTTCTCATTTTTCATTGCTTCTAAATAGTTTGAATGCTCCCCACTCAAAAATAAATGATACACTATATATGGGTTTAATATATGGGTTTTTTTTTTTTTTTTGGGTAGGATTTTAATGGTTTGATTTAATTTAAGTTTAAAATTTAAAAATTGTTTTTTGAAACTCCAAAATGAAATAAATTTTGAATTTCAAATTTATAAAAACTATTTTCAAAATATACAACCAAACAAAATTTCAAATTTTGCACTCTTTTAAAACATCTAATTATAAATTATTTTGAAAATCCAAACCAAATAGACCATGAATTTATTTTTTCTGAGTTTGTCTTATTGTTTGTTGCTTTTGTTCTATGGTTGTCCTGGTGCCTTAGGGGAAACAGTTTGCTTTTAGTTCTGTGTTGTTTTGTTAAGGCTTCATTTTTTGTCCAAAACATAGGCTTAGGCTTACGCTTGCTATTGCTACTTCACTTTCCTTTTGACACTTATCCAATTCATCAGTAAGTTTAGGAATGTAAAATAAAAAAACATTTTTTTTTTTGGTTGATAAATGTAAAAAAACACTTAAACTTAATGCATAACGTGTGCAGATAGAATAGAATTTTAAAGGATTTGTTGGTCGAAACCTTGATACGAAATTAAATAAGCCTATAGATAGATGCACCTTTATTGACGATGATGTGTCACTCTACAATAATATTAACTACTTTGTCTTTATGTTTAAAAATAATAATAAAAAATAAAGGTTGTGCCCTATTGGTATTAACTACTATCTTATGATCAGATATGGATAGGAATTGGATGTTAATTTTTGACAGATTTAGTTAGCCATATGTAGATAGGGTCAACTCATTTATTGAATTTGCAAAGGCTCATTTGGGTGACGCTAGAGAGATTAAGTGCCCATGCATCAATTGTTGTAACTTTTACAAGCAAGAGTATGATATTGTGAAGGCTCATTTGCTCATAAGTGAGATAATAGTATCATACACCACTTGGTTAGTACATGGTGAACTTCCAGAGCACAATAACCTTGATGAAGGCAATGGTGAATATGATAAGGATCAAGATGAATATGATGAACAAATAGAGGACTATCAGAGGGGGGATTGTATGGAGGGTGATACTCTAGAAAGAGAGGATGTACAAAACTTTGATAAATTGTTAGATGCTTCCCAATGTCGCTTCTACCCAGGTTGCAAAAACTCAGATACTTTGTTATCATTTGTTATTCAGATGCTACATGTGAATGTAGAAAATAGATGGAGCAATAAGTCTTTTGACAAGGTTTTGGAGATACAAAGGCGATTCCTACCATAAGGCCACGTGGTGTCATGGTCAATTTATGAGTGCAAGAAGTTACTACATAATTTAGGCTTGGGATACGAGCTCATCGATGCATGTAAACATGATTGTGTACTATTCTAGAAGGTGAATGTTCACTTGGAAAAATGTCCCACATGTCAAGCGTCTAGGTATAGAGTAAATGATAGCAAGGGTAAGAAGATCCCTCACAAGATATTGCGTTACTTCTCATTGACAACTAGGTTGAGAAGATTGTATATGTCTAGGAAGATAGCTAAAGACATGAGATGGCATAGTGATAACCGTGTTGATGATGGTGTAGGGAGGCATCTCGCTAATTATAAAGAGTGGAAGGAATTTGATTTGCATTATCTAGAGTTTGCCTAGGAGACTCGCAATGTTAGGTTGGGCCTAGTCACCGATGGGTTCAACCCTTTGGGAACATGAGCACTTCTTATAGCATGTGGCCTATCATACTCATACCCAATAACCTCCCATCTTGGAGATGTATGAAGGCCCCATTTTTCATGATGTCCTTACTTATTTCTGGATGTAATCAACCAGGGACTGATATTGATGTCTACCTAAGGCCATTGATTGATGAGTTAAAGGAGTCATGGGAGAATGGTGTGATGACTTACGATGCCTCCACGTGATAATGGGTTCTCACTAAAGGTTATTTGGCTTTCCCTCCTTGAAATGATAATCCGTTATCACGTGGGTTGATTAGTAAGATCGGGTGGGTGGGTCATTAAGCTTACTTGCTTGATAACCATTGTTGGAGGAAGGACAAGAAGTTTGATGGTTTAACTGATCTTAGGAAGAAATCCTTGGATTTACCGGTTGAAAAAGTAATAGCTCAATTAAATTAATTGCGGGAAGTCATGTTTGGAATGGATCCTATCAACAAGAAAAGACCACGAGAGTCTGAAGAATTGAATTGAACAAAGAAAAGCATAACGTGGGAGCTATCATATTGGAATAAACTAAAGCTCTGACACAATCTTGAGGTCATGCACATTGAAAAGAATATTTGTGAAAAATTTTATGGGACGATGTTGGCCATAGACGGGAAAAACAAGGACACATACAAAGCACGTGATGATTTGCAAGAAATGGGTATAAGGCAAGAATTGCATCTACAGAGGAAAGATAACAAATCCGTTGTCAAGCTTCAGGCAATCTACACATTGGATGCTTGACAAATAGATGGTTTTTGTGAATTCTTGAAGTCTATTAGTTATTGTAGCTCGACTTTCTTCGTGCCCCCCTCTCGGAGAGCTCGAATTGGTCCTACCGTTCGGACTCCTTCACGGTTCTGAATCTAATCTCACAAAATGCAATGTGAGATTGATAAACACCAAAGAGTCCAATCCGGCAAATCATTTTTGGAAAATCATATTTTAAATCAAATAATGCTAAAACTTGACTGCTTTGCCAGATTACAGAGTCGCCACCTAAATATTTTATTTTTGTGAAATTTAGGAAACCCTGACTCGTGCCAAAGGCCACGTGTCCGTCATCACCAAAGTTGCCTCGGCTCAGGAACTTGGGTACGAGAGGGGAAGGCCTTGAAATGAGCACCCCTGCTCGCTTGATCAAAGATCGGCCTCTACTATCATGATATGTTGTTTTATAAACACATGTGTTCTTATTCCGATTATTAGCCAACTTTACTATGTGACGCACACAAGCACGCATAGACTAAATCGCAAGAATTGGAACGAATACAATTCATGTTTGTTTTCGAAACTGATTTGAAAGTGCCATCCTCAAGTGGGCTAAAACGCGGATTTGCCATCAAACATGATGGGCTTAAAACATGATGATTTGCCACTTCGCAAAGTGGGTTTAAAACATACACTCGTTGAATTGTTCTAATTCAAACAATAAAGCCTTCATCCACAGGCATTCATGCAATTATCAAGTAAGCACATAAGATGGGGTGTCTACACTCTATATTCGAACTAGCCTTCATCCGAGACCTTCAAGGACTCAAAACTAACACGAACAAGAACAATCATCGAATGTTCAAACGATGACGTCCAAGTCTTGAGGACGGTCAAAAATGGGGTGTCTACACTCTATATTCGAACTAGCCTTTTTTGTGGCATTAAAGTAACACAACCGAGCTAGAAGATAGTGGACAAAGACGGCCTAATCAAACATAATGAACAGGACAGTTGAGTTGGAGATGGTTACGGCCAAACCTCAGGATGAAGTTGCTTACATATCCCAAAGATGGGAATCAGACCTTACATAGTTCGGTTCTGGTTCACTCGAGTATTAACTCTCTCTTTTTACGCTATAACTTTTGCCAAAGCCGCCCTTCCGGCTTTTCGACCTTACGAGTTCAGTTTTTCTTTATTTCTAATTTTTCATGCTCTAACTTTTGCCTAGGTTGCCCTTCTGGGTTTTCAGCCTAGCGAGCCTCCCAAGGATAATATTTCTTCAACTTGCCCATGTTGATCGGCTGCGAAAACTCAAGGCCATCTAGGTCCATAAGGATGATCGCCCCTCCTGACCAGATAGATTTGATTATATATAAGGACCAGTCCAATTAGGTCTGAACTTGCCCCTAGGGTCATGAATGGGAACTCGGTTGTCTTTCAGTACCATGTCTCCTTTCTTGAGATTCCTAGACTTAACCTTCTTGTTAAAAGCCCTAGCACTTCTGTGCTAGTAGCCCTGGACATGATACAATGCCTTTAGTCTTCTTTCATTAAACAACATTAACTCCTCAAATCTACTTTGTTGCCAATCTGCCTCCACTATTTGAGACTCGACCATAACTCGTAGACGGTACTTCAATCTCGATGGGTAGAACAACTTCCATCCCATAGACGAGAGAATAAGGGGTTGCCCCTGTAGATGTTTGGATTGATGTTATGTATCCCTAAAGCACGAATGGCAGTTTATCTCGCCAGTCTCTGTATGTTTCCACCATCTTCCGCTAGATGTTTTTAATATTCTTGTTCGCGGCCTCAACAGCTCCGTTGGTCTGTGGTTTATACGTTGACGACTTATGAAAAGCCACATTATACTTCTCAAGTAAATCCACCACCTCTTTCTTGAAGGGTGAGCCATTATCTGATATGATCTCGTTCGGAACCCCATACAGGCAAATGATGCTATTTCTGATAAACTGGGCTACATGCGATGCCTTCAGCACAGCATAGGATTGAGCTTCCACCCACTTCGTAAAATAGTCAATTGCCACCAAAATGAACTCATGTCCATTCGAGCCCTTTGGCGACGCACCGATAATGTCAATTCCCCAGACTAAGAAAAGCCATGGCGAAGTCATGTTGCAGAGCTTTGACAGTAGGATATTCATGCGATTGGCATGAATTTGACATTTGTGGCATCGCCGTACAAAACCAATACAATCCTCATCCATAGTTGACCAATAATAGCCTTGCCTGAAGATCTTTCGGGCTAGCATCACACTGTTCATGTGTGCCCCACACTTTCCTTCGTGGATGGCCTCCATAAGACGCTTCGACTCCTCTTCTTCAACACACAGCTTGTGCACTCCTAGATGACCTCTTTTGTACAGCTTACCCTCATAGATGATGAACTGGACGGCCAGACACCGTATTCCTCATTTGTCCTTGGCATTTGCCCCTAGTGGATACGTCTCTTTTTCCATAAAGTTCCAAATATTGTAATACCAGAGGTTTTTGTCTTGCACTTCATCTATTGCGGCAATGGTCTCATAGGCCGACGTGTATTTCTATTCGATAATGATTAGATGCATCTTCACTCCCAACGGGATGTCTACCGTAGAAGATAGAGTTGCCAAAGCATTAGTGAATCGATTGTTCTCTCTCAGCAGGTATGTGAATGTTAGCTTTTCAAACCTCGAAATCAGAATATCCAGAGCCTGATGGTAAACCTTCATTTTCTCTTCTTTGACTTTCCAATCTTCGTTTGCTTGAGAAACAACCAAGTTTGAGTCCCCAATGACATCCAACGTTATTGCCCCTAGTTTTAGGGTAGCTTCCAAACCAGCAATACATGCTTCGTATTCTACTTTGTTGTTGGACACTTTAAACCAGAGTGTAAAGGCTAGGGGTATATAGGAGTCGTCGGGTGCTATCAGCAACACACCTATCCCATAACCATATTGATTGGATGCTCTGTCAAAGTACATTGTCCATGTTTCCTCTTCTACGAGCAGAATGTCTTCATCTTGGAACAAGTATTCCACTGCCTCATCTCCTTCTACCAGGTGGTCTACCATGAATTCCACTACAGCCTCTTTTTAATGGATTTATGTGTAACATACTTGAGATCAAATTCGGAGAGAAGTAGCAGCCAACGGGCCAGCCTACCTATAAGTGCTGGTTTCTCAAAAAGATATTTGATGGGATCTAATCTCGAAACCAGGATTACAGAGTGAGCTAACAAGTAGTGCCTCAACTTCCTGGTAGCCCAAACTAAGGCTAAGCAAACTTTCTCCCAGGGAGTATAGCTGGTCTTGTAGTCTAGCATCTTCTTGCTCAAGTAATAGATGGCCTTCTCCACCCTATCTTCATATTCCTGAGCGAGCATGCACCCTATGGTTGTATTTGTTACCGATAAGTACAGAATCAAAAGCTTTATCAGCTCCGATGGTGACAGTACAGGTGGATTCTGGACGTACTGCTTCACATGTTCGAAGGTAAACTGACGTCGATCGTCCCATCGAAACTTCTTCCCTTTCTTTAGGAGACCAAATAGTGGTTCACAGGTCAAGGTTAGTTTTGAAATAAACCGTCTTATGAATTGCACTTTAACCAGAAAGCCGCGCACCTCCTTTTCAGTCATCGGTGGTTGCATTTCTAAGATGGCCTTGATTTTAGAAGGATCTACTTCAATTCCCCTTTGTGTGATTAGAAATCCTAGCATTTTGCCTGCTGTTACCCCGAAGGTACATTTCTGTGGGTTCAATCTCAATCTGTATTCCCTGATTCGTTGAAAGAACTTTTCCAGTGCAGTGTAGTGACCTTCTCGCTCTTTGGACTTGACAATCATATCGTACACATACACCTCAACCTCTTTGTGGATCATGTCATGTAGAATGGTGGTCGCAACCCTCTGATAGGTAGCCCCAATATTTTTCAACCCAAAAGTCTTGATTTGGTAACAGTAGGTCCACTATGGTGTGGTGAATGCGGTCTTTTCTTTATCCTCGGGTACCATCAGAATCTGGTTATACTCAGAAAACCCATCCATAAATGATAGCAATGCATGGCCCGTGGTGAAGTCTACCAACTCATCAATATGCGATAGTAGAAAGTCATCCTTCGGACTGGCTTTGTTCAAATCCCCAAACTCGACACAAACCCAGATTCTGCCATTCTTTTTCGACACTGGAATGATATTGGCCAACCAGGTTGGATACGCGGATACTAACAAGAATCTTGCATCAATCTACTTGGTGACCTCTTCCTTAATTTTCAATGCCAAATCTGGACGAATTATGCGTAGCTTCTACTTGACTAGTTAGGCCTCAGGGTTACGAGGGATCCTTGTGGACCCGATCTGGACCAAGCGTGGATCCTTCTTAATACCCACATTAATGGCAATGATTTCATCAGAACAAGGCTTAGCATACCTCTCATCTTCTTGATTAACTAGGCTTTTCAAAGCCAGAGGAATTTCTTTCTCTTCGTTTTTATTAAAATTTTGAAAATCTTGGTCAATGCAATAAATCAGCGGCACAGAGAAGTACTCAAAATCCACAACATTTTCATTCAAAAGTTCCAGCTCCTCGGTTACAACCAACTCAAAAGCAAAAGAAAAAGAGTACCTCGACAGGACCTTGGCATTTGGGTTACCACCCCCAGGGAATGCCAGACTCAGACTCCCCAGATTGACTTGAATCTGATTCCGACTCCACAAACTTAGTGGAATCAGATTCTAGCTGATCACCCGATTCAGAATTGGAAAAAAAGCCTTGCTCCAGCTACCAAGTAAGACGTGGTGTCCTCGATGCATCCAGAATTCTAATGGTTGGGTCCACTGGTTCTTCTCTGATCATGGAGACAATAAAGTTATCCCCCAAGTTCTCCAGGTCAGTCGCGGGATCTGTAAGAAGATTGGCCAGTGCTGCCCCTACTTCAACCTCGCTCTTATTTGAGTCATCTTTCGTGCTCTGGCTAGCTTTGATGTTTGGTTTAGCTATTTCCTCATCACTGTCCTACAACTATAGATCAAAGAAGATCTCGAACCTGGGGAAGAGCTTTTTCGAGGAATTTACACAAGGCTCAGGAAAACCGCAAAAAGGGAAATCCTCTCCATCTTGAACAAAACGGCCGTTGAGCATTCCCCAGATTGGCCTGTGGATGAGCTCATAATGCTTCCCATATCTCTTGGTCTTGGTTTTGCTCCTCATTTCATCCCCCTTTCTTATCCAGACGTATTTGGTGGGCACATAGCCCAAACCAAAGGCATGCGGATTGTGTGGCACCTCGGCTAGTGCTGTAACACCTTTCTGACCACTCTTTCCAAGCCTCGTCCCTGGAGTGTGCCATAGTTTGTTCATGAAATAAACAGACTGGGCACTAACGTACATGCCTTCGTCCGCAACCAGAATAGTCTGCACTACTCAGGCTTGAGCCAGAGTGAATCCTGAAAGGAACATATCTTCATCGCCATGATTGATCTCTAGCACTGGCGTAGTCACCTCCGGAGGTGGATGGATGGACAAGTTCCCAAAAACAGTTGCTACTCCTCTCCCATGAGGATACTTCAACATTTGATGGAGAGTGGAGGACACAACCTTCACGTGATGTAACCAAGGCCTCCCTAACAATAGATTAAAGTTAGCTGGTATATCCAAAATGTGAAACTCGATCTCTTGCTCTGACGGGCCAACGTGGACTCACACTTTCACCGTGCCCATGACCTCTCGGCTTGTGTTATCATATGCCCCGTATCACCTGGGTTATGGGAACAAAGTCCATCGGTTTAAGGTCAATTGCGTAGGCAGTACGAGACGGACAAACATTAATGGTAGAACCGGTATCTACTAACACCATCGACACCCACTTCTCCCTGCATTCCACATATATGTATAATGGCTTGTTGTGAGCCGAGCCTTTCAGCGGCAGCTCTTTGTCTGAGAAGTGAGCGTTGGCTTGGCACCACTTGGGAAGACTAGACCTACAAGTTGCTCGAGAGTAGTATCAATGGACAATTTGGCCTTGTCCATTGCCGACAACACTTCCTGCAGATACACCTGTGATGCCATGAGAAGTCCCCAAATAGAGATATCAACTTGCATTTTCTTGAGTTTCTTCAAAACTAACTCCCCCTCCAATTGTTTATCCTTCTGTTTCTCGACCTCCCGGTCCTTTCCCAATGGCTCTGCTTGATCCAAGTATAAAACGCATGTACGAAATTACTTCAGGTCCATCATTTCCAAATTCATATTCATGTACACATTTATTGTCATGATCTTGTTCACATTCATATTCATATTCAAAACGACCTTTGGTCTAATCCATTCCTTATTCAAAATGACCTTTGGTCCATTTAACAAACATACGAAACAACCTTCGGTCCAATTCATATAAAGATAACCTTAGGTATATCTTGTCAAACATTCGAAACGGCCTTGGGCCCATTTTGTGTCCTTGTCAAATATACCAAACGGCCTCAGCCCATTTCATATTCTCATCAAACATACCAAACGGCCTTGGGCCCATTTTGTATTCATACAAAATGACCTTCAGTTCAATCTTATAGGTTCATGCTTATCAATCACTTTTTCAAGCCATTTACGACTCAGTCAGGTAGAATACTCATTCATAATACATATTCATGAGTTCGAAAAGCTTACCACATAGGTAGTATTTAGAAAATTACATACATGAAAATATCTTTGCTAAGATATTAGTCACAGTGTTCAGTTGGTTGATTCGTACTCAGAGTTGACCCTACACAATTCATAACACATACAGAAATTGGGTCACAATACAATTCAATATGTTCTTTAATTCGTTTATCTTTCTTAGGCTTCTTTCTAACTCTTTAGTTCATTTAGGATGTTCAATGTATGCCTAAGAATGCTCAGAAGTGAAAAGGACAGGAAATCGGAACATAATACAACTTTTCAAAGTTTCCTTAAACATGTTACTTCGCTTGAGCGCAACATTAGTCGCTCGAGCGGTTCAACAATATGCAAAGGGTTCGCTCGAGCACACACTTGGTCGCTTGAGCTGTCAGTAAAGATTGCAAAAGTACTGGATGCTCGATTTCCATGCTCGACAGTCACTCAATAATCGCTTGAGCCAAGTGTTGAATAAAAATGGATTCGCTCGAGTGTACACTTGGTCGCTTGAGCCAAAGGCCAAATGTCTATAAAAGTACTAGGAGCTTGAAATGTGCGCTCGAGCGACAATTCCATCGCTCTAGCAAACTGGTCAAATTTTGGAATTTTCAAAATGCTGTTTAAGTTTCAAAACACAAATTCAAAGCCTTGGGTCATGTATGGTTCATTCAAACACAAAATTGCTTTAGAAAACATATATACATGACCCCTTTAAAACCATTTGCTTTAAAATCTCATAAATTAGGCAAATTTGTGCTCAAAACCTTCATGCATGTATGATTTTGCTTAAATTCTTGTTCTATAACTTTCAAAACATGGAATTGAGCTTCATAACTTTATGATTCATGAATGCATGTAAGTGACAACTCCCAATCCAACATGGATTACAAAAATCATGCAAGAAACATGAGAAATCATAACATATTCATGCATGCATGTATGGTATAATTTCCAATTTGTCATAATTTACGAGGTTCATACTCAAAATTGAAGAATCATAACAAATTTATACATACATGTCTAAATTGATCACACCTCATACAATCTTCGCTCAATTCACATACTAAACTACACATTCTTCTTGAATTCACACTTATATGACTTAAGTTCATGAATTAAGCCCATAAAACCACAGACTTCCATTACATTTATCAATGTAGGCCAGTTCACAATTGCCTCTATCTTCTGTGGATCTACAGAATTCCCATCTCTATTGATGACATGCCCTAGGAAGACAACCTCATCCAACCAAAATTCACATTTCTTTAGTTTAGCAAATAATTTATTTTCTCTAAGTGTTTGCAAGACAGTTCTCAGATGTTGTTCGTGTTTAGTTCTACTCTTTGAATATATCAGAATATCATAAAAAAATAAATAATAAATAAATAAATAAATAAATAAAAACCACAACAAACTCATCGAGGTTAGATTTAAAAATTAGGTTCATAAGATCCACAAATGCTACAGGTGCATTAGTTACCCCAAATGGCATAACCAGAAATTCATAATGTTCATACCTTGTTCTGAATGCGATTTTCTCAACATCCTCTGCTTTCACCTTCAATTGGTGGTATCCAAATCTCAAATCAATCTTTGAAAACACTTGTGAACCCTGCAACTGGTCAAACAAATCATCAATTCGAGGCAATGGACATTTATTCTTGATTGTTACCTTATTCAGCTCCCGGGCCAGGCCTCAATGAAGTACGGTTAGGCATCGTGATAGCCGACCAGGCTTCGATAGCGATAGGGGCAGTTTCGGGCATTCCACGCGATATGTTTGTTTAAAACAAATTCAAACCCTTATTTTCTCACACCCTCTCATCCAAAACTCCCTCCCCTCTCTCTCTCTAACCTCCCTCTCTCTCTGGATTTCCCCTTTCCTTGAAGTACCTAACGACCCTCGCCATTTTTTCTTTGAAACCCTTCCCCTCCTCTATACTTTGAACTGAACAAAACTTGATTTGGTGGAGTTTGAGATTTTCCCTTGGTTTTTCTCACATTTGCCCATACTTTCCGTCTATTCCCCTTTGATTTTCCAAAACTTTCTTCACTTTCTCTCTCTTAGGGTTTGAAATTTGGGATTTTCACCTATCTCCACTCATCCCCTCACTTTTTCTTCATTTCCTCCGCTTTTCTCCATGGGTAGTGACAAAGTTCCCATCCTGGACCCCGCCATTGGTATTGGGGTCGTCTTAGGCACAGATATGGAGGCCGAGAACGCTCTCGCGTTGCCTCCCCTCGTTGATAGGCCATTTGATGCGGCCATCTACCGACTACGTACATATGTTCTACCCCCAGGCAGTATCTTGAGATTTGAGGGACTCGGGATAGATGAGGACATTCTGTTGTGAGAGCCCACGGAGCACTTGTCTGCCGATGCCTCCACGGTAAGCAACTTTCCTTTGTTTTGATACATTGTTGAATCTCACAAGTAGAACACTAGTTAATTCCATATACATTCCCCATTTACAGGTGATGGCTAGGAGGATTGGTGGCTACGGATCCATATCTGGCCCCTGGCGCTGGTATGAAAGACTGCCTGCAGAGGTCTGCGCATTGATTAATGTCATCGACTTTGGGCCCTTCTGCTCAGGACTAATATAAATGAAGGCTGAGTCGCTGCTGTACAGGGCCCTGGTAAAGAGATGGTAGGGCACTACGAATTTATTTCATTTCTCATTGATCGGGGAGCTGACTCCGACCCCACACGATTTTTCGATGCTCACTGGCCTGCGGGTCGGGGTTGGCGGCCCAATCCCATGTGATCCTGACATGACGCAGTGGAGAGCCGCACAACGTCAGCTTCTCGGGGCGATCCCAAGCACCACCAGTCACAGGATGGTGAGGTATAGTTGGTTCTTTGATCATTTTTCTGAGTCCCAGCCCACTACTACAGATGAGGTCGCCCAGTATACCAGTGGCTTCCTCATGTATCTCGTCGGTACTACCCTGTTTGTAAATAGGGAAAATACCATAGGGTTATATCTTCTGGGAGGACTGGTGCACCTACCACGGGTGACAGAGTACGATTGGGGTGGCACCAGCCTGGCCACCTTATACTGCTATATGAGTTCCGTATCCCGCCGCAAGGCGGATTCACTTGGCAGCTACTGGAGGGTTTAGGAGGTACACCTCATATTTACTTTTTATATTCAGCTTTACATTCTGTTCAATTTTGCATTTTCTGCTCATCTTTGCTTTGTATCTTCTATTTGTCTGCTCATTTGCTTATCTGCTTTGTTCATAACTGCTCATCTACTTTATCCATGTCTTTCTGCTTATAGCTCTGGGTTTACAAATATTTCACCTTTCTGGCTCCGGCCTCGGTGTGGCTGATTGAGTTGTCAGTACCCCGCTCCCGGTACTACAACTGCCGATTTGAGTGTCGTCGCCGCGTAGATCGATACTTCCCCTACTTTCGCCGCTTCTTTGACACGATCACTACGAATCAGGTAACAAAATATCAACCTTTACCTTTTACATACTGTAAGCATACTGCACTGTTTCCTATACTATACGGTCATTCTCATACTATTGCTTCTATACTGCAATGTCTTTCTCATACTGCATTGATTTCTAACATCTGACGTCTGCTTCCACAAATTAACTGGCATCCTTGGTCGAGCATTCCCTAGGCATCAAGGATGACCTATGTTGCTACATGACATGCCTCCACCCTGCGGATTCTGTTTGAGGGCCCCTTTAGCCGGGCTTACTACATGGAAGAGAGGTTCATCTGCCAGACACGAGGCATTTTGACCCCGAAATTCCACATCCTCCTTTTGCATTCATGAGGGTAGTTTATGAGCTTCAGGATGGTCCTCAGATCAACCTCCTGATGTTGAGAGAGGATGGCGATCGACATCACGAGCCTGGCAACTTCACTACCTTTTTACATACTCGGGTGATGGCGCCTCTTACCCTGGGTGTGGTTCGCGCTGTTTCAGAGGTTGCTATTACTGCTGCTACGGCTGGCAATGCCCTTGCTGGAGGTGCCCCTGTCGTTGCTCCCATTCCTGGGTTTCAAGTGATTTCCACTGAGATCATGTACATGCGTCCAGATGAAGTGATCGAGCATATCTCGCTTCAGCATATCAAGAAGAGGGACCGCAGGCTAGCGTTCGCTCCCGGCATCGAGCAGGTACACATTTCTTTATGTTTCTGCTCACTGCACTTTATCTTGTTTTGTTTTCTACTATTTCTATTCGTCGTTCCCTATTACTTCTGTCTACCTTTCTCAAATTCTATTCCTTTTGTAGATACCCTGGACATATGCTAATGACCTCCTCCGGACGATTGACTGACTGCTCCTTATGGTGCAGAGGAGACAGACCGCTTTAGTCAGTCTTGAGATTAAGGTATACTCCATCTGTAGTTCACTATTGTTGACATACTGTTTATACTCCTATTAGTCCATACCGATACATGTACTCTTTTCAGCTTGAGCCGGCGCCAGCAGCACCTACAGGACCTTTTCCGGTTGAGAGAAGAAGGAGACGAGGCCCAGTGCGAGACCGAGGGAGGAGTCGATTGAGGGAGGGGCCAAACGAGGCAGCACTCACCTTATGAGGAGTCTTTTGGCAGGTCTACGACCCTCAAGGACGAGGGAGAGGAGGTTGACTTACAGTCTAGTAGCCCCAACGATGATAGTGTTGCACCTCCTCCGCAGCTGAGGAAGAAGAGGGCGAGGATGGGTTATTGATGAGGATGACGATTTTGTTTTTGTTTTTGTTTTTCCGTTGTAGTTAAAAACTAGCTTCAGATAGACCCTTTTGTTTTCTGACGGATTTTCTTTTATTTTGTTGCTTTGTAAAATAATGATCGGGGATTGGACCCGCTAGTTTATAAAAGACAAGTTTTTTGAATGATCTCTTTGCACAATGTGATGAATGGCATGTGACCTTCGCATGGTAACTACGTATAAGACTTAAAACAATGAATAGCTGCTCTTACATTCATTCTTGAGTCGGATAACAAACCATAACCGGACAAAATATAAAATACAACTCGATAATAGGGAAACGAAATGAAAACAACTCGAAAATACTAAAAAAACACTTGGTACAAACAAAACAAGACATAAAACACAGCCACGGTACGTCAAGACAAAGGCCAGCTCTTCCTGCAACTGCACTGATCTAATCCATCATTTAGACCCGGCCGGGCCTAAATAGGCACGGTTAGGCTTCACTAAGGCACTGCCGGGCCTAAGTGTGAGGTCAGTCAGCGCTGCCCAGCTATCATGCACTGCTCCTTCTCATCCTCTATAAAAGGTGCTCCCATGCTGTTTTTCTAGTAGAATAGCAAGTCTTTCATATTTTGCTCCCAAGATGGAGAGGTTGTGCAACAATAGGCTCCGAGACTGGATAGCCACTTTGGACGGCTCGGAAAATGTGAACTTTTGCAGTTTTGGCCTAAATGCCTTTTTTCCCCTAAGTCGCACTCCTCGTTGCTTTCCATTCCTCCATGCCACTATTCGATGTTAGAACCTGATCACTCATGTATTTCAATTCGAATCACAAGAGGTGTGTCCAACGCTTGAGAAATTTCAAGCTTTAATGGAGTCCTAGCGTGATGAAGAAATCATACCACAGCCCCGTTTTGGTCATGCCCAAGCTTTGAGACGGATGTGTGGGTTAACATTACACGAGGCTCGATCCTTTGCACATGATGGTGAGATAGACACCGCCAGCTTAGTTCATCGATTTTCTGCCATTGGAGATAGGAGTGACCTTCTTTGGCAAGGCCACCGACAAAATGCTCTTTGTTTATGCCTTCTTGCACAATTCCTCCTTGCCCCTAATTTCAGCGGAATTAGCGTCCGGTTGATCGAAGTGGCCCAATGTTCGAAAGAGGGTAAAAGTTGTATGGGTTTGGCACTGGCTAAAACCTTAATGAGTTTAGATACTTTCCATTGAGGAGAGACTACCTGATTGGCAAGGAGTCCGCTACTTCTCCAGGTATTATTTTCCACCCTTCTAACATATGATCCTTACATCACTAAACACTCACTCTCTATTTTTCTCACATAACCTCTTCCTTACTTTTCCCTCATCGTACACCTCTCTATTCTTTAACCACTCTTATTTTTCATCCTTCCTCTGGTATGGTTGATAGATAAACTGCAAGTAGTGGACCCTTGTCCCGAGTACTCAGCCCGAGCTTACTTCTTTCGCCAACGGCTGGTGGATTTCCCCTCAGAGGGTTTATGGTGTGATTTGATGTGCAGCCAGTTCGCAGCTAACATAACTTAGCGTTGCCCTTGGCTTAATTTAGCTGAGATGAGCTACAGCATGTCCTGACAGCCAGGTGTAGAGTTGATTGGCCTCACACATTGCGTATTCTATTTTCCTCTCCGGTTCAGATGCCAGCCTAGGCATGATCAAATACGTACAGATGAGTGAGTGGAATACACAGCTTCATTTCTAGTTCATGCCTCACACCTACCCTAGTATCTCACGGCCTGGAGAACGAGAGAGATTCTAGCCCCTGCCATTAGTTTCAGTTACACCCTGTCTGAGGAGTGTTTGGCTTGGCTTGAAGAGGAGGCAGAGGTTGGGCCGTCTTTGGCATAAAGCCACCTGACTTAGTTGTGCCCCTAGTCTTATTACTTTGATATTTTCTTTTCAAGTTTTAAGATGTAAAAGAAACTATGATCTAAATCAAAGAGTTGGAGAATGTACTTGTGTTGAAATCAATAAAATTAAAGTTGCGAGTACTAAAAATTTTCCTTTCGGTCCCAAAAATGGTCCAAGTTGTAAAAGGGGAAAATTTTAAACAAAATGAACTTTTATTGAAACTTTTCAAAACATTTTCGGAAACGATCACCACCTGACACGCACGTAATCGATTCTCAAGACATACAGCACTGAATCAAAAGATCATAACTGGCCCTAATTGCATATCACCGCTGCTCTGCACTGTACTCAGCTTTTCTTCCCAAAATAAAAAGCACCACCGAACTAATAGATGATGAACAAAGATGACTTGATTAAGAAAACGAATAGGACAGTTGAATTAGGGATAGTTACAGCCGAATTTCAGGGTGAAATTGCCTATGTATCCCAAAAATGGAAATCAGGCCATACGTAGTTCGATTCAGGTTTGCTCAAGTATTAACTCTCTCCTTTTGCGCTCTAACTTTTGCCAAAGTCGCCCTTTAGAGGTTTCAACCTTGCGAGCTCAATTTTTCTTTATTTCTAATTTTTTATGCTCTAACTTTTGCCTAGGTCACCCTTTCGAGTTTTTGGCCTAGCGAGCCTCTCAGGGGTAGTATTTCTTCAACTTGTCCATATTGATCGATTGTGAGAACTCCAGGCCATCCAAATCCAAAAGAATAACCGCCCCTCCTGACCAGATTGACTTGATGATGTAAGGACCATTCCAGTTAGGTTTGAACTTGCCCCTAGGGTCATAGATAGGAGCGTGGTTGTCTTTCAGCACCATGTCCCCTTCTTGAAGATTTTTGGACTTAACTTTCTTGTTAAAAGCCCTAGCAATTCGGCGTTGGTAGCTGTAGACGTCCCCGAACGTCCCAGGAGGGAAATCCCATTTTGTTCATTTGGGCTCACTACAGTTCAGGACTCAATGTCACGGTCCTGTATCTAATCTCGCAGAGTGCAATGCAAGACCGATGAATCATCAAAGAGTCCAAATCCGGCAAATCGTTTTTGAAAAATAGATTTTTTGAAAGAAGTGCCAAACATGGACTGTTTTTCCAGATACAGAGTCGCCACCTAAATATTTATTTTGGGGGAATTTAGGAAACCCTGACTCGTGCCTAAGGCCACGTGTCCGTCATCACCAAAGTTGCCTCGGCTCGGGAACTTGGATACGATTGGGGAAGGTCACTTCGTGAGCACCCCCGCTCGCCCGATCAAATATCGGCCTCTACTAACCATGATATCAAGTTTTGAAAACATTATGTGCTCTTATTCCGATTATTAGCCTAGATTTACTACGTGATGTGCACAGCATACAAGTATAGACTGGGTCGCCTGAATTGGAACAAAACATCTTATGTTTGTTTTTGAAAGCAGTTTGCTACTCGCAAGTAGGCTAAAATGCGGATTTTGCCACCCTCAAGTGGGCTCAGAAAACATGGTGATTTGCCACTATCTAGTGGGCTTAAAACTCGCAATCAATGAATTGTTCCAATTCAGATAATCCAACCTCCACCCATAGGCATTCAGGCAGGTATATCACATAAGCACATAGCCTCATGGTAAGCATGCTATCATGGCAGTCACTCACATACATGCAAGGATGCTAAAGCATAAACACTTACCGAGTACTCCAAGCCAAAACAGAAGCTATGTTAGAAATCCATGCATGATCCTAACTATGCTAAAATGCTTAATGCAACACATGCAGGAATGCAACTACAATATGCTTGCCTATTCTAAAGATGGCATGTGAAATGCTACAACTAACAAATATTCAACTCGGAATTGAAATACAATGCAGTTAGTATGATGCACCGAGCCCAGTGCATGCAAGACAGATGAATGGATGCAAACATGCGAGCATAAGTATGTTAATTGAAACGTGCCCTAAACTAACCATCATAAGCTGGTAAATAAAAGGGAGAAAGACGTGGGGTTGGAACACATACATCACACACACACGCACACTTATTACAATTGTGCCCTTGCTCGGAGAGTCCGAATAAATAATACACAACCAAAATAAATAACGAATTATTACACAACACTAATTACTTAACAAATGAACTAGGTAAGCAAAGTAAACTAGCATGCTACGCTACGTGCAATGGACTGCCTCAGCTCTGCTCGGAATGATGGAGGGTGTATGCAAGCTCAAGTTGCCTTGTCGGTAAATTCCATCGCGATGCCTCGCCTCGCCTTTGTTTGCAATTGATCTCAGAAACTTGCACAAAGCTCCAGAAGGCTAAAACTCCACCTTGGGAAGGCCACCGACCAGTTATCAGCATGGGAGGCCACCTGCCGACCACCCTTTGTGGTGGAGACCAAAGAGGGTGGTCGGCCTGCCAGAAAACCTGGTTGGCCGACCAGTTTCCACCTCTGGTTTCTGGCTTTTTCTGCAACAAAGGCAAGAGAGAGAAAAGGCAATGTATTTTCAACATATGTGTGCACGACCACTCTCCCTGTCCTTGCACAAGCTCTAGGGAGTGTAGTCCTCGATCCTCGTGCCACCAATCACGCATCTCGATGCATGATGGCCGAGGAATCGAATTGCACGACTCGATGTGAAATGAATGCACATATGAACACAACAAGGCCTAAACTCCATCATGGATAATCCGGAGCGTTGGCGACCCGGAATCGAGGCACGTTTCGTCACTTGGAGTACGAAACGTCCCTCGTTTCCCGTGTTTGGACTAAACCCTACTCCAAACACAATGCAATATGCATGATATGCATGAATGCAATTCTAACATGCAACCTAGCATACGCAATGCTGTGGACTAAAATGGCATACATAATGCGCGTGATATGACATGGCATACACAATGCTCTAACATGTAATCTAGCATACGCAATGCTATGGACTAAAATGGAATACACAATGCGCGATGGACTTACACCAATATGAGTGGACCTCAGCTACACTCACATCAGTGGCCATATGCTGGAAATGAGACAACCGAAGCACATGCAAACATGCACGGATGCAAAGGACCGATCCTAAGGCATAACATGCAACTCTAACTAAGCATGGCAGAGGATGAAACATGGCATAGAATGGGACATGATACAGCTCTGAAATGGCATAAAAGATGGTCCCGAAACATACAAATATGTCACACAATGTATGCTAGGTGGCTCGGGTACCGAAACTAGTGAAGCGGGTAACACTAGAGGTACACAAAGCAATGCACGAATGGCAAAACCAACCCCAAACAGACCCTAGGCAGGTCTGAAACAGTGGGGAAATGGCCTAAAATGATGGCTCGGAATGCAAAGAAACGGAGCTCATTCAATGGTCGGTAAATGAGGCATACAAGCCCAACTCTCAAACGCATTTAAAGAGTATAAAACATGACAATATGGCATTCAAACAAGCTCTAAAATATGATGAATAATGGGCCCAAAACATGAACACACCTCAGTATATGCATGTAATGAGCCTCAAAACTCAAAGTTAAGCATGGGTATTGAACTACAAGCATGCAAAACAAACATCATTTGACCATGAGACCCAAAAACAGAGCTAGGGCAGTCCAAAATATGCACAAAATCAGTTTAAGACAAGGCCAAAAAGAGCTAAAATCAAGGGTCAACAAGGCATGCGAAATAAGCTAGTGAACCATGATTTACACTACAAGTATGTGAAGCACATGAGGGCTCACCAAACCAGCCAAAAACAGAAGTATGCCATGCTAAAATATGCCCAAAAACCTATGGAAACTCAGTCAACACATGTTAGAATGAGGTGCACCTTTGAGAGGCCATGCAAGTGGTTGTTCCACACATATATGACGGACACACAAAATGGAAAAACCACCTCTGGACAGAGGTTATGAGGGTCCTAAAACCCACCAAAAAGGCCCTGAAATTAGTCTAGGAAGCATGCAAGTGAAAGCCCCTTTGAAAGGCCTTGGATAGGATTGTTCTACACATGCATAATAGACACTTTATATGGCAAAATGGGCTCTGGACAGAGCTAATGCAAACCTTAAAACTCACCAAATAGGGCCTGAAATATGGCTTTGAAACATACAAATAGGGGCCCCTTTGGAAGGCCAACAAAGCTAGTAAAGAGAACAAGGGATGAGAGGGTCACCCCTCTCTGATTTTAGGGCTCAAAAACACATATTAGCCACTGAAAATCCACTGGATTTCAGTGGCTAAAAGGCCAAACCAAGGCCATCAAAAATGCTCTAATACATGGCTCAAAACATGAGGAAATGAAGCATGCAAGGGAGAAAGTGACCCCAAATAGAAAAATGACCTTAAACAAACTTGAAGAGAAGCTCAAAACAAGACTTTTTTCAGTTTATGACAAAGCTCAAAAATGCTTGCAAGTATAGCTAAAAGATGGGTCAAAATAATGCTCAAAAGGGGGAAAAATGGTTACCCTTGAAGACCAGCAGAAACTAGCAGCCTCTGGACCCAAAAACCCAACCTTGAACCTCTTAAAATACCCTCCAAGGACCTTAGGTTGATGATGGAAGTGTTAGGCTATGAGAGGTGGTGCAAAGGGGCCAAGAACCAAGCAATTTAGAGCTCAAAAGAGAGAGATATAAAGAGAGATATATTGTTTAGCCCTAGCAATTTTCTGAACCAGCACAAAGGAGGGAGAGGCCCTCCTATATAGACAAAGAGGTCTAAAGCTTCTCTTGGAAGCTAAAAACAACTTTGAAGATCCTCCATACACGTGTATGGAGGATGCTGCAAATGGCTCCCAGATGGCACAGCTGGAACACACTCAGAGAGACAAAACAGAGGGTAGCTGGCCGACCAGTTCAAGTGGTCGGCCGACCACTTGACCTGGTCGGCCGACCAGGTCAAAAGGGTCAAGGTGGTTGGCCACCCCTAGGATGAAGCCCTAGAAGTTAGATTTCCAATGGCGCAAACCTTGCATTAAAATTCCTCCTGTGCAAAAAGTTATGCCTGTTTTGGTGAAGCCACGCAGATTCGGTCCAACCGGATTGCTGCCCTACTTCAACCAACCATATCTCCCCTACCCGGACTTGGCTTTAGGAGATTCTTGAGAGAAAAATGAAGCCCCAGAAGTAAGATTTCCAATGGTGGTGGCCTCATATCTTAAATCCAAGTATGAAAATGAATAAGCCCGATTTAGCGAGGACCGCTCGACTTTTTCTCTCCTTCCCGGATTCATGCCGAACCACTTTTGACCACCTAAGTGGTCAGACATCTGATTTTCTGGTCTTCCATGTGGCTACATTGAAGCCCCAGAAGTTAGCTTTCCAATGGCACCAACCTTGCATCAAAATTTCGCCTGTGCAAAGAGTTATGCCCATTTCGGTGAAGCCGCGCAGTTTCGGTCCTACCCGGATTCATGCCGAACTTCTCCCAAACTAGTTTTCCTCTCTCTTCTCCTCTTTTCTTCAACTCCAAACCCCTAGACAAGGTGTTTTGAAAGATTTTTCAAAGATTTCATCTCTCTTTCATTCATTTCCACTTTGTCCTTGCTCGGTTTACCGAAAAGCGCAACATTTGACAAAATGCGAGCCTCGGAACATCGAAAAAACTTTATTTCAAAAACGTTTTGAAAGAGAGGGTTTTAAGGTCTAAAATCTTTTGATCAAGATTGTTTTGGTCCAAAAAGGGGTATGAAGTCGAGATTTGACTCTCTCCTTGCCGAAGAAACTGAACCTTTTCCCTGCACACCTTTCTCCACAATGTAAACCATCAGTCGCGTCCAAGTCTTAAGGGCGGTCAAAAATGGGGTGTCTACAGTAGCCCTGGACATGATACAGTGCTCATAGTCTTCTCTTATCAAACAACATTAACTCCTCAAACCTACTTTGCTGCCAATCTGCCTCTGCTATCTGACACTCAGCCATAACTCGTAATGAGGGCCCTTCAATTTCGATCGACAAAATAGCCTCCATCTTGTAAATGAGAGAATACGGGGTCGTCCCTGTAGATGTTCGGATTGAAGTCCTGTAGCCCTAGAGCGCAAATGGCAATTTATCTGGCCAGTCCCTGTTAATTTCCACCATAGACTGCTTTGAGAAAGGTTGTGGGAATGTGCTTGTGATTAAAAAACAGAGTTGCTGTGAGACAGCTCAGTAAATGTGCTTTGATAATCTCCCAATATACTCGATCTAGATTAGAAATTTTAAATCCTTTCTCATCTGTGATTGTGGCTGGTGGACATGGTGTAGAACCATCAACATATCCAAGAAGCCCTGTAGTTCATAGAATGTTCTAAATATGGCTTTTCCATATCAAGAAATTTAATCCATCGAGGTTGACAGTTATTAATGAAGATAGATTGGAGATAAGCAAAGTCAAATTTGCTGAGATGATAGAAGAAGATGGAGAAGAAGAAGCTATGGTGATCGTAGAAACCATAGATGCAGAGGAAGCCTTAGCTATCTAGAATCAATGCTCGTGTGAGCTCATCCACTTTGAAACCATATGGAAAAGCTGAAAATGATTCTCATTGATTGATGCTCTTGAGCAATGCTCAAATATATACAAATTGTCTAAGTAGTTATAACTAATTCTAATGTATGTGTACGCAATGTATCTATACTCTATAACTAACTAATACAACTTGTATAGCCTCTAACTAACTATTTTCTTCACATGTTGTTGGTGATGAAACTATTGAGGGGTTGTGATTAGATGCTACAGGTACACCTTTATCATCTTTATGAGGTAGTCTATCAGTTTATAATATGTAACGCCCCGACATAATAACAATAGCCTATCTCATAATATTACTTGCAATCGATCAATAACATCACATGTTATATTCCATTTATAAGATGGATCACCCAAAAGATAACATATGCAGTATACATTCATAAATCCTAGATCTTGAATCTATAGCATATGACATGAATACACGAATTAAAATAAAAGTAAAATTAAGCGATTATATGTCCTAATGGCTACATCTTTCCAAGTCGATGCTTGGGTATATCAAAATGAGTTCAACTCAATACAATTCAAGCCTGAGGCTTATACAAAAAAAATATATATATATATATTAACATCAAATAAACAAAAGAAGCTCTTGGCTCCAAGTCCTCCTAAGCTATGTCCTTGGTGGAGGCATATCATCAACACCTAAAAGTTGTTTTCCACAAAGGGTGAGCCAGAGTTTAGTATAGATACTTTAACGCAATATATGAATCTTAACAAAGTCATAAGGTGAATGCACATGCATGCTATTTGTGAAACATTTCACACTTTCCATCTCAAAACTATGCAATGTCAGATTATATATCACCTCATGAAAATAATCCTTTTATAATAGAAAAGAGGGCAGTGGATACAAAACACTGGGAATCTCTAAGTATGTGTCTGTCAGTAGGCTATACAAGTACTACCAAAGCCATTTTACAGGTACTAACCGGAAGGATTGGCACCTAATTGCACTGGTTTGTGGACTTTCACCAAGGACACGCAGGCTAACATAATAACCTCAACCACACCTACTAACCAAATTCACCAAGGTATTCACCCATTTTTCTCAAAACAAAACATTTTCAATGTTTAAGTATGCAACAATGCTCAATGCAAGATATATGAATAATTTATTTCAATTCACCTAATCCACAAGCATTTCTACAACAATCAAAACTATCCTCCACCGGTAGACCAAAATAAATATTTTTATACAACAAATAATTTTCCAACAACATATATAATCTCTTCAATTTCAAAATAGGGCTGATATGACGTATCTAACTCCACCATCATCATCAACACATACATTGCTCCATTCTTACCGAGCCCAACATCATTTTCCATTTTCTTTCATAAACCAAATGTCCATAATTTTAGAACAAAAACCCCTTTTACTTACAAAAATCAATTTTAAGTAAAGAAATCCACCATTTTAACATCTCTCAATCACAAGCACATTCCCGCAACCTTTGGAAAATTGATTTTGAATCAGAAATGCCAAAATTGGACTGCTTTGCCAGATACAGAGTCGCCACCTAGATATTTTATTTTTGGGGAAATGTAGGAAACCCATGACTCATACCAAAGGCCACGTGTCCGTCATCACCAAAGTTGCCTCGACTCAGGAACTTAGGTACGAGAGAGGAAGGTCATGAATTGAGCACCCCCGCTCGCTCGATCAAAGATCGGCCTCTACTAATCATGATATGATTTTTCTCAACATTATGTGCTCTTGTTCTGGTTATTAGGCTAGCATTACTATGTGATGCGCGTATACAAGTATAGACTAGTTTGCCTGAATTGGAACAACTCAATTTCATGTTTGTTTTGCGAAAAGGGTTTGATTTTGCCACCTCAAGTGGGCTTAAAGTTTACGAATTTGCCACTCGACAAAGTGGGCTTAAACATGCATTCTTTGAAACATTCCAATTCAAGCAACAAGCCTTCATTCACAGGCATTCAAGCAGTTTAGCAAGTAAGCACTTAGCCTCATGGCAAGCATGCTAGATATGGCAATCACTCACACTCATACAAGTATGTTAAAGCATTAAAAACTCACCTAGTACTCCAAGCTAAGATAAAACAAATGAGTTAGAAAAAATGCATGATTCCTAATTATGCCAAATGTCTAATGCAAAGCATGCGATATGCAATTACAAGGCTCAGCTACTAAGCATGGCATATGAATTGATTCAAGACATGCGGTCTAAGTACGTATTCAACGAAGTATTGAAATAACAATGCAGTAAGAATGAAGCGCCGAGCCTTGGTGCACGCAATACAAAATGAATGGATGAAAGCATAAGGTATGCTAATTGACACGTGATGCTCCTAATCTAACTATCAAAAGCAGTTAAATAAAAGGGAGAAAGACGTGGGGTTGGAAGACATACACATTATTACATTTTGCTCTCATGAAGGAGAGTCTGAATGAATTAAGCTAACTAGCTAATTAAGCTGATTATTACAAAACTTGAATGAATAATTAACTAACTATCTAAGCTAATTAATTAATAATTTAACTAGGCTAAGCTAATTAAATATTACATCACAAACTAATTAGCTACAACTAATTAAGCTAATTAAATAATTACAAAACAATTGCAACTAATAATTAAACTAAGTTACTAAACTAAGATAATTAGCTACTTTGCCTCGGGAAACATAGGTTGTGTATGTGTATGCTCGATCTCCACCCGAAAAGACCACCGTTTGACTCCCGAAAGCCTCTGTTTGCACAATTGAACACTTCCAGAACAATTTTGCTCCACCTTACCAACACTCTGCTGAGATTTGCATCAGTGGCCAGCCGGCCACTAGTGAAGATTGCCAGCCATCTGCCGGCCATGGATGGTGGTCTGCCAACCACTTGCCGACCATGGAAAGTGGCCATCCGGCCACTGATGCACTAGTTCATCTTGCTGCAATAGAGGACAAACAGAGCAAAAAGAGGGTATTCTCACAGATTGTTTGCACAACTCACCCGTCCTTTTCATGAACAAATCCAAGGAAAGTCGAACTTAAGCCACAAACCACCAACTCAAGCAATTTCATTGCATAATGGCTTGTGATTCAAGATGTGCAAGTTTAATAAATGCAAAATGAGACACAAAACTCCTCCATTTCATGGAAGATCAAGGGAAGAAGTTGACCTTGGAGACTTGGATCATTTCATCACTAGCAAGTATGAAATAGTCAAAGTTCCATGTGTTTAATTAACGTCCGATTGAACACACCAAGTTATTATCTTGCTCATCCTTTAGTCCCAAGTCTTAGTTACTCATTTTACTTTACCAACCATTCTTTAATCCAATTAAGTTCATTGGATAAATTAAAGTCCTCTAATGGAAAGAGGGCTCAAAACACAAGTTGCTTTAGGTATGAAAGAAGTATCATACCGTTGGTAATGAATCCCCTAAGGGATTAAACCATTAAGTATGAAACCTCAATTCCACACTTAGGCAAACAAGTGATTTGAAACCACTTTCAAAGCAAAATTAAAAGCCAAGAAAGGAGGGAGGTTGCAGAGATGATTAGTGCTAAAATTAAGTGTGAAAAGCAATAAAACATACAATCAACTCAAAAAAGTGGTGTCTAAAGGCCTAAAACACCAGGCTTGTGAGGACTATTACACTACAACTATGCAATATGAGACTCAAATGGAATAACCAACCCAAAACAGAGTTAAAATAGTCCAAAATAAAGCCTAAAGCATACTGGAATAAAGCTATAACAAGCTAGAAAAATAAGCTAAAGCATGGCACCAACTAGGCTAACCAACAAGACACAAAGAGGGGAGGCTACCCCCTCTAAATTTGGAATTCAAAACCTGATTTTTAACACTGAAAATATTTTGAAAATCAATTTTTAAAGGCCCTAAAAAAGATAGTTTGAAAATGGGAAACAAAGGTGAAATGGCCTTACAAACAAGAAATGAAGAGGGGTGAACCACCCCCTAACCTTAAATGGCCAAAAACACCAATTTTAGCCCACAAAAATAGAGTTTTTACAGTTCAAAAACTGCCCAAAACAGTGGGAAAAAGATAGGAAAACAAGTATGTAAAGCAAGCTAATAAAGCAAGTATTATACCTTTTGAAAAGAAAAGTAACTCTAGGCCACAATTTAAGCCAAAACCAACTTCAAGAGCTCCAAGAAGGTCTCAAGGAACCTCAGTTCAAAGGTGAGAGGATTTGACTAAGAAAGTATAGGCTATAGTGTAATGTAAGTAGGCAAAAGTGTAGAGAATTTGTAGAGAGAGAGGAACATTTTTTAGTCTAAAATTTTCAAACCTCCAAACATGAGAGAGGGGGTCCCTATATATAGAAAATATGAAATTTCTACAAGGAGATCCAACTCTCCACGTGTAGACAACTGGCATAGAATATCTACGGAAAACACTGGCGGTCGACCAGCCATCAATGGTGGCAGATCACTGGTGGTCAGCAAGCCACATCAGTGGCCGACAAACCAAAAGTGATGGTCGACAGCCTCTAAGGATGGCCAGCAGGCCACCAGAGGTTGCAGGCTGGAAAGACCAAGGCATGGTCCAAAAATGAGACAAAAATGATGCAGGGTTTGGAAGGCTCAAAGCTGTGGCGTTCCGCTGAGGACTTCGAGCGCTTCGTAAACAGACTCATCATCGGATGTACCTGCAAGGACATTTAAGTCGTAAGGACCATCAAAAATGGGGTGTCTGCAGTTGTCCCCCTTTGACAGAACTCTGAGTCATGAAATGATGTGAGTGAATGTCAAAGCCCAGAGATGACTCATTTTGACAAGGCCGTAAGACTTGGACAAACAATCAAGACAAAATAAATGGTTGCGCCCGCAGGCTGCCTACATATCCCTTTGCAAGGAATCAAACCAGCATAGTTCTAGCGCACCCAAATGTTTTTAACCGATGTGTAATCCTAACGCGTGTCATGCGAGAGAAAGAAGAGTGGTGTGAACACCGGGCGCACCCGAATGTTTTTAACTGATGGGTGGTGTGAACACTGGGCGCACCCGAATGTTTTTAACCGAAGGGTAACAATCCTAACACCTCTCATGCGAGAGGAGGAAGAGTGTTGTGAACACCAGGCGCACCCGAATGTTTTTAACTGAAGGGTAACAATCCTAATGCGTCTCATGCAAGAGAAGGAAGAGTGGTGTGAACACCGGGCGCACCCGAATGTTTTTAATCGAAGGGTGCTGTGAACACCGGGCGCACCCGAATGTTTTTAACCAAAGGGTGGTGTGAATACCGAGCGTACCTGAATGTTTTTAACCAAAGGGTGGTGTAAACACCAAGCGTACCCGAATGTTTTTAACCGAAGGGTGGGTGTGAACACCAAGCGTACCCAAATGTTTTTAACCGAAGGGGAGTGTGAACACCGGGCGCACCCGAATGTTTTTAACCAAAGGGGGGTGTGTACACTGGGCATACCCGAATGTTTTTAACCGAAGGGGGGTCTGAATACCGGGCATAGCCAAATGTTTTTAACCGAAGGGGGGTGTGAACACTGGGCGTACCCAAATGTTTTTAACCGAAGGGAGGTGTGAACACCGGGCGTACCCGAATATTTTTAACCGAAGGGGGTGTGAACACCAGGCATACCCGAATGTTTTTAAACGATTGGAGAAGGGATGCGATCCAAATATAGCACAAATGATTTTATCCAGAACTCCTCTGAATGAACCGTACATACAATATCGTGCATGTATAAGAAAGAGACTTAACAAGTGCGATGCAGTACGAATGCATGTTCTATGTAAGACAAACAACCGAGATACAATGGCAATGGCATGTTCTATGCAAAACAAACAATCGAGATACAATGTTAATGGCATGTTCTATGCGAAATAAACAATCAAGATACAATGTTAATGGCATGTTCCATGAGAAATAAACAATCAAGATACAATGTTAATGGCATGTTCTACGCAAAATAAAGGAAAACAGAAGCATATTCTATGTGTGATTCAAGAGCGAAAGCATGTTCTATGCATAATTCAAGAGCGAATTGATATTCCATGCATGATTCATAACGGATGCAAGACGCACATGCAATATGCGTGAAATGCATGTTTTATGTAACAACATATACGAAATGCATGTTCTACACAAAAAGTGAAATGCATATTCATGCAACAACGGAGAAATGCCTATTCATGCATGGTAACTTTCGACTTACCTCTCGAAAGAGTTACAATATGTTTAAAGGATACACCTAGTTCATGTTGACAAGTGCAAACATCGTGCACCAAAAACACATTTTAAAGCTTCCGTAGAGACAAATTGAACCAAACAGTGAACTGTCCCTGCATTTCTTGGAAACCAAGGCCACAAAACAGCATCAGGACCACAAGGGAGGCCAAAGGACACCTACCGGCCACAAGGAAAGGCTGCCGGCCAGGTGTCGGCCACCGGTGAGCCATGCTGGCCACCTGCCGACCATCGATGGCAATGCAGGGGCAAATTTGACCTTTTCGCTTGGGTCTTTAAATACACACCTCTACGCTTCATTTCCTCACTTCTCTAGGGCCGAAATCTTTCTCCCTCTCTCTCTCTAGGCCCTCTTTCTCTCTAGATTTGCGCTTTCTATGTGTTTTCCAACGCCCCACGCAAAGTTGATTCGCTAAACCCTCTTTGTTTCCTTCACTTTGAACCAATTGAAATTTGAGTTCGGTGCTTCTTTCCTCATTTCCACCATTCTAGGATTGTTCCCCCCGAGTTTCTCTCGAGTTCTGTGCACTTTTCTTGGCTTTGACTTTTTCTCCATTTTCTCTCTTCTAGGGTTGACTTTTTCCAAGTTTATCCTCTTTTCAGCATTTTTCTTCACTTTTTCACCTACTTCGCACCCATTTTTAGATGGCGGATGAGATTCCTCATGACGGGGCTCCTCCCGAGATTCCCTCAGTAGTTCTACCTGTTCTCGAGGTAGAGGAGCCGGTAGCTGACCTTGAGGCCGACCTAGAGGCAGAGGTCGAGCCAGAGCAGCTACTGCTGAGGGCATGGCCTTTCGATCAGGAGAGGTATCACCCTCAGACACATATATTGCCTACTGCCGAGGCATCAGATGCTTTATTGAGTTTGCTCGCAGCACACCGGAGGACCTCCTACTGAGGGAGTCGGCTTCTCACTTATCAGCCATTGCCGTTGAGGTATGAACTTTGTTTTCATGCATTTTACCTTTCATTATTTGCATTTCATGCACTGTCTTTTATCTGATTCATCTGTCTTTTATCTATTGCACCCATTTTTTGCCACAGGGCGAGTCTCGCATCTTCAAAGGATACGGTGCTATGACCGCCCGGGACTGGTATGACGAGCTCTGTACTGGAGTTCGCGACATTATTGACGAGGCTAGCTTTGGCCTTTTCTGCTCTAACTTGACTCGAGTCATCGTGAGCCGTCTTCTCCAAGGAGCGCTCGTAGAGAGGTGGTGGGACACCACCAACTCCTTCCACTTTTCCACCACAGGAGAGATGACGATGACTCCCTACGACTTTGCCATGATCATCGGCTTGGACGTAAGGGGCAATCTGATCCCTCTCGATACAGATATGGAGGAGTGGGAGGTGGCCTGGTTCTAACTGTTGGGGGCACATCCACCTATATACCGAATGGGCATGGTTAGATACACCTGGTTCGCTGAGCGATTCAGATTAAGCGAGCCCGTGATAGTAGAGGAGACAGAGCAGTACGCCAGGGGCTTCCTGATGTTCATCTTCGGTACCACCTTGTTTTCGAACAGATGGAACACCGTAGGCCTACACTTGCTGAGTGCCTTGGTGACCCTTCATCGGGTTCATTTTTATGACTGGGGTGGAGCTGGACTCGCCACATTATATGGATACATGAGCTCTACCTCCCGTCTGCGGGGAGACTTGATTGGAGGCTACTGGCGAGCCTGGGAGGTACATATCTCAATTCCCTCTTAGCACTTTACAGTTTCTTTACAATTTCTACTTTACATCTGTTTCAACACACATGTTTTCTACTTTGCACTTTCTGTATTTTCTTAGACACTGTATGCTTTTTGCTTTGCATTTCTGTATCTACTTAGACACTGTTCATACACTATGCTTTCTGTTTTGCACTTTCTGCATCTGCTCAATACTGTATTGATCACATATCATTGCATTTTCCCTGCAGCTATGGGTGTACGCATATTTTCCGACTAAACCCGGGAGCCTGTAGAGGAGATTCCATTGGCAGTCCCCTATTCGCAGAGATATGACGGTTGGCTCCACCGTAGGACCTGTGAGCCCTTCACATTGTTCAGGCATTACTTCGGCACAGTAGCTGCCCATGTGGTAATCCGAAACACAGCCATTTTTGCTTTGAAACTGTTCTGATTCACACATTCAGCAACTGACAACAACTAATGATCTTGTACAATTTCTATTTGTAGATCATGTGGTAGCCATGGGCCACGATGCCAGCGGGGGATTCGAGACCAGTTCGCCCGAGCCTGGGCCACGTCCTGCTACCTCATTTTACTCGAGGACCCAGTCTGCTGAGCCTGGTTCTTAGGTGAGCACTTTGTGCGCCAGATTATGGGCCTGCCTGACCTGATCATTTCGATGGCTCTGCCAGGGTCTATGCGATCTACACATGGCCTATCCATTGAGAAGGTCATCTGGTTTATGGTAGGCCTATACGCCGACTACTTCCGAGTGGAGGGTGACTATGCAGCCTTCATCCAGACACATCTGATATCGCGTCTGGCTGGCGTTTGTGGAGACGAGGAGGCGAGAGCACCTGCCGCGAGAGAGAGCCCTAGAGTGACTCGAGCAAGCAGGGCCCATGGCAGAGGGGCTTCCCAGGCGAGGCAGAAGACTGATTAGCCAGAGCTTCCTACCACGCTGACTTATTGGCGACACACCAAGGATGCCTACCAGGTTCCGATTGAGCCTGCGGCGACTGGTCATGAGCTTGTCGGGGTCCGAGGCCCGACTCAGGTATGAACCACACTTTACATTTCCACCCCATACTTCATTTTAGATATGTTCATTTGTAGATCTGATCATTCAAATTGCATTTACAGGCATCCATCGAGTACACAGGAGGCGATCTCGAGCTGATAGCCTTCCTGATGGGGATGGTACAGAGGAGAGAGGCGTTGCTCAACCACTACGATATTCAGGTAACTTCTTCAGTTTTCCATTCCAAGCATCAAATTTCCGCTGACACACTAACATTGACATCTCAATTGAAAACTTCTCAAACTGCACTGTCATGCTCCATCGATACACCGCATCTGACACACTGCTCTCACACACTGTATCCAACTTTTGCATACACTCATTCTGCATACTATGCTTGCATCTGATACGCATACTGTGGCTAATATGTGACAATTGTCTTTTTAGATTCCACTTATACCAATGGCACCAGCAGCAGCTGCAGCAACCGCACTAGCAGTACCTCCTCCAACAATAGTGAGTAGAGAGAGACAGGCTCCGGCATGCGACCGAGGCAGAGGTAGGGGCACCCGAGTCGACAGCGGTCCTTCAAAGCCTATTCTGAGTGATGATGATGCTGAGACGAGTGACTCTGAGGAAGTAGGGAGTTAGCATTCGGAGTCATCTGAGAGTGGAGATGATGACACCGGCTCAGGTTCCGAGAGTGGAGGCGATGCCAAGGTGAGCTCTGAGGCGGGGAGCGAAGATGGCGCCGGCTCGGGTTCCGGTCCTGGTTCAGACAATGGCACCAACGGAGACAGTGCCCCAGAGTCCTCTCCTTCGAGGAAGATGACGAAGAGGGCTTCTCGAGACTGAGGCGACCAGCGCTGATTTTTTGTATTTTTGCTTACTTTCTTTTGTTTATAGTTTTAGCACATTGTATAGCTTCAGAAAGGTTTTATTTGCTTTAAAAACTTGTACTCCACTTTTGTAAACAAAAACAAAAACAAAAAACCATGATCGGAATAAAAAAATCAGTTTTTATGAAAAAGTGTTGTATTTTGCATCATGAGCACCACATAGCATGGAATGGGCATGGAAACGAAACGGCCAAGAGCACTCTTAATTGAAACAAAATCTTAATCGGGTAATGAACCGACAAACAACTGAAATACAAACAAAGCAATATTCAACTTGATAAACAAAACAACAAACAACTCGATAAACAAAACCACTCAAATGCAACTTGATAAACAAAACAACTCAAATACAACTCAACAAAATTGTTAAAAACAAAAGGACTCAAAACAAGACCATAAGACACACACAGAGCAAAACAAAACATATGCTTTCAGCACTTTTTAGCACAAAGGAGGACGGTAGGTCCAAATGAGAGGCTGCCGGCCACAAGTAGGGGTTTTCGGCCACATGCCAGCCATGAGAAGTGGCTTGCCGGCCACCAATGTCCTTTGCCAGCCACCAATGTGGCTTGCCGGCTACCTGCCGGCCACCTGTCGGCCATCAATGTGCAGGACCTCCAGATTTTTGACACCTGGCTTCCACTCATTGCCTTATCTTCTACAAAAGGTTGAGCTTCGTGATTTCTTCAACTTAGCTGCAAATTCTTCACAAATGAAGCCATTTTTCACCAAAAAACTCAGATTGGATCTCAACTTTAGATGGCTCGGAAAAGGTGAATTTTCGGGGTTTCGGCATAAATGCACTTTTCTCGCTAAGCCGTTCTCCGGTTTGTTTTCTATTCCTTCATGCCACGGCTAGATGCTGGAACCCGATTACACTTGTCTTTAGCTTCGGAGGACAAGAGATATGCCCGACAATCAAAGAATTTCAAGTGCTAATGGAATCTCGGCGCGATGAGGAAATCATACCTCAGCCCCGTTTCGGCCACATCTAAGCATTAGGATGGATATGCGGGCTTACTCTACACAAGGCTCGATCCTTGGTTCACAACGGAGAGCTAGATATTCCCAGCCTGATTCATCAATTTTCTGAGGTCGGTGACCGAGGTAATCTTCTTTGGCGGGATTTTTGGCAACACGCCCTTTGCTTGTGTATGTTAGCACATTTCCTTCTTGCCCCTAATTTCAGTAGGTCTAGCATTTGGCTAGTCGAAGTGGCCCAAGGTTTGAAAGAGGGCAAGAGTTGCATTGGCTTAGTGCTGGCCGAGACTTTGATAGGCTTAGACGTTTTCCATCGACGAAAGACGACCAAATTTGCGGGAAGTCCACTACTTCTTCAGTTAAGGTTTCCTACCATTTCTAATATGTGTTTCTCATATCACTCGGCGTTCATGCTCTGTTTTTCTCTCAAAACCCTTTTCTCACTTTTCTCTCAACATACATCTCTCTATTCATTAATCTCTTTTTTCTTTCATCCTTTCCCAGGTGTGGCTTATGGACAAGCTAAAGGTAGTGGACTCTTGCCCTGCATACTCAGCTCGAGCATACTTCTTCCACCAACAGCTAGTGGATTTCCCAAATGAGGGATGTTGGTGCCGCTGGATGTGCAACAGGTCTGCTGCTGACATTACTTGGCGTTGCCCCTGGCTTAATCTGACCGAAATGAGCTACAGCATGACTCGGCAACCTGGCATTCAGCTGATCGACCTTACACACTGTGTATTCTACTTCCCTTTCCGGTTCAGACGTCAGTTTGGACATGACCAAACTTGTCCAGAGGAAAGAGTAAAGTACCCGGTTTCATTCCCTATCCGAGGTTCACATTTGGCTAGATACATCACTGCTTGGAGGATGAGAGAACTTCTGGCTCCTGCCCCTAGTTTCAGTTGCGCCCTTTCTGGCAAGTGCCTGACTTGGCTCGAGAATGAGGCACAAGTCGGGCCACCTTAGCATCAGAAGCTTCCACAAGCACGAGCGGGAGACGCAAGAACACCTAACTCATCTATGCCCCTAGTTTATTGCTTTGATCTTACTTTTCAAGTTTTTATGATATAATAAAAGCAAGTTTGATTTGTATCGAGAGTTTGGAGAACTTTGTATTGAAATCAATGAAATTAAAGTTGTGAGCACTAAAAATTTTCCTTTTGGTCCAAAAATGGTCTAAGTTGTAAAAGGTAAAATTTGAACAAAAATTAACTTTTATCAAAACTTTTCAAAACCATTTTCGATAAGGATCACCACTTGGCACGCATGGAATCGATCCTCGAGATGTACAACCCCGAATCCGAAGATCACAAATTGCTCCTTGACTGAATAACACTACTCAGCGTTGTAACCATCTCTTTTCTTAGAGTAAGGATCATAACCGAACTTTTAGATAAAGAACAGACGAAGATGACCTGATTAGACACATGGACAGGACAGTTGATTTGGAGGTGCTTACGGCCGGACTTCAGGATAAAGTTGCCTACGTATCCCAAAGATGGGAATCAGGCCTTACATAGTTCGGTTCAGGTTCACTCGAGTATTAACACTCTCCTTTTGCGCTCTAACTTTTGCCAATGCTGCCCTTTAGGGTTTTTAACCTTGCGATCTCAGTTTTTCCTTATTTCTAATTTTTTGTGCTCTAACTTTTGCCTAGGTCGCCCTTCCGGGTTTTTGGCCTAGTGAGCCTCTCAGGGATAGTATTTCCTCAACTTGTCCATGTTAATCAGTTGGGAAAATTCTAGGCCATCCAAGTCGATGAGAATAACAGCTCCACCCGACCTGATAGTTCTAATGATATAAGGACCAGTCCAATTGGGTCTGAACTTGCCCCTAGGGTCATGGATAGGAGTTTGGTTGTCTTTCAACACCAAATCCCCCTCTTTGAGATTCCGGGACTTAACCTTCTTTTTAAAAGCCCTAGCAATCTTGCGTTGATAACCCTAAACATGGTACAATGCTTTCAGCCTTCTCTCATCAAACAGCATCAGTTCTTTGAACCTACTCTATTGCTAGTCTGCCTCTGCTATTTGACACTCAGCCATAACTCACAACAACGAGACTTCTATTTTGATTGGAAGAACAGCTTCCATCCCATAGACGAGAGAATAAGGAGTTGCCCCAGTAGACATCTGGATTGAAGTTCTGTAACCCCAGAGTGCAAATGGTAATTTATCTGGCCAGTCCTTGTAAGTCTCAACCATCTTCTGCAAAATATGCTTAATGTTCTTGTTGGCAGCCTCAACAGCTCCGTTGGTTTGCAGCCGGTATGTAGATGACTTATGGAAAGCCACGTTGTATTTCTCCAACAAGTTGATCACTTCTTTCTTGAAGTGGGAGCCATTATCTGAGATGATCACGTTTGGGACTCCATATCGACAAATGATGTTATTTCGAATGAACTTTGCCACATGCGTTGCTTTCAACATTGCGTAGGACTAAGCTTCCACCCACTTCGTGAAGTACTCAATTGCCACCAGAATGTATTCATGCCCATTTGACCCTTTCGGTGTGACTGCGCCGATGATGTCGATTCCCCAGACTAAGAAACGCCATGGTAAAGTCATGTGGTATAGCTTTGACAGCAGGATATTCATGCGATTAGCATGAATTTGGCATTTGTGGCATCGCTGAACAAAACCAATACAATCCTCCTCCATGGTAGACCAGTAGTAACCTTGCCTGAGAATCTTCCGGAATAACATTACCCCGTTCATGTGCACTCCACACTCTCCCCTATGGATGGCCTCCATTAGGCGCTTTGATTCCTCTGCATCGACACACAGCTTGTGCATTCCCAGATGACCCCTCTTGTATAGTTTACCTCCATAGATGATAAATTGAATGGCCATCCGTCGTATTGCCCTTTTGTCTTTGACATTTGCCACTGGTGGATAAACCTCATTTTCCAAGAAGTTCCACATATCATAAAACTACAGGTTTTGATCTTCCAGGCTGGCGTATACCTCTACTCAGGAAGTATAGGTAAGAGTGCAGTGTAAGTAGGCAAAAGTGTAGAGAATTTGTAGAGAGAGAAGAAAAATTTTGAGTTTAAAATTTTCTAACCTCCAAACATGAGAGAGGGGGTCCCTATATATAGAAAACATGAAATTTCTACAAGGAGATCCAGCCCTCCACGTGTGGACAGATACAAGCATCTGTGCAAACAGCTGGCACATAAAATATCTACAAAAAACACTTGTGGTCGACAAGCCACATCAATGGTCGGAAAACCAAAACTAATGGCCGGCAGCCTCTAGGGATGGCTGGCAGGCCACTGGAGGTTGCAGGCTGGAAAGACCAAGGCATGGTCCAAAAATGAAACAAAAAGGATACAAGGTTTGAAAGGTTCAAAGTTGTAGCGTTCCACTAAGGACTTCGAGTGCTTGGTGAGCAAACAGACTCATCATCGGATGTACCTATAAGGACATCCAAGTTGTAAGGGCTGTCAAAAATAGGGTGTCTACAGCGGCTCTGTTCATTTGCAATCCTAGGTTTGATTAATGTATATATTAATGCATAAAATGGGGATTTCTCTTTAACTTTAGTTATTGTTCAATTAAATCTCATTTAGTTACGTTGTAGAAACCCCAAATTTTCATAAAATTAAGATGCGTTGGGATTTTGGAAATTGAATTTGAAACGTTGAGATTGATGAGACTCTTGAGAGGTGATGAATATTGAATATTGAATATTGTGAATTGTTGAGATTTTGGGAAGCTATACTGATTTCGAAAATGTTGATATTATGTTGGATTATATCATTGTTGTTACTCTTTAATTTTTGAATTATAGTTAACTATTTTGGCTATTGGTGAAGGATAGTATTGCAGTGCGATAGAAATTACATGTGATTTAGGCAATTGATCTGTTTACAAATCATGCATCTCATTGATCATATCATGGGTTTGTGAGCTTACTTTTGTATCATGGAAATGGTTGTGTTGAGAACACATGCTTTGTTTTTTAGAAAAATGAATAAACACTGCGGTAAATCTAGTTAGGGGGTGTAGTTGTGGTTAATTTGGCTTTGGGTCCATGGTAAAAGTTTGAAAACACGAGCATAGTAGGTTCCAAGTTCCTTCCGATTAGGAGCCGGTAAACTGGATTGGTAGTGCTCTTTGAGATAGTTGCAGACACCAGCCTAAAAATTACCAGTGTTGTATTTATTGCCATGTTTTCTATTAAAATGAAAAGCATTTGAACTGTAATTTTGGAACTAGTGCATGGCATTGTTTATCAAGTGAAAGCTCATATTTTTGTCATGGCATTTCATATCCATTCATCGTATGATATCGTTAAACATCATATATGTCATTAAGATTATCATTGCTTGGTTTTCTTGCTTATTCCTACGTGAAAATAACTCTTCAAATGTTGACGGTGCGCCTCTGTTAAGGTGATGGTGTGGGAGGATCTTAGAGCTTGAGGCTCTTTTACTTTATATATATATTCTATGCTTATCCAAGGGCTTGGATGTTTTGGACTTATGTCTCACTCTTCTGGTGTAATCGGGCTATGCCCTTGAACTTGTGACCTTTAAGGCATAAACTTGTTATAGTTTAAAGTTTCTTTTAAATACTAGTATGCTATGGATTTATGCTTTAAAGTCTGTGGATTTGATGTTGGATTTAACTTGCAGTATTTATCGAATGAATGAGATTAATTATAGTTTTCACTTTTTTAGTTGAGAAATAAACGTTAAATTGAAGGGCATGATGGTTAGTTCGGGTATCCATATTTTTGGGGCATTATAGCACTGAATTAAAAAATATGTAGGCCAGACTCTAAAATTTTCAGACTAGTTGGGTGTTTATGGTTTGCCTTCTTGGTGGTTTTTTGTTGACATTTTTGTTGGCTTTTTTTCTTCTTGAATTAACATTTTTTTTTTTAAATTTTCAAAATTTTTTGACTTTCGGGTTCTACTTGATGAGACAAACCAATTTTTGTATGGCCGTGGCATAGAGCTACGGGCGTGTGCCACGGTCGTACAACAAAAATATATGGCTACGGTAAAAACATACGACTAGGGTCAAGATGAGCTGTAATCAGTGTGTTTCAGGGGATTTTCTCATTTTCAATCATTCTTATTCTATTCTTGCTCCTTTTCTAGAAAATACAAGGTTTTAATTTAAATATGAACTTAAACATCATAGAATGCTTGGATTTAACAAGCCTAAAAATATTTTGAAAATGGTTTTGAGGGTCAAAAAACTATTTTGGCTAAAATGGGTGTAAGGTTGGGATCCACTTTCTGTTGTACAAATTGTGTATTTAAATAAAAATAAATAGATTCATAGTTAACTAAATTGAAATTATAGAGTAAAAAATCATGGGACTACATCATACAACTTGATGAACAGAAACATTCGACAACACAAAATACTAAATAAAATAGTAAAAAGAAGCAAGCCAAAGCCTGTGTGATACCACAGTCTCCTTAAAACAGATTCGTTGTCTCACCGTGGGTGCTGGAGATATGTTGGTGCCTATCTCCCAAGATACGATGATTAAGAACTCGCTAACGCAGATGCACTTTCAGTTTGGCTCTGGTGAGCTAACAAGGGCAACACTCTCTCACACAGGAAGAATCTATTATGAGCAGACCAACTATCACTCGAGAGCAAAGAAATTTTGTGTGACAAACAAAGAGGGAGGTCTCTTTTCATACACAAAGGGGAAGAGATGAGAAGCCTTCCAGCAACAAATGTAGCAAAACTAATGGGACATAAGTGTGTAAGTTAAACTATAACATTCCAAAATAAATAATAATAATCCAACTCATAACATTACTTACAAATGATCAACAATATCATATCGTCTATTCCATCCATATCTTTGATCACTACAAAAGATGACATATGCAATACACATTCGTAAACCCTAGGTTTTGAATCTGTAGCATAAGGCATGGATACATGATATAAAACAAAAGTAAAACCAAATAATTATATGCCCTAATGACTACAACTTTTCAAGTCGATGCTTAGGTACAACAAAATGAGTTTAACTTAATACAAATAAAGCCCAAGGCTTAAATAAAAATAATTATATCAATAAACAAAAATGAAGTCTTTAGCCCTAAATCCTCCCAAGCTACGTCCTTGGTGGAGACATATCATCAGCACCTGAAAGTTGTTTTCCACATTGGGTGAGCCACAGTCCAGTAAGGATACTCTAACACAGTATATAAATCTTAGCAAATTATAAGTTGAATGCACATGCATGCCATTTGTCAAACATTCCTAGTTTTTCATCTCAAAACAATGTAATGTCAGATTATAAATCAATTCATAAAGATAATCATTTTATAACAGAAAACAGGGTAGTGAATACAACACACTAGGAATCTCTAGGTGCGTGTTTGCTAGTAGGCTATACAAGCACTACCAAAGCCATTTTATCAGTACTAACTGAAAGGATCAGCACCTAATTGCGAGAGTTTCTGAACTTACACCAAGGATACATAAGCCAACATAATAACCACAATTACACCCCCTAATCAGATTCACCAAGGTATTCACCATTTTTTCTCAAAATCAATACATTTACAATGTTCAATATGAATTGATACTCAATGCACAATGTATGAGAAATTAGTTTTAATTGAACCTAATCCTCATGCAATGTCTACAACAACAAAGACTATCCTTCACCGATAGCCCAAATAGTTATTTCTATACAAAGATAGTTTCCAACCATAATATATAATTCCATCCATTTACGATATGAGTGATATTACATATCTAACTCCACCATCATCATCAACATAATCATCATTCCAATCTTACAAAAACCCACAACATTTTCCATTTCCTTACACAATTCCAAATATTCGAAATTTAGGACAAAACCCCCTTTATTTTACAAAATCAATTGCAAGAAGAAATATACACCATTTTAACATATTTCAACCATAAACTCATTCCTACAACCATTTTCAAGAATCCATTTAGAAAACCCCTCTTTTCATTTCAAATCCAAACCCTAGGTCTTCCCAAAATTTCCAAATCATTAACCCTTTTCAAAGAGCAAATAACTGGGCTAAAAATTATATAAAAGAGTCAAATAAATCCCTACCTCAAAGTAGAAGACAAGAGGAAGCAAAGGGTAGAATTTGACAGAGCGGAAAACACTAACTTCTCTGATTAAAACGAAGCCCTTGACGCGCTCAATGTTTTTCTCCAAATGACCAGGGTGAGGAAACCAACGGATTTAGAGTATTTGGAGCTAGAGTACAAGAACTAAAGAGAGAAGGTAAAGATTTTAGGGTTTTGAAACGTTTAGAGAGAGAGAGAAAGAGATGAAAAAGTGACTCAAAATGGCCCTCTTTCAGACTGGTATACACATAGACTGCTCGACCGGCCAAAACGTTACTCGAGCGAACAAACACAAAAAGTTGACACTGCTTGAGCGACCAAAACAATCGCTCGAGCGCACAATGACCCCCTCCTAGTAGTTTTATAGATTGCAAAAGATCGCTTGAGCGCAGATATCGCACTTCCAGCAGTTTTACAAACTGTAAAAGAGCACTTGAGCCAAGAAAGACCGCTCGAGCGAAGAAGTAAAAATCTGGGCAACAAATCATTAAAAACTAACTTCCCAACCTATTTCAAACGCAACCAAAACTCCCAATAAGCAATCTCAACAAGAAATAAATGCAAATAAGATAAACAACAATTAAGTACACGGGTTCTCAGATTCAAACGCAAGAAAATGGGTCGAGTCTAAACCAGAATCATTATATACACACAATATACACATGTGTGTATATATATTAGCAGCCACTTAACAGACTTAGCCCAAAAAGCATAGGTTGATAGACCACCAGTCCAGCCTAGCTCAAACCTAACCCATTCCAACAAACCTTAAGCCCAAGCCCAAGTCCCAAGTCCCACGATTCACGACCCACAAATCACGGACCTTTGAAAAATTTAGATGTCCTAAATGGCTCATGCTCTTATCACAAACTTGGGAGTTAAATATTCATCAATGCTTTCCTCTACAATCAATGTGTGACATGTGATTATACACTATTTCCAATACCTTATTCATGAGGCCAACTTTGTCAGACAATTTCTCATTTAATTCTCAATGGTTTTTTATCATTCTTTTTGTGGTGTGAAGATCTTCTTACAAAGAATCTAAACCCATTTGATCCCACCTCAGCCTGTGGTTGGGACCTACTTTAATTTCACATTAAAGTCACCATCAAACCATTTTTTTCCCACACTTTCACACATGGTTCATGCTGAAGATAGTTGAAGTCATGCGTATCTGTTTTTAACATCAGGTGACTAGGAAGAAGCACCCAAGTCTTAGGGCCAATTAAAATAGGGGTGTCTACAAGCACCACCTAAATCTAGTGAGCTATAAGAAGCAATACTCTATCAGTGACCATCGCTAAGCGTCACCTATTGATTTCTAACTGGAAGGAACTTGCACCTACATCGTGTGAGTTTTTGAACTTTTACCATAGACTATCGAGCCAAATATCCTCACCATCATTTATACATGACCCAGATTTACCATTTCCATTAAATTAAAAATTCAAGAAATTTAAATGAAATAATGCAACATATTTTTGCCATTATTCAATTTTAATAAAATGTGCTCAACGCACCTCCGTTCAACAAAGGGTTTTCATTCCATGAATTCAACAATTCATTATGCAATAGAAATAGGTCATCCTATTGTATAAATTTATGCAACAATATCATTCTCCACACATGACCAACAACAATTTCTAACAATGATATAATTTTATGAAGTATACCTATTTATTCCCAATTTCAATATAACATCACTAATTTCAATATAACAATTTTTATTTTTTTTTATTTTTTTTTTTTTTTTTTTTTTTTTTTTGTGGTGCAATGTCACAAATTATGGTGCTTTACAAAATTGGGGTTTTCTCAATATGAAACACCCACATACAATTTCATATCATGAAAATAGGTTTAGCAAGAAAATTATAGAGAAATATCCAATTAGACCCAAACACTAATCCTCTATTATGAAATTTCTCAAACCTCTATCAACAACTCAACATTTGTAATCAAAATACCCACACATACATCGATAAACACATATTAAACAAATCAAAGAAAAATCCTACCTCTTGGAGAGAAGAGAAGAAACACAAATTCTTGAAATTATCCGAATCAACTTTTGGTTTGGATAAAAACGTAACCCTCATCAAGATCTACAATGTTAATTCTTAGGTCAGAGAATCGGTTCCAACTCTATGGGCTCCAAATGCAGTGTTGAAGTTGAGAGTTATGGTGGAAGAATGTATAGAGAGAGAGAGAGAGAGAGAGAATGAAGCGAGAAAATGAGAAGAGATGAAGAAATGGGTTGAGATAGAAAAGGGGATCCCAAAACGCGTGGTTGGGAGGTTGCCATGTGTAGCTTCTTAGCCTTGGCTGCACGTGTGAAGTTGGCCGCCATATGTGCGGAGCCCCTTGGTCGCACGTGCAGTTTCACTCAAGCCAAAACCTAGAATTCCCTACATAGCTGCACTTGTGGAGTCGACTGCCACACGTGTGAAACCCCTTACTGCACGTGCAGGAAGAACCACTGAACGTAGGCTCAGCCCAGCCACCCCAATTTCCCTCTACCAATTTGCACGTGCAGGGCAATCTCGCCGCACGTGCGGTTTGACCTGCCTAGGCCCACTTCTTCTTGAGGTGTTTCTAAGCTCATATTTTTTTTCCTTACACCTAAAACTCAAATATTAAAAACGTAATACGCTAAATAGGAATTAACGTTAACTCAACCAATTTATTAAAACACAATCCATCAAATAAAAGGTCTAAAAGTGTATTGAGCATTCATACAAGTGGATTCAAATTGGGTTTAAGATAAAATTAAGGCCAAGGTGGAGGCAAAGCCTAAAGGAAAGTGTTTGTTTCACGGTCCAATAGCTCACTGGAAGAGTAATAATCTTATCTAATTTGCTGGTAAGAAAAACTCCGAGTATAATTAAATCACTTGTATTGAAAGCTTTTTATACAATTAGGGCATGTTTGATTAGTAAGATTATTGCATAGGATTTGGATTGCTAGTTCATGGACTCATAATTTTATGTTTGATTGCAAATTTTATTAACCAGATTACATATATAGCGGACATTTAATCTAACAAAATTGGTGAATTTTTAATATGGAGAGGGGTTGGGAATCATAATTTCAAGTATGAAAGAAAAAATAAATAAGTAATAAATGATTATCTCACTAATTTAATTAGATAACTAATCATGTACTAATCTATGAAATTATGAATCCTTTCATTATTAATTTTGTTAATCAAATAAGTACTTAATATTTTCAATATCTGGTTTGTTGAACTTGGAGTTACAAGAATTATCATGCATTATGCTTCTATGCTGGCCCAGCCCTAAGGGCAAGTAAGAGAGGCCTGTGCCTTGGGTCTCCAAATTTGGATTGAAAATAGGGGCTCTCAAATATAATTTTGTGTTGTAGATATAAAAAAAAAAATGTCCAAATACTATAGGCCCAATAGAACATGGGGCCCAAAGAAAAAAAAAGAAACATAGCCCACAGATTGAATGGGTTAGCTTTGTTATCTATTAAAAAAGATATGAGGGATAAATTGGATTATACAAGTTTCATTAATGATTTTGCAGCTAAAAATGTGAGAAGCGTAATGTTTATGTAATAGTTGGTTCAATTGTAAACTGGATATTACTAAACTATAAAACAACAAGACCAGATTTTTTTTATTTTTTTTTATTTTTTGAGTATTTGTAATGATTGTTTTATATCTTAATATATGAAAGAAAATTTTTATTTATAATTTTAATGATTATATGTGCAAATATTTTTTTTTTTTCTTTTTTTGTGGTTACAAACAAATAAAAAAAGTTATAACTTATCGTTTTATTTATGATTTTTTTTTTTTTTCAATGTAAGAAAGACCCTATTTTGAAAATTCACCTTAGACCTCCTAAATCTGAGGCTCACCCTTCTTCTATGAATCTATAATGGTTTTCAACGTTATGTCTTACTATGGGCAAAATATTTGAAGGTGTGTGGACTCTTCTATGAAACCTCATATTGCTATCAAGTTAATGTGGTAGACAATAATGTTTACCTTCGTGATGGAACTGTCTTTGTAGTGGTTGAAAGTTTCCATGAATTGTGCCTTGCTCCTTGTACTCACAATTCTAATGTTCATGATTAAAAACCTCGTCTTTCATAAAATTGTGCAGAATATTAACCTCTGATTTAACAAAAGAAAAAAATATATTATTTATTATATCATTTCACCAATGGCAAATATGTTTTTTTTTAATACAAATAATCAATACATAAACAATAAAATAATTTAATAAATACATATACAAATATATGTTCTCCCACTCTCAAAATATTTTGGAAAATTTACGTGTAGATTTTAATAGATAGACTTATTGTCCAATAGATTCAATGAGAATTAATGACATTTTTTTTATCAAATACTATTAAAAAATGTCACTAATTGTTAATTTTAGAAACAGATTGAAAATTTTGTTACAAAAAATATCATTAATTATGAGTTTTAGCGACAGTTTAAAAACTAATCACAAAAAAGCGTTACTACTTTTTAACTTTTAATGATAATTTGAAAAATTCGTCACAGAAAAACGTCATTAATTATAAGTTTTAACGACAATTTATACAAATCGTAATAAAAAAAAAAAGTCACATATACAAAAAAAAAAATTTATCACAAAAAAATTGTTTTTAATAATAATTTTATTCAGACTTATTTGTAATAAAATTTAATAAAAATTAAGTCTAATTACTAAGATTTACTAGCAGTTTACAATATTTTCGCAAAAGAGACTCGTGTGTTCTCACTCCCCTTCCCCCTGCCCACTCTTCGAATTGGCTACTTAAGTCAGGGACTCAGGGTAGTACCATTCCGAATTAGTTACTCAGGTCAGGGTAGTACCATTCCTTATTAATTCAGTAATAAATAATGAATTACTAAGATTCTTTCTCCCTCCTTTCCCAAGAAATGTCTTCATTCTCTTAAAGCATCTTCAACCCAATCCTCTCATCAAGAGGATAAAAATAAATTTTTTTATTCAAAAAGTAAATATAGACTATATTATTATTGGGTAAATTACACTGACACCCCTTAAGATTTATGTTTATTACAGTTCATCCCCTCACATTTAGAAAATTACACTGACCTCCCTGTTAATTTAAATTTATGTATAATAATCATTACGGTGAGGGAGGGAATTGTTATGAAACTTTAAACTTTATGGGACAATCTGTAATGAAACTTTAAATCTCAGGGAGAATGATGTAATTTTCAAAAGGTGAGAGAGGAAACTGTAATAAATATAAACCTTAGGGGGTGTCAATGTAATTTATCCATCATTATTCATTCAAATTCCAACCACAAACCTTCACAACCCTTCATTTTCTTCCGAATTAGGTGTCACCGGACGTCCGGCCGGTCAACAACAATTTTTTTTTTTACTTGTTAGGCATTTTTTTTTAAAAACATTAATCATGATTGATGAAAACCAATACAAAATATATGGACATTACATCAATAAGAGAACGCCTTTTTGGGGCGGGGGGGGGGGGTGTGGTTATGACTGCACCAACGCAAGGGTTGGTGAGGAACCAATCAAAACACCAGCAATGAACACCTCCATGAACGAAAAAAACATACACAAAACATACTAGCTAACGACACACTAACCTCTACCTATACCCAAACAATCACCTCATGGACATAACCTAGTTTGATTCAGATTTTCCACAATATCATGCACTGAATAGGGGACATTAGTCAGATCAGATTTAACCCACTTAATAGGAATATTATATTTCACTTAATTTCACGTACTTTTTCTTTTTTATTTTTAAAATTCTTTTTCAAATTTATGAACTAAATATCGTCTTAGACATCTAACATGAATTCTCGCAAATGTTAATGTGGCATAGCAATTCTTAATTAAAGAGTGGCCTTTAAAGCAGAGAAGAAATCAGAATGATCGCATGAAACAATTAATTGGAAACAACTCTTCTGCATTAATATTGCAAAAATAAATGAAATGTTTTGCTAAAAATGTTAGTGCCTGAAACTTTAATGAATCCCAACTCCACTGGACCACTACCTTAAATCGCTTCTTAGCACAACAGTAATAATAATAAATACCATACCCAAAAAAAAATTAATAATAATAATAGAAAGCAAAAGTATCTCGTACTGCCTTTACTGGTTAGGTGGCCTTTTGGTCGTGTTAAGTTACATTGATAACTCATCATGAATGAGCAGAGAGTGTTTTTTAAGTTATGGCTAAAAGCATAGCTCTCGTAGGATTTTTCAGTGTGTTATAAAGTTTTAAAATGCATATATATATGGCTCTCAGTTCCTTCTGTGCTATAAAGATGATCCTTAAAGATACATTAAGATCGAGGGAGATTCAGTTAGTAGTGACTCTTTTCATGAACTCAAGATGGGGGTGTTTGAACACAAATTAGGAAAGAGTCATTCTCATGTTGATTGTTTTTCCCAAAATATTGGTTGTAAATTTCAAAATCTGCAAGAAGAAATTTCCAGCGCCTTACTAATTTAATAGAAAGTAAAGGGTTTGAAAGCTTACTTTATTATTATGAAAAGGGCAAAGGCCCTTTTTATAGATTAAGAGGTGAAAGCTACCTTCTAACTCAGCTTCGTCATCTAGCTCCAGCAATTCAAGAAAACATTTCCTACAAAGTACTTTCCGTATTTTTTATTAATTAAAAAATCTCTCCTAAATAATGAAATAAATATCTCAAATGAAATTTATTTATTGGGCATATTTTGTGAAGAGGTGAGGGTGGAGGCAGGAGTGGGGTGGGGTAGGAGTGTAAATATAGCCCGTTCTGACTCATCTAGGCTCAGGCCGGCCCATGGCAGGTCGTGCGAGCTATTGCCTTTTGGTCGGGGTCCGGCCGGGCCGGCTCTTGAGCCAAAAAGTGGCACCCGTCCACTTAGAATAAGGGCTAGGCCTGGGTCGTGAGCCGGGCCTAGCGGACATTTTTTTTATATACAAAAAATAAATGATAAATATATTATGTATACAGATTATTTATGAGAGATAAAAAAATAAAAGAAAAATTATACTAGAGTATTTTAGTTTGGTTATGTTTCATGTGCTGTTGTATTTAAATTTAATTATGTATGACTTATTACTTTTTGGTTATGAACTTATAACTAAAAAAGTATAAAATTATGTCATTTTCTTCTTTTCAAAAGACTAATTTTATATATATCAAAATAAAACTTGCAATATTACAATTATTAAATTAAATAGATAACATTTATTGAATGAATAATTTTTAGAGTTAATTACCTAAAAGTCCTATTTATACATTTGGTGGTAGCTTAGATCCTATCAAAAAAATTTTGAACCAATAAGTCCCATGTACAAGTAAAAAGACGTTTTGCCTTTTAATCCCAAAACTGAGAATGTTCTCAATTTCAAAACTGAGAATGTTCTCAATTTATAATTATCAAAACTAAGAAATTTCTCAATTTTTTTTTTCTAGTATGAACTGAAAATATTATCAAAACTATCAAAACTAAGAAATTTATAATTATTAATTTTGAGAAATTTTTCATTTTTTCTTGATTAAAATTGAGAATATTATAAACTGAGAAGGTTCTCAATTTCAAAATATTACCATCCAAACTACACAAAACCAACAAATGGAACTAACAAGTGCTGATTCGTTTTTGCAGAGATCTAGTTGGAAAACCAGACAACATGATCCTCCGAAAGGAAATGGCAGATCGGAAGAGTTCCTAGTTTAACCTTGAGCACTAGAAAGGCCAAGTGCTTCGGATTCCATGCCGATGTATCGGTATGACACACTGCCACTGCTTTTGCTTGTGTGCCGTCAGCACCAGCCATCGACACCATATATGCTTTTCGTGGTGTCTGTTTTGTGGTAGTAAAATACAGTATACTCGTAGTTCTGCTTATGGCACACCACAGCTTTGCCGTCGGCTATCTTCTCCACTCCTGAAATACTATACTTCTGCAACGGAGTTTCTTTTTGTACCTCCGTGGAGACTGCGTGGGATAGGGTCGCGGCAGGAAGAGAGGGAATCGGCGGTGGGGCGTTCGAGATCGGAGCGCATTTGTTTGGAGATCGTCTTCAAGGTTTTGGGCTTCGCGTTCGGAGTAGTTGAAGACTATGTAGTTGCGAAAAGGACAGTATAGATCAACTGAGACTGTCTTCTTCTCGTAGATGGCGAGCATGATGTTCGGCGCTGGAGCCGACGAAGCTCTGGACAGAGGGGAAGGATGAGTCATACGGAAGAGGCCAGAGACTGGGTCTGTGGGGAAGAGAGAGAGAGAGAGAGAGATAATGTCGGGTGAGGAGGTCTTCGGAAGGTAAATTGGCCTATTAAAAATTCATAGGACTTGGCGGAGCAAATAATTTTATATAGGACTTAATGGACTATGAGTTTACAAAATGGGACTTGTATGTAAATGCCCCTAATTTTTATTTCAAAATGAAATAAAGTATTACAAAAATTTATATCATTAAATAAAATATATGTAGATTATTGATGATAGAAGAGCAATTTCATCACTATAGGTTAAGTACATCCCAACTAGATTGACACTAACTAGCTTACCAATCATTTGCATTATACTCCAGCTCAATAATCTAATACAAAAAAATTAACGAAATAAAATAGTGAAAAATAAATTGTTTATTGTGTGGGTCAATTTCTGACCACACTGCCAATCAAGCACTCAGCTGGAGAACACTGGCAGAATAGATTAAGCCCGAATGACCTGTCACAGAAAGATAAGAATCCTGCGGTGGTTTGTCCACCCGAGGGCACTCCGACGATCAAGTCAGTAAAATATCTCTCAAAGATAACAATAGTGCTTAACTCACTACCCAGAGCATAAAAGACATGCCTTAGACCCATGGGGGTGCCTCCCTTTTATAGCCAACACAATCCTAGTCCCAATAGAAGCCTAGCTTCAATAGACTTAGGATTACTGCTAATCTTGGACTCCCAGTAGGATTGGGATAAACTCTCTAAGAGTCTTATCTTTACCCAAACTGAAGTCTTCTCCCATTCTAGGACTCTTGTCCCTTATCCGCTTATCCCGGATTTTGGTATCTTCGCAAATAACCTCGGCCTAGCCGAGATGATCTCGGCGTCATGAGCAGGACATGTGGCACCTCGGCTGGCACTTCGGTGACACCTCGGCCACGTGTTGTCATTCAAAATTTATGTCCCCAAATTTATCAATCGTCGGAGGAGGCAGACAATTCACTCGCGTTGCCTGAGGATATGTTATCCAAATCAATTTGAATTATCTCATTTTCACTATAATTTTTTCTTCTCATAAGCGCATACATATGATCTTTGAATATCATCAATGCCTTAACCATTTGGGGTGAAAGCCTGCTGCGGTAATCGCTCAACTCCCATTCACCTACACTAAAAGTTGTTTCAGAAACAACTGTAGAAATAGCAACGGTTAAACATCACAGGCCATCTGTGAAAGAACATGCCACATAGGTGCATTTTGTTTCCACTAATTTAAAATATCAAAATCTTCGGTATCATCCACAGGTGGGCTATCCAAATAATGTTGAAATTTAGAATTACTTGCGCTTGTATGTTAAGATATTCTTATATTTTTTATTACTGAAAAACACTTAATCTTCTGCCTCGAGATGAGGTTGTTGGTGTAGTGTGTATAAGTGTATTTGCAAATACAGCTGTCCTGTATTCTTCAAATAATATTTTGCATATGTTCATAACAGGGGTAAACTGTTTTTCATCAGCGAAAATACATTCTAAAAATTATTGTAAACCAATTTTTTTACACCTAGGATCAATTATTATGCCTAAACCTAAAAAGGAGGCAATGGATCAAAATATTTCTCAATTTTTTCTTTCATTGCAGTAATAACGGTTACATAATATTCATTATCCATATGTTTTGCCAAACTTTTATTATTTCTGCTAACATATATAAAACAAATGGCAAAGTAGGAATATATATATATACATATATATAAGAAAATAATTTTGTTGCAGTATCAAAAACTTTTTAAAAAAAAATTATATAAGGCTATTTGGGGCCAATTAAGTTTTGTAAAAGTCAGTACTTCTTCTATTGATATTGTTATAAAAATTAAATCTATTGCTTTTTCTTTGTTTATGAACTCTTTTTAACATATTATACATTGAATTCCACTTGTTGTCTATATCTAAAATTAATTTTTTAAATGGCATACCTTCTCGTTGACAAATTTTCTTATATTCCGAAATTTGATTAGCAGAAGATCTAATAGTAACAACCGCATTTTTTTATTACCAGTACAGCAGCCTCATATACATGCATAACTTCTTTAACAATCAAGTTTAAAATATGAGCACAACAACGAACATGAAATAAATCACAATTAACAAGTAATTGTAAAGTTGATTTTAAATGAGCCAATCTTGTTATAATATGTTGCATTATTTAAATTAATGGTAAATATTTTATTTTGCAAAGCCTACTCATATAATACATTTCTTATTTCTACACTAAGCGAATGACCAGTATATGGAAGTTCAACTAATTTAAATGAAATAATTCTCTTATTTAATTTCAAATCATTATTAATAAATACATTGATATTCTAAAGCATTATTTGAACACAAATCAGATATTAAACAAATTCTTCTATTCAAAGTTTTGAAGATCTCAGATAATTCACTTTTAATATCCTCAAATTTCTTTAAAATCCTATTTCTAGTAGTATTTCTTGAAAAAATTTTATATTGAGGTATAAAACTTGTGTAAACCATTTATAAAAAAATCGGGACATTCACTGGTAGTAAAAGTATAACGCCATCAAATTATTTAAACGAAAACATTACTCATAATTTGTTTAACTCCAAATCATTCATCTTCAACTAATAACATTAATCCAGCACTCTCTTTCTCATATTGATCTATAATCTAAAAAATAAAAATACAAATTTCATATTTAACTTTTAGTTACATCAACTTTAGCATAGTTCAAGAAGTTAGAGGAGATAATACAAAAATGCCCTATTGACTTACAAATATCAAGGCCACATCTTGTTATAACAAAATGGACTCATGGTCCCAAAATACATATACTCGGAGCTTCGACAAAATACATCCGTGAGCCTTCATGCTCCAACCAACACAAAGATTTCACATCTTTCTCACTAAGGTGGTGGCACATCACCAAATCCTGAAATGTTAGATAGGAGTGAGTCAGATGCTTGGTAGAAATACTTTTAATAAAGTATATAATTATTCAAAAATTCACTTGCCATTATCACAACCAAACATATTTAATTCAACTCATAATATTAATTTAAGAAAGAATACATGAATTCATAACTTTCATAATTTCACAATTCAACATCAGGGGGTAAAATATACCATGAAGTCCCTAAAGAGAGTCTCAATACATATATATACATAGGTTTATATCCAAAACATCTCCACATTTGTCAGCTATTAATAAGGCAGGGAATGGGCACCCAAAATCATCCATTTTTCCACTTTTATCGACTACAATATAGTAGGACCAGTGGACACTCAAAAATAGTTTCCCACATTCGTTCGGCGATAAGCTCAAGACAGGGCAATTAGGCACCTAAACATCCCTCCCCCCCCCCCTCGGCGCGGGTATCAACCACACACAACCCTTTCTAAAACCGACTCCCTACCTAGACTCACATGCTATTTATCACCTCCCCTTAAACAACTTTTCCAAGATTTCTACGTATTTATACATTCTTTAGGTAAAGGGTAATTGTACACCACTCAAGAAATTTAATGGAGTAATGAGAAACAATACTCATAATTCAAGAAAAATCTTAAAAGGTTCTAATTTCACAAGTCTCAATCAATACATATTCAAAATTAGGCTTTTTGTAAGATTTGAGGCTTTTGACCCTTTAACATATATAATATTAATTTTCATCAAAAACTCACATAATCTATGGCTAAAAATAGAAATTTGAAGAAAATTTCTAGAGAAAATACTATTTCTATAAGAAAAGCTTCATTTTATAACTTCAACTTCCATCAACTCAACCATGTAATAGTAACACCACATAATCATCTCCAAATCAAAGAGATAAAGGGATAAAAGTAGTTATACCTCAAGTTTCAAGACCAGAAAGTTAGATGATCAACGAACTCTTTACGAAATCCCAATTCAATCGGTAGAAAGCCTGGTCCTAACTCAAACTTCAACTTTTGCAAGCAATAGGTTTGTGAATCTAGATAGAAATGAAAGACTTCTAGAGAGAAGAAGCTAGGGTTTTCGGAGATAGAGAGAGAGGAAAGAAAGGAGAAAAGAAAAAGTGAAGAAAATGATATAAAAGTCACTTTTTAAGTGGCTGATATCACACAGGCCACTCGAGCGGTAAATGAGGCCTCTTAACATCTTTACTTGCAAAATGGGATATTGGGGACCCTGTCATCTTCGCTCGAGCGACCATTTATTTGCTCAAGCGGTCCCTTGACTTGTAAAATAAACTACTAGAAGCACCTCATCTACGCTCGAGCAGTATTTCCACCGCTCAAGCGGTCACTTGAAACGAATTGTCACAAAAAGGTTGTTCTTTTTTAATAATATGATTAACTACAGAATTTTGTACTCGCATAGGATTATATGAAAATATTTGTCAATGACTAGTTGATGAAGCCCCTAACTGCATTTGACTTGTAACATCAAATTGTTGACTTTATAAATATTTGTTAGCATGCCTTTTTAGATGACTAGTACCCCTTACAAATGCAGTACTAAGTAAATGTGAACAATATTTACATTTTGCTTTAAATGTAATTGCACCATCAAGATTATTTATAGATATTTTTTCGAAATGATTCCACACACTACTGGTCATGCCCCTAGATGATAATCGAGCTATTCGAGAAGGGATATTAGGTACATTAGAAGAAGAATCAACATATTCATGTTGTGTATTATATGCATCAATATCAACATAAATATTAGGAATATTAGGATCACTACTACAAAAATAGTTAAAGATCACACTTTGACAAAAAAAAAAAAAAAGATCACACTTTTATTGGAAGTGTGATAAAAAAAATTAGATTGATATTTTAATCACACTTAATTTGATTGAGTGTGATAATATTTATTTTTTATGTCACTTTTCAATTAAGTGTGATTATATATATATTTTTTAATCACACCTTCTAATTAAAGTGTGATTATATATACACTACTACTTTTTAATCACACTTTTTAAACAAGTGTGATTATACATATTTTTTAATCACACATTCTAATTAAAGTGTGATTATTTATATATTTTTTAATCACACCTTTTAATTAAAGTGTGATTATATATATACTACTACTTTTTAATCACACTTTTTAAGTAAGTGTGATTATATATATTTTTTAATCACACATTCTAATTAAAATGTGATTATTTATATATTTTTTTAATCACACCTTCTAATTAACGTGTGATTATATCACTATTACAAAAACAGTTAAAGATCACACTTTGATAAATGAAAATATCTCACTTTTATTAGAAGTGTGATTAAAAAAAATTAAATTGATATTTTAATCACACTTAATTTAATTGAGTGTGATAATATTTATTTTTTATGTCACTTTTTAATTAAGTGTGATTATATATATATTGTTTAATCATACTTTTTAATTAAATGTGATTATATATATATATATTTAATTAAGTGTGATTATATTTAGTATTTATTTACATATATATATCACTATTATAAAAATAGTTAAAAATCACACTTTAACAAATAAAAATGTCTCATTTTTATTAGAAGTGTGATAAAAGAAATTAGATTGATATTTTAATCACATTTGATTTAATTAAGTGTGATAATATTTATTTTTTATGTCACTTTTCAATTAAGTGTGATTATATATATATATATTTTAATCACACTTAATTTAATGAGTGAAATAATATTTTTTTTAATTACACATTTTAAATAAGTGTGATTATATATATTTATTTTCATCACAGTTTGAGGTGTAATTGTATATAATTTTTCAATTTAATTTTTATATAAAATAATTATTCCTATATTGTATATAAGCTCATGAAATTGCTTTAGTAGAGAGAGAGAGCTGGTCAATTTCTTTCTAGGGTTTCTAGCGCCTCTCCATCTCGCCTTTGCCGCCGATGGCCACCGATCAACGTGCCTCTCGATCTCCCCTCTTGCTTCTCCTCCTTTCCTTGTTGATCGGTGCCGCCATTGCTCTTGCTAGTCGCCGCCGTTGGCCTTTCCAGCTCCGCTTCTCCTCTCACCGTTGCTGCTTATTCCCGATTTGGTACGTGGCTCTCTTTATGCTCTCTCTCTAGTTTATGTATTTGCTGTCTCTCTCTCTGGTTTATGTTTACCCTTTGCCTTTTGGTTGATGTTTTCTCTTTGCTCTCTCTCTCTCTCTCTCTCTAGTTTATGTTTTCTCATTCACTCTTTGTAGCCAACGAACCATTCAGTTTTTATGGAATTTTTTTGTTGTTGGAATAGCTTATTGATATTGTGATTCTTGTTGTACCATTTTCCTTGCATGTCAAATGTTCGATAAAATGTGTCAATGGAAAACTTTGTTATTTTTATTTTATCTTTTAATTTTTAACCAAACACCGAAAAATAAAAATGATGATGAAATTTTACTGTAAAATGCTCTCTTTGTAAACCCCCCCCCCCTTTTTTTTTTGCCCTAGTTTTCGCGTATATTATATGCATCATTACACTTTCTGATTATCTATATGTTGTTTCCCTTAGATTCATGATAATCTATATGGCAAATTATGGAGCCTATATTTCATCTACTAGGCAGGTTTTAATTTTTATATGTTGTGCTTAGTGTTTGAAATCATTGTCTTTGTCAAATACAACAAGAGTACGAATTGCTTTAATTGATATAAAGACTCTTCGTGTTTTTTAACTAGAACATATTTGAGATGGCAAAAGATCAACAGGTTTTATATACTTATAAACTTCTTAGTAATTACTGTTTATGTCATCTACTCTTTAAAAAAAAAAAAATCAATATGATTAAAAGTAGATTTATTTTTTAATGCATTTTCATATGCCAACTACTTCGCCTTATCTAAATTCTTCAGACTTTCCAAAATTTCAGATCACAACGAAGGTAGCCTTTGAATCGCCGAGTTATAAAATCCCTTTTTATTATCTACTTCTATACTTGAAACCTTATCTAACAAACCCATTTCTATGCATATCTAACAAACCAAATGATTTAAAAATGTGATATGGTTATTAGATTTGTGATTTTATTATTTTTGTGCCATAGGACTCTAATGATGGTCCTTCTCGGTTGGTATTGATCTTGTACCATTTTCTTATTACAATCATCGAGCTCAAGTAGTTTGTCTTTTCTTTTCTCTCCAAATCACTCAATCCAAACTAGGTGTTAATGATTTGGGGAGGTTGAGGCTCAAAATTCTGTTCTAGAGTTTGTGGGTCATCCACAGTAGGGGGATTATTCATGTGGGTATGGATTATACATTTTTAGGATTTTTATTTTTTATTTTTTTGGTCAAGCTTGATGGTAATGCTAGTGTTAATTCATGTTGGTATGGATTATAGATTGCATGTTGACAACATATTTATGTTAGTTAGTTATCTGAAAATGGGATTTCTTTATCTGCTATTATTGGCGGCTTGTATATACGCATTTTGTGCATGAATTACATAGCAGATGTAAACATGGCTATGATTACCACGTGCATGTTTCTCTAGTAGTATAACTATATACATTGTGCTTTGATTTAAAGAGCTTAAGACAAAGAGAATATTGCTTAATATTTTCAAAGAGAAGCAGCAAAAGAGTGTTGAAGCTGGCACAATTCCAAGCTTCTATAAGAAGGTAAGTATTGTTATTGGTGCTTAGGTATTTGAATTAATATAGGCTAGGTGATTTTGTCACTTTCTTTCTTGCTCTTTTTGCAGACAAAATTTGTCCATTTATTTTGGTATCTACTTAGATAGAACTTGAGTGCAAATGCTAAAGGGAGAAATAAGTTATGCGTGCTCTTCCACGTGAAGTAAGTTATTGTGATTCATCTTTTCTAGTGCAATGCCACTTGGAAATTTCCTTAATTTATGGCAATATCGATTATTTAATTGTTTATGTTCTTACTTAATTATGTTATTGTCATCCTTGATGCTGATTTTTCGTACTCCTTGACAGGTCGACCCGGTTGTTTATAATATGCTTCATGAAGATCCTGGTAATGTCAGCTATTCTGCTGTGGGTGGTTTATTTGATCAAATCAGAGAACTCAGGGAATCCATTGAGTTACCTCTTATGAATCCTGAGCTCCTTCATTAGAGTTGGAATAAAACCTCCCAAGGTGATGCATTCTTCATTTTCTCCCCTGTTTTTTAAATTATTATGCGTTGCATTGTATTACTTTAAGCAGTGGAAAAGGTATTACCCTTTACCACGATTGTAGCTTGAGGTGCATCCTGCCCCCACTGAAGGGCAAGGTTGCAAGGTCTATGACTGTTAAAACATAGCAAGATAATTGTTAATTCTTGACATTGGTATACTTCCAAAGTTGGTTTCACAAATGGGCCTAAGTTGTATTTGAGGTGCATGGTGCAGAATCTAAGATATGATATCATTGATGAGATCCTTATGAGCTACTTTTTCTGCCTAAAAAAATATGATTTCAGCAAATAATGTCATGGTCCAACAGAAAATTGGGTTCATATAAGAGTTAAGATATACTAATTGAATGAATTGATAATTACAAGTCTCCTACTTCAATTTTTGCGAATTGCTTTTATATGTTGTATGTGATAGATTTCATTGACATGCACAGAGAGAAGTGCTGGATAGTGAGGACCTGTTATTGTTTGTCACTTACATGGACAAACTTTAATTGTGGAGAATTTTCTATTTCAATAGAGTATTTTGTCATGGTTGAAAATCATAAAATTCTCGTATTTTTGACAGTTACAATCTTTAAAGTATCTATCTGTGGCTGATCCTATTCCTATAAAGATGTGCTTCATCTCAAGTTATTAAATTAGGGAGCTGAAGGTTTAGATAAGGGGGTTGTATGCAAGTTGTTTCTTTTTAATTTAGTGTGCTGGGCTCTTATTATTTCCTCTACTTGGATTGCTCCCAACCAATTTGTAATTATTCAGGCTATGTGGTTTCTGCTTTTAAGACCAATAAGCTTTATTGATCCTTATTTGTTTTATAGTTTTTAGTGGGTTATAGGTTGATATCATATGATTTTGATTGTCCATATAATACTCCATTTTATCATTTATGTGATCCTTACTGCATTGTTGCATATTGTCTTCTTTTGTGGTACTGTTTTATTGATATTTGTGTGGAGAATCAAAATAATTATGTCATTTTTGGTGGCTGTGGGGAAAGGATTGGGGGCAGTTTAACAACTGGATAAATTACATTATTTTTGGTGTGATCTAAACATAAGTTTATAAATTAATTAGTAAGTTTATTCATATGCTTCTAGCGGTTTTTAAATTAATTTGTTTTTTTTATTTTTCAGGTCAGAAATTTCTAGGAGAGATGCAAAATATGGTCAAAGAATTCAAGAACTTAGTTTTTTCAAGTTTTTATTTTTTATTTTTTAATATATGTAATCACAGTTAAATTTTTTTTTATTAATTTCTTTGTATATACTTTTGAACATTTAACTTTCATTTATGAAATATATGACGTTATTTCATTCAATATATAGTTGTGATTCAAAATATAGTATATAGTGTGTATTACATTCTTCAAATGCGCGTACAAAAATAATATTGATTATTCTTCAAATATGTCAAATTCTTTTTTTTTTATCACAGATTTTATTAGTTATTAATCACACTTAAAACATGTGATCTAAATGTTTTTAATCGCACTTAAAAGGTGTAATCTAAATGTTTTTAATCACACTTAAAAGGTGTGATATAAATGTTTTTAATCACACTTAAAAGGTGTGATCCAAATATTTTTAAGCACACTTAAAAGGTGCGATCTAAATGTTTTTAATCACACTTAAAAGGTGTGATCTAAATATTATTAATCACACTTAAAAGATGTCATGAAAGCATTTTTTAATGACACTTAAAAAGTGTGATTAAAAATGACCCTTTTTAATCACACTCCCAAAGACCACACTTTAATAAAACTTAAAATGTGTGATTAAAAAACATATATCACACAAAAAAAGTGTGATCTTTATCTATATTTGTAGTAGTGGATCCATAATAATGTAAGTAAAATAATATATAAGAACTAACAATTAATTTAAATAATAAGCAAACAATAACAACTAATATATATTAAGAAATAATTAAAGTAAAAAAATGAGTAACTGGTAAATTTAATTCAACTAATTAATGTTACTAACTAGCGAATGCGTTACAAAAATTAGTTTCTTCTGATAAAAGTTTCTTTTTACACAATTGCAATTGCCACTTAGGGATGAGACTTCCAAATTAATTGAGAGAGTTGAGAGAGATTGAGAGTTTGAGAGAGAGAATTGTTTGTGAGAAATAAAATGGGAGAGCGGGATATTTATAGAAGTTTGGGAGGAAGGGGGTTAATTTGTGTAAAAAAAAAATTTTTGGACCGTTGGAAGTAAAACGGTCAAATGACCATTTGAATTTTATTTTATTTTATAATTGAATTTCGACCATTGGATGCATAGAGCTATGGGGGAGGGGGGGTTTGGGTCACGGGTCTGGCCTCCTGTGGGGAAAATTTTTTTTGGACCGGGTCGAGCTGGGCGGGCCAGGTCATGGGTCGGGTATGACTTTAAAATGACGGCCTAGGCCAATATCTAGGGTCTCAGGCTGGGCTCGGGCCTAAGCCTAACCAGGTCGGGCCCACCCTATGCCGCGGGTGGGTTTCAGGTCACTAGCCATTTTTACACCCCTAAGTACGGGCTATAAAACGAAGAGGTCGGTGTGGTTAGGGATGGAAAGGAAGGGGTACACATTGGCGGAATTGGTAGTACCAACAGTATTGTGAGAGAAAAAGAGTAGAGGACATGAAAAAATTTGTGCATTGACAAAATATTTCCTAATTTAATGTGTAAAAGGACTATATTATTCATTTTTTGTCATTTTAATAAACGAAATTAGATTAATATTCAAATTAATACTCATTTAAAATTTTAAGATTTTGTTTAATAAAATTAAAAATTGGGTCATTTTTCAGAAAGTCCTATTCTTAATTATTATATTCCATTTAATCCATCTTCTTTCTTAATATTTCATTAGGTCCTATTTAGAATAATATGACCAAATCACCCTTTCAACTTTTTGTGTATGTTTCCATTTTGAAACAATATACAATAAAAAATAACAACAGTTCCTCATTACATAGAGAAAATCTCTCCTTATTCTAGGGAGAATCTCTACACTTCAAGGATAAAATCTTTCCCTTATTCCATAAAGAAAATATCTTCCTAATTCTATAGAGAAAATCTATCCTTTATTCCACAGAAAAAATCTGTCACATTTTTAAAACCTTGAATCGTCTACATGTTAACTTTCATATTACAAATGATGTTGATAAATAATATTCCCTCATAAAACCATACACTGTGAACATTCACATTGTTTGTGCTAGTATGACTATTTTTCAATGTGAATATTAACATTAGTTGTGATTTGTTGTGAGTAATGCATGGTTAATGTTGTCATATTATTTTGGTGTTATAAAGATACTGTGAACATTCACATTGTTAGTAATTGTTTGTTATTGTGTGCATATAACCATTGACTTTTTTTTTTATCAGCAAAAAAATCCTTTATTGATGAAGAAAACATACATTACATATGAAATTACATCAACAAGGAAGAGAAAGAAAAAAGGATAATAAAGGAAACCAAGCATAGTGTTGGTTCACCAACACTAGCTCACAAGACCACTAACACTTGATGCCAAAAACCATAAACTAGCTAAAAAAGCTTATAATCCACTAAAAACTCCAGCTAAGCTTACTTGTTGCTATCCTTCAACCTTTTAAGACCAAACCCTCCTATTTGGATCTCTCTTTGTCCTTTAGCTCTAGCTCAATAATCTTGTTTAGCATCATCTTCTTTCCCATTGAAATTGATGCAAGAGATTTACATAATTGTATAGTGGCTTTAACTTTATTGAGGAGAAGATTGTTCGGATTAGTAACACCCTCAGACAAATCTGAACGAGCTATCGCAGCTGCTGCTGGTCTGAAAATGAAAGACCTAGAAGTGTGCTTGCTGACTGCTGCAACTTTCTGCCCATGAAGTCTAGCAAAGCTGGTAAACCCCTCTAGCTGAACCTTCTTCTTTCTTTTCCTCTTCTCATTCCGCAAGAGTTTTGGGACAGAAGCAGGTTGCCTAACTAAGCCTGAATGATTAAGGCTTAGAAGACCCTTCCTATTTAGATTCTTACTAAGAGCTTATGCCAAATCCACTTCAAGATTGATACCAAACCCAATTCCATCACGAGATCAACTGAAGCTTTTGATAAAACCAGGTGTAGATACCTGCTCAACAATAAAATTTGGGCTGTGCATTGACTCCTTCAATATAGTCTCCTCGATAACTGTGTCTACCTCCTTGGTACATACTTCCTCTTCTCTGTTGAAACCTTTATTCCACTTTGACTCCTCAACAACTGTGTTTACCTCCATCACATGTTCTGCCTCCTTCTCCCTAAAACACTCCTCTGGACTTGTTCTTTCCACAACACTGTCACAGATTTCGTTGGAGCTACACTCTTCCAAGCCATTGCGCTTCAAGCTACTAAATTATGCTGTATGATCTTCACACACAAGAATGGGGTGTAATTTACCCTTGCATTCCAAAGATAAAGTTTTGTTAATAAACTCCATACAAGATGTAACCACTTTGATTCTGATGTGGGATAAGGACTTAGGTTGACAAATTTCACCATCCAAGCTAAGGACAGTACCCCACATGCTTCCAATGTTGTTGAGTGTGCCTCTATTCCAGAGATTTAAGGGTATGCCATAACACCTAAACCACACACATCTTTCTTGTTCAAGATCAAAACCTAGCTTCTATTCTACCACAAACTGACTCCATTCCTTAAACCATTCTTTAATATTGCAAATATTTGATTTCAGCTCTCTTGAGATTTGAATGTCAGAACTATATCTCGACCTCCCCGTTTTCTGACCATTACATGATCCAAACCTTTCTCTTTCAAGACATTTCCAATGTCAATAGTAGAGAATTCAGAATTAAATCTGACTATAACACTGTCATAGAGCCAACCAAGATCATCTTCATTGGCTTTTATGGACAAGCTTTCTTTCCAAGCCACATTGGGTGTGACCCCTTTTAATACTTCAGCGAACGATCTTTGGCCTGGATATGGAATTTCAGCCCTATAACTGATAGTTTTAGGAGGTCTGCTGATGGTATGGGGTTCTCTCTTGCTTTGCTCAAATCTGATGCATCTGTCCTTGGTTGCTTTTTTAACTTCTAGCACCGTTTCTTCTACTTGCAGACCATTCCCATTTTGAATGGCAATGTCTGCTGCAACAGGGCAATTAAATCTCACAAATCCAAATCTCGATTTTGTCACAGTCCTTCTTTTGAATGGAATAAAGACATTCTTTACAATGCCAAACTGTGTGAAAAGTTTGAACAACGTTTTGGCATCCACAGTTGAAGGTAAATTATCCACAAATACGGTGAACAGTCCATACTTAAGATCCTTGCCTTGGTCTCCATCTCCTTCCCTCCTCCTCTCTATCAGAATCCAACCTCCATTTCTTTTTTTTTTTGCCATTACATTTTCGCTAAGGCATATTAACAAACAGGTGGAGCACGAAAACTTATTATAGAGAAGAACATGCCCAGTTCCTACTCTACGTTTCCCCCAAATCACAAAACCCAGATGAAAAAAGAAAGATCAGAATGTAAAGTAAAAGCCTTACACGAATGATGATGGATGACATAGATGAAAGAGCAATCAATCGCCGCTAACTATGGTAGCCAAAAAATAGAGGTGTGCCTCGTATAACCATTGACTTAGTGTGCATTGTGGTAAATGCAATGTTGATGTGAACATTCATATCTCTATGTTATATTATTAAGATGCACAATATATTGTGACCAAAATATCACATTCTTATTTACACTTGTATGGCTATATCTAATTGTGAATATTACATTCATTAAAGATGTGATAATCACTATACTAATGTGAACTTTCACACCATGTAATAATCATGTAAAAATCATGAAAACTCATACAATAATCAATGATATGTGAACGTGAACATTCACATTATACAACAATCATACAATCATTAGTTTACATTGCACATCATACAATAATCACATGTTTCTATTGTTGAAGTTGACATCACCAAATGCAAAATATTAAAATTTGATAATTTGCAACAACAATGACTTTAGTGGATGTGTACATTCACATCACAAAAATATCCAATCAATAAGTATATATATACATGGATATATAATACCATATCAATCCATCTTGAAATAAAAAGTCCAATCGAACCTTAATAAATTATTGAACAATTCTGAACATACATTCCTACCAATGCATATTTATATGCAGTTGCAAAACGAAAATAGTGCTAACCTTGCCCCAACGATATCTAAATGGAAGAAAATAAAGTTTTGAACTACACACTACAAGAAAAAGCATTTTTGCCGACCACTTTTAGCTACCAAAACCAATTTAGTCGCCAAAAGTCACAGAATTGGCTACTAAAAATAATATTAGTCGGCAAAAGTCAAATTTTTAGCTACTAATTTTTTTTAGTAGGAGAATGTTGATTATTGGCGACTAAAAAAAATTTAGTAGCTAAAAATATTAAAATTGGCGACTAAAAAATTTTTTAGTAGCTAAATATATCACAATTGGCGACTAAAAGAATTTTTAGTCGGCAAAGACCTACTTTTGGCTACTAAATAATTTGGTAGCCGAATGAAAATAAAAAAAATTATTTTTGATCTTTGGCGACCAAAATTTTGGTCGCCAAAAATGTATATTCACCGACAAAATTCCTTTCTTGTCGCTGTAGACCCACTTTTGGCTACTAAATTGTTTGGTAGCCGAATGAAAAAAAAAATTTATTTTTTGATCTTTGGCGACCAAAAGTTTGGTCGCCAAAAAGTCGATTTTCAGCGACGAAATTGAATTTTAGTCGCCATAGGTATAGATTTGGCTACTAAAACCTTTAGTAGGCAATTGTAAAATAAAAAATTAATTTTTATCTTTGGCGACCTATTGTTTGGTCGCCAAAGAAGTAAAATGTTTTGGAGGGATATTTGAAAGGGATTTCATAAAATACCTTTAGCGACCAATATTGATAGTCGCCAATAACCATTTATATAAAAACATCTCACGGTCTCACCAAACCCTACCCAACCCTGAACCATTAATAGCGCCTCTCTCTCTCTCTTTCTTCAGCGTCCTTCTCCCTCTCCCTCTCCCTCACCGCCGCTCCTCTCCCCTCCACTCTCACCGCCACTCCTCCTCGCGTTGGCCGGCAACCGGAGCACCGATTCACCTCCTTGTTGGTCACCGTCGCCTGAGATCCTCTCTCTCCCTCTCGGCTCTGTTTTTCCCTCTCGGTAGTAGAGATCATGTTCTACAGAGGGTATGTTCATGTCTCAGCTTTACATATATTTGTATGTACTTATGTATATTTGCGTTTCTCTATGTATGTGTATGCATATTTTCTAAGATTTATTGGCATATGATAGATACCCAGAAGCCAAAATTTTAATTCTCTGTTAAATTTAATTGCTTTTATTTCTTTTTCTTATTCTTTCCTTGTTTGATGTAGTTTTGATTTGAAGATGTATTAGGAAGAGGGTAAATAATTGATTTTACATATTCCTTACCTGGCTAATTCAAGCAGATCGTGTTGCTTTAATTGGATTGGAGTGGTTGAGTCTCAAAAAGTTTGTTGTTAGGTTTGTGTAGTGCTAATTGTTTTATTTGTCTTTTGTTATCTATATGAACCTGTATGTGTGTGTTTTTGTGTGGATTTGTATAAATTTTATAATGGGTTCTGATAATTTTTTGATTTTATGGGGGTTTTGGATGGAAATTTGCAGCACCCAAATCCAATTGGAAGTGGGTTGGGAAACGAAGCTATAGTGGAAGCAGCGGGGCCAGATTGTATTGTGCCAGGACAAATTACACCCGTTAAATTACTTGGTCTCAAGGTGCTTTTCTGATTCCACACCTAATGGAAGACAAATATTCCACTTTATTTATTTATTCTTCATTGTTAGTTGTTTGATATTGGTTACCTGAAGAACAAGTTTTTGGGTCTTCTTCTTGGCTTCTGAATATTGAACAGATTGATACTATCTTCTAGCTAAAATAAAATTAGCTAATTATGGAATTTAAGTTCATGTAGTAGTGAATTCTGTTTGGGAAGTTTAAAACCATGTCACAAACCTCGCTTTTAATTAGCTTTTGACCTGTCATCATGTAAATATTATTATTTTTTAGTTTCATATTTATAGAACCCAAATAATATTTAGTGCGGGAAGAAGGCTTCCATACAAAAGAGTTCAATGTTGAGATCTCTCTCTAGTATTGGCTAAGACACAAGATCCATTAGAGAGTGAAGTGCCTTGATCTATGAAGTGCCTTGCTTTTCCTCCACACCTCCCTCTCTCTCAATGGAAAGGAAAAAAAAATGGCTTCACTTGCTCATCTTTGAAATTTTAAATTATGTTCAGCTGTTCAATAAGTGATAGTAAAGGTGAAATATAATGTTGTTCTCTTTTGGGAATTGCTTTATTTGTTTTCCTTTTTGATTATTAATGTTTAATAAACCTGCCATTTATATCATGTTTAAAAGCAAATATCTTCTCTGCATTGTGATTGTGCTGGCATGAGAAAGTTCGTATGTGATGACTTCTATAACTCTAGGCTATGGGAAAGAAAACTCTGGGTCCTAGTTTCATAAAATCTATTTGGATTAATGATGCTTTACTGTGCTGTAGACACCCCATTTTTGACCGTCCTCAAGACTTGGACGTCACCGTTGGAACACTCGGTGATTATCCATGTTTGTGTTCGTTTGGAGATTCCCGGAGTTCTCGGCTACGCGCGCCGTGCCTCAGGACCTCCGGACTCGACCGTTTGTGTTTGGTTTTGCACCAAACACTTGTGTTTTGCCTTGGGAAGGCAGGGAATGCTTTGTGAGGCATCCCCATATACCACCGGCTGTGGCTAGAGGCCACCGGCTGGCTGGTGTGGCCACCGGCACTATATTGTGCCGGTCGGCATTATTTTGTGCCGGTCGGCACTCTTTTTGGCAAAATGACCATTTTGCCCAGCCGGCTACTGTGCAGCTGCTTTCTGAGATATTTTTAGACAGCTGTTTAGCTCTTGTTTCCCCTCCATACACGTGTATGGAGGGATGAGCTTGCTTAGGGACTAAGCTTGTAAGCTTTTTGCCTATAAGAGGGAAGGCTCTTCCCTTTGCTCAAGGGTTACAAAAATCTGAGGGCTTTAGACATTGTTAGAGAGTTAGAGCTCTGGTTCTTTTAGGGTTAGAATAGATATACACTCTATCTCTCTTTTTCTCTTTGAAAACTAGGTGCTTTGTGCCTTACTATTGCACACAAGCACCTAGTATTCCACCTTCCTCTTGGTTCTGAGGTTCCAGAGGTTTGTTCTTAGTGTTCTTGACTAGTTTTGAGCTCAAGGACCCATCCACTCCAACCTTTGTGAAGGTGGTCTTCAAAGGTAACAAAACTACCCTTTTTCCCCCATTTTTGCACTCTATTTTTACTTGCTTTAAAGTAGTTTTTGAGCTTAGTGTTTGGCACATAAAAGTTCTGTTTTTTGACCCTCTTCATTGTATATTAAGAGTGTTTTGTGGTTTGAGCAAGTTTGACCACCCTTAGACCTTGAAAAGGTCACTTTTTGTGCTATTTTGTAAGAGATCCGGGACTTGTGTGCTTGGACCTCTCCACCACTGAAATCTTGAGGGATTTCAATGGTGGAGATGGTGCCTTAAAGTCCTAGAAAGGGGAGGGCCACCCCCTCTCCTTGATGTCCTTGAAAAGGGCAAATTTTGGCTTCCAAAGGAGCTTCATGCTTGAGTGTGTGTTGAGCATGTTTGACTTGTTTTCCATGCTTATATTGCCATGTTATAACATGATTACAAGTTAGTTTAGGCCCCTTATGCATGCTTAGCATAGTTGCCTTGTAATGTCTCTTTGATGCCTTAACATGTCTAGGTTGCATGCCTTTGTTTTGAACATGTTTTAGGCCTAGATCCATGAAGCTTGTGTGCTTATTTTGCCATGATTTAACTCTGTCCATAGCCATTTGGGTCGATCCTATCATGCATTATATAGCTCCTTTGCATTTGGCTTGTTGGCCTTGAGAGTATGAGTGTGTAGCATGCCATGCTTGCTTCATTTTTGGTAGTTTGAAACCATCTAGCATGTTATTTCAGACTTTTTGGTGTGCTTGTATGCATGCTTTAGTTGCTTCTTTAATGCTTTAAAAGCATGTGTTGAATACTCCATGTTTTGGTCATGTTGCATGCCTTTGTACTTGAGCCTCTTAGATGCCATCTAGGTGCTCCTTAGGCTTTGTTTAGGTCTACTTGTGACCTGTTTTGAGTCCCTTTAGCTTCGTGAAGCTTGGTGGACTTGGCCTTGGTTTAAGCCTTCATGGCTTGTTTCAAGACTTGGGCCATTTGTTGCATATTTGGCTTGCTTTATTGCATGATTTGGCCTCATGTTTTGCATGAATTTCAGAGTTTTCCATGCATGCTTTTAGCCCATGTTTGGCCTCTTTAAGTGTGCTTGAATGTTGCTTATTCATGCCTTGGTTTTGGAACCTTAACATGTGTATGTGTGTATGTGTGTTTGGCCCTCATAATTTAGCATTGTGGCTACTAATTTTGGGCCTACTAGAGTTGCCTAATTCATGTATAAGACCATCCCCCATTGGTTTGCATGCTTGCTTGTGTGCCTTGCATAAGTGCATCACATTGGTCATTTTGCATGATAGATAACATGCTTAGGGTTGCATCACATTTGCATGCATGTTAAGCCTCTTGAAATGAAGTATGATAGAGGTTTGAGCATCCTTGTTTGCTTGTTTGCATTGCATGCATTTGAAATCAAAGTTGCATTCTTGGTTCTTAGGGCCATCATGCATGGAAATGCGCGATTGGTGGTCCGAGAATCGAGGCACATGCCCCTTCGAGTCAATAATATGATAGGGAGTGTGTTTGGTGCATACATGCCTTGAATTGCATTGCCATGCAAGTTTTGCCCTCTGCTGCTGTGAGTTGCAGGTTTTGCAGGCATTTTGTGCCAACCGGCACTTTTTAGTGCCGACCGGCAGTCAAATGGCAGCCGATATCTTCACTCAGTGCCGGTGGCCACATCCTTCAGCCGGTGGTGTCGTACCCCAGCCGGTGGTACTCCCCAGTGCCCTTAGAGGCACTCCTGGGACTTTGGAAATTTTCAGAGAAGGATAGCAGGGAAAACAGAGGCACACTTGCATGACAGTGCGATTCTGAACGAATCCCGGGCGCGCGACGCATTTGGGCCCTCCTCCCGAGGCATTTACTGTTTTAATTAGATTAATTATTTGTCTAATTAATTTAGTGAGTTTGTAATAATTAATTAGCTTGCGTAGTTAATTATTTGTATTATTATTTCGGTCCCTCCGAGTGAGGGCAAAAATGTAATAAGTGTGTGTGAGTGGGTGTATGTCTTCCAACCTCCACTTCTTTCTATCCCTTTTATTTACCTGCTTACGATGGTAGATTAGGGCACATTTATTTTAGCATACCTTATGCAATGCATGCGTGCATTCATGCATTTGTTTACATGCACCAGGCTCGGTACATCATACAAACTGCATCGTGTTTTCAATTCCAATTTGAATACGTGATAGTTGTAACATTTCACGTGCCATGTTTAGGGTTAACCGAGCCTGTTTAGATTACATCCCTGTATGCGATGCATTAGCCACTTAACATGAACTAGGTCATGCATGTTTGCTAACCCGGTTTCTTGTTTTGGCACGGAGTACGATGTAAGTGTTTTTGCTTTAGCATAATCACATGCGTGTGTGAATGTTTGCCATGACAATAGGATTGCCATGCGGCTAAATGCTTACATGAGATAAAACTGTTTGAATGCCTGTGGGTGGAAGTTGGATTGCTTGAGTTGGAAGAACTCATTGAAATCCGTATTTTAGCCTACTTGCGAGTAGCAAAAAACCAACACGTTTTTCGAGACAAAACGGATATGCAATGTTTATTTCCAAATTAGGCAATCTAGTCTATACTTGTTCGCTGTGCGCATAACATAGTAATTCTAGGCTAATAATTGGAATAAGAACGCATAATGTTTTCAAAAACGGATATCACGGTAAGTAGAGGCCGGTCTTCGGACCGGGCGAAAGGGGGTGCTCATAGCTGACCTTCCCCGATCGTACCCAAGCTCCCGAGCCAAGTCACTTTGGTGATGACGGACATGTGGCCTTCGGCACCGAGTCAGGGTTTCCTAAATTCCCCATTTTAAAAATATTTAGGTGGCGACTCTGTAATCTGGCAAAGCAGTCCATGTTTGGCACTACTTTTCAAAAATCTGTTTTTCTTCAAAACGATTTGCCAGAGGTGGACTCTTTGGTTCAAGATTTAGAACCGCGACAAACGAAAAGGAGAGTCCGAACTGTAGAGCGAAGCCCACGGGCGCGTCTACATGTGCACGGTAGTTCTGATGTGCAGATGTTTGTACTTTCAGTATCCAAATGCCGTGTAGTGAAAATGACATTCATATAGTTATTTTGAATCAAACCTATCTGCTGTATGAAGTTGTTGTCAGTCCCCATGTGTTTACTCTCTGTATATCTCTCACTTCCAGCCAATCCTAATTTGTAACATTCCAAACATAAATCTTCCATTATGACAAATTGATATGCACCCCATATGCAACAGTTGATCTGAATAAATCTTCATTGCATGGGAAGGATTGGTAATTTCAAGAAAACTTCACTCTCCTGCTGCATCTGCATTTAGGAATTTACCGAGGTTGTCAATCTGCATTTAGGAATTTACAGGTCACTTGAGAATAATTTTTTGACTGGTCCTGTCCCTGCTAGTATTTGGCAGAACATGTCCTTCAGTGCTTAGGCTAGACTTTTACTGTAAGAGCTTGAAGCATAAAAGTGGTGTCACTCTTTGGAATGAAATAGCATTAATTTTATAAATGAACTTCCTATATATTACTCTGGCTCTATGTGAAAGCTGTGTCTTACTAATTTTCCCTTCCATGTACTTGACAATTGTAGTGATCTTCGGAATAATTCACTTTCAAACATTTTAGGAGTTCTGAATCCTCCAGAAAATGTTACCCTTAGGTATGTTTTTTTGAAATTGTCAATAAAAGGGATGGAATTTTTGAAATTGTTTTCTTTTCTATGTAGCAGACAGTTGTCCCTCTCCTCTCACTTTCCTTTCTTCTGTACTTTCTCTTGAGCTTTGTTGTCCCTTGTCCCAATATTGCAGGATGTTTACATGTACTTCCGTGGCAGTGGCAAAGCAGCAGAGATGTATTCTGCATTACCATATGCCTTGGCACAGGTGAGAATTTTCAAATTTAACATCAAATGAGAGATTGAAAATACAGATTGTGATTGGTATTTGATTAGGGTGGGGAATTCTTGTTTCTTAGATATTTGATTGCTATTTCTTCACATTAGATTGAAAATTTTGTGCATGAGCACCATACATCAAATGGCTACCTGAGCTTGGGTATGGATCTATATTTGCAATTTTATTCAATCGTAATCACAGAGTTAATTGTTATCTGATATGCAGGTAATCACTGAATTACCATACGTGCTTGTTGAAACCGTATTTTTTAGTCTTATAGTGTATTCTATGGTGGGCTTCGAATGGGCAGTGCATAAATTCTTTTGGTTCTTCTTCGTCACCTATATCTCTTTTGTTTGAAAAATGAATTCCCTTGGATTTTCAGTCTTTCAATGGAAAACAAAGTCTCTCCCAGTATGTTTTTTTGACCTGAAAGGAATAGCAAGGGAATGGAATTTGTTGGATAAGAACTTTGACATGCCCTGAATATTTTTACTCGCCATCATTATTTATAGCATAAAAGTCCGATAATTAACAATCATGAAGTCCTGTAAATTTGATCGCCACAAAAACCTCATAACTAAGCTCTAATATTATTCATAAGCATCACAAAATTTTATAGTTGAATATATGATACACACCTTTTAAAGACTCTATGATAAAATAAATAAATAAATTGTATATAACGAAGATTTACACAGAAATTGGGGAGGGGCCGTGATCCCTCTAGCCCCTCAACACATCCGCCACTAGACCTCATACACAAAAATTCAAGTAGGACGTGCATCTAGAATGAATTTTAACCAAAACTTGATTTTTTCTGGATATTTTTTCTTGCATGGATTATATAAATATACAAATTGTATGGACACAAATTATGTTTCCCATTACTTGAGGTATGTGTAGAATTAAAATTATGTCATAAAATTCTCAACTGAATATAACTGAATTCTCAAATTATGTCTAAAATTCTCAAATTATATATAACTGAATTTCTTTGCTTCTCTTCTATAGCCATTGATATGAGCTTGTTAAGTTGGAAGGTATTGCGAAAACTGATGCTTCATGCTCCATTGTCTATGAAGCCAGATGAACATGGCATTAGTGAATCGTCTTCACAGTTGCAATCTAGGCTTTCAGAACAAAGGAGAAAGAACTCCAAGCAAAGGAGGCTGAATTGAGGAGGAGGGAGCAGGTACTTGTTTATACTAATTAAAATTGTAGCTTCCGAATATGTTTTACCTAGAATTGAATGGCTATTTTTTTAATTTTATTTTCATGGACACTTGGTATTAATCTTATTAGTTTTTCATTTTATTTATATTATGCAGGATGTTTACATGTACTTCCGTGGCAGTGGCAAAGCAGCAGAGATGAAGCGTGAGGCTGCAAAACGGACAATGATGGCTGCGCTGCCATGATTCAGAAAGATTCTTTGGTTTGATAATGCTGAGAGAAATCGAAACCATTCACTATTTTTTTGCACTTGTGCCTAGTCTAGTATTTATAAGCCTTCATATAATCTTCTTAAAATATGTATGTAAAAGACAGATTCTGACAAACAAGTTTAAGTTAGGACATGTTGTGGTACATATGTCCTTTTTGGAAATTATTTTGGTTAGTCCTGTATTATGTATGAAATGAAATTATTGACGTTGGATTAAACTTGGTTCGTATGGAATTTGTATTATATATAGAATTGGACGTTTATTTTTAATGTTTTGAATGGTTGGAACTAGAATGTGTGCACGTTGTTGAATGCTTGATAATATATTTAGCGTTGATGGGTTATATTGAATCCTGTGTTATGTACGTACAGGTTGTATTAAACATGGATGTAGGTTGTTTGGAATTTTTTTGGAAAAAAAAAAAAAAAACATAAAATATTTGGCTACCAAATATTTTGGTAGCCAAATACATATTGTTGGAATTTTTTGGCTACTAATAATTTAGTAGCAAAAACATTTGGCGACCAAAACATTTGGTAGCAAAAAGTAATGAACAATAGGTTAAAATTTTCATGTAGAACTTTTAGTGACTAAAAAATTAGTAGCCGAAATGTCACTATTGCCGACTAAGTATGGATTGGTAGCCAAATGTTAACTTTCGGTGACTAATTCTTTTGTAGCAAAAAGTAACACATTCGCCGACCAAACGAATGTTAGTAGCCAAAAGTCACATTTGGCGACTAATACTTTAGTCGCTGAAACATACCTTTTGCCGACTAAACTAAGATTAGTAGCCAAATGTGTATACTTTTGGCGACCAAACAAATTTTAGTCGCCAATACTATCGCCGACAGGGTTTCCGCGACGAGCTTAGCGACAAAAAATTTTGGTCGCTAAATGGTTTCGGCGACCAAATTTTAGACTTTTGGCGACAAATATTTTGGTAGCCAAAAGTGACATTTCTTGTAGTGACAACAATGGAAAAACACATAGTTTTGAACCATAACAATGGAATAACACAAGGTTTGGAACTGTAACAATGGAAGACTGATGATGATGAGCTCCCTTTTGGGTTTCTTCTATTTTGTTTTTTTTCTTTGATGATCATCACCTAATTCATCTCTTTGGATTTTTGTTGTTTTGTGATTTTTCTCAATTCTTAAATGGGCAAGTTAAATAGAGATAGAGAGCATGAGAGAGAGTATGAGAGAAAGTTTCTTTATGCTGCAAGATTATTTTTCAACCATATTTTCTTGTCAATATTATAATTTAATAATATATGTTTAGTTTTTAAAAAAACCTACCCACTAATTTTAAAACTATCAAAACAAAAAAAGGAAAAACAAATAGATTACAGTTGTGTGTAATACTCTATCAAAAATAGAATAAATTGTACATTAGTCCCAAAAAATTATAAATAAGGAAAAAAAGGACTATCTGGGATATAAGTCTAAATATATGGGATTAAGCGAAACACGAGAAAACTTTATAGACTTATTGGGTTATAAGTCCTCTAAGTGGGATTTATAAATAAATATCTCTTAAAAATTTATGATTTAAGTTGTTACATGGATAAAAAAAATAAAAAATAAAAATATTATTATAAACCTTATACATACATATAATATTTATTCTATGAATACATGTAAGAAATAAAATAAAATGATAAAATAAGAGTATAGTTTTTATTATTATTATTATTTTCATTATTATTATTGCATTTTCTTATCTATTAAGAACATATATTTGTTAATAACACTTAAAATAATTGCATATATTCTTTACAATAGGGGCCTCGGGTCATAAATTTAATTTTAATTTTTTTTTAATAATAGTCTCGAACTTTATTCTTTTAGAGCCAAAAGAATAAAATAATTTGAAATGTCTTATCACCCCTCCTTACCTGTCTATTTTATTTTTATTTTTTATAAAGTATCCTGTCCATTGAATTGACTAATACGAAAAACTAATCTAACTGTCCACTTGTGGAGGTTTCAATTAAAGTCAGAAGCCCCGTTTGGTAGAGCTGTGGGAAAGTGATTATAACTTATAACTTAACAGCTTATAACTTATAACTGTGAACATAAGCTGATTTTTTACTTATAAATTAAGCTTCTCCTCCCCCACTCAAAGAATAAGTTTATTTTTTACTTACAAAAAGTTATAAGCTGTATTGTTAAGCTAAACCAAACATATCAAAATAGCTTAAATTAAGCTAAAAGCTGAAATAAGCTGGAAATAAGTCATACCAAACAGGGCTAGAGAAAAGCCCTATATGGACTGGTCTCAATAAATTATTTGAACTTAAGAAGTTTCGAACTTGGGACCTTAAAGCGAGCACACTCCTAAACCACAAGTTTTGACCACCAGACCAACCCCTTAAAGTCACTTATCTGTTTATCTATTCACTTCTCACTTTCCTATCCATATATTTGTCCAAGTGTCATTTATCTATCTCTTTATTTGTTTACATGCCAGTTATTTGTCTACTTGATTCGTCAATCCATCCATATCATTACCATCACTAATAAGAAAATTAGTAGTTAAATGGAAAAATTATTTCGTAACCTAGGATTAGTGCTCCACACCTTTAAAAAATTTTGACACATCATATTATTTATTTTTTTTTTGGGACACATCATATTATTTTAACTAATAAAAGTGAATTTTGAACACCATAAAATGAACTTGTCTCAAGATCATTGAATAGCTTCTTAATTAGTTAAATTAGTCTACCAACTCATATTTACTGTAAAAAAAATTGACATCATCACAAAATTATTGGTTGAAGAAGAAGAAGAAGAAGAAGAAGGAAGAAAAGCGTGTTGGTTTGGCCATAAAAGAGTATAAAGATACATGTCAGAGTGTGTATATATATATAGAGAGAGAGAGAGAGAGAGAGAGAGAGAAGTAAATGAGGTAGAAAGGGAGGCGGTAAAGGAGATGACGATGAGGGGTTTTGGGAGGAACTGGGGAAAAAGTCTGCAAGTTGTCTGCTAGATATACTTTGATGTATAATTCATTCATGAAGGAGGCTTTCAATGTGCAGAGAGACACGGCATCTCCGTGCTCCCCTCCTCCTATCATCTCATTATTTTAATACGAGAAAAGTTAGAAATCATCAAATTTTTTTTTACGAAAATGATCATAAAAAATTTATAATTCTTAAATTATTTTAATTAATGTGTATTATTTTATTCTAAATATAATATAAAAATCACAAAATTTTCATGATTATTTTCATAAAATTTTTTTCATAACACCAACCTTACTGTTTTAATATATATCCATTTTCAAGTTGAAGAGGGTGTTTGTTTTGGGATACTCGCAGAGTGTGGGCTGAGAAAGAGAGAGAGAGAGAGGGGAGTAATTGCAAAGTTGAGCATGGGAGTGCGTTTCATTTAAATGAGAGAGAGAGAGAGAGAGAGAGAGGAGTAGTTTGGATTTTTCACAAGTACTTCCCAAATAAATCCACGTTTTTGCTAGCATCCATCATTCAATCAAACATTTACCTTTCTCAACCACTCTCCTCTTCTGTAAAGCGTACATACATTGCATCTAGAATGTCATGCTATGATTCTTGGAATATATATATAATTATTTTACCATATACATCATTAAAAGGAGTGTACTATGTACACTTAGGTGATATTTGGAGAGTGAAATATATATATATTTTTTTATACTAAAATTTATAAAAAAAATAAAATAGGGTAAAATAGTTAATAAAATAAAATATTACATCAAACTTATAATTATTTTACTTTTTTTTCACAAATATCACATCTGATTACAAAAAAATTCTAATCATCTTTACGAATACAAAAAATTTAACTTGTTAAAATAATAACTTCCCAAACACCCACTTAGTTATGATATTTTATTTTTTATAGTATGATCAAATTTCTTTTTTAGTTATGACATTATATTAATTATGATTTATGTGATCTTTGATTATGTTTCTTGTCGTCGTGTTTGATTATTTTATTTTATTTTTTGTAGTTATGGCTAAAAAAATAAAAAATTATGTCACTTAATTTCTTTAATCCTAGGATGCATATCGTGTATATATATATATATATATATATATATATATTGATGAGGGTAATTCTCTTCATTGCATATATAAGGGGAAAAAAAAATAGGGCGAATTCCACTCAAGGTCCTTATAGTTTAGGATTTGTGTCACTTTAATCCCTGACTTTTCAATTGTGACATATTTGATTCAGAATTTTAAATCTTGTTCCAAATAAGGACCATTAAATATATCATTACTCAATTTCAAGGGCAAAGTCGGTAATTTAATAAAATATAAACTAATTTGACAAAAATAAATGTCAAAAAATATTTTTAAATTTTTAAAAATTATTTCTACCCACTAATAATAAAATTATGTAAAATTGATAAATCTTTTACACATTTATTTTTTTTTTACCAAATTAATTTTTATTATATATTTGGATGATGATTATGTAATGTGTGGTTGTTTTTATTTTCATTAAATTAGTTTCTATTTTTTCAAAAGTCAAATATGGCAACAACTTTGATATCATTATTAAACCAATCCATTAAATAAAAAAATTCAAAACTAAAAATATTTCATATATTAAATATATCGATTACACATTAAAAGTCTAACAACCACCCATTACATGACTATCATCCAAATACATAATAAAAATTAATTTGGTAAAAAAAAAATGTAAAAGATTTATCAATTTTACATAATTTTATCTTTGTTGGGTAGAAATAATTTTAAAAAATTCAAAAATATTTTTTGATATTTATTTTTGTCCAATTAGTTTACATTTTATCAAATTGACGAATTTGTCCTTGAAATTGAGCAATGGTATCTTCAATTATCCTTATTTGGAACAAGATTACAAATTTAGGGTCAAATATGTTACAATTAAAAAGTCAGGCACCAAAGTGACACAAGTCCCAAACTATAAAGATTGTTAGTGTAATTTGCCTAAAAAAATATGAGTAATGTTATTGTATATACACCATTTTGAGGACACATTTTATGTGCAAATCTCATATCTGAATCCAATTTGAGTCAAAATTTAAAATAAAAAAATAAAAAAATAGTTATGACTCGTATATGGAATAATTAAGAAACTCTTGAATTATAACTAAAATAATATCATAACTAATTTCATAATAAATTATAACAAAAAACTATAAAGATCTTAAGCAAAGATGCATGGTACATATCTCAAAAGAAGTGTTTACCATAGAATTTCCCAAATTTCATAATCTGGCTCAATAGTCCATTTATTCGTTAGGTCATATTGACTAAGGGCGTGCGCAGTGCGATTCAGGTGGTTTGAGAGTAAAATTATAATCCGAATGACGGATTAGCGAGTTGGCAGATTAACGGATTGACGGATTAGTAAATTGCGATTTGAACAGTTTGGGTAGATTAGCGGATTGAAAAATATTCTAATCAATTATCAAACTTTTACATAATATATAATACTAATTTGCATAATATTTTTCATATATATAACACAAACTAATTTTACATTATATTGTTCATATATATAACTACTAATTTGTAATAAATATCATATATCAAATATTTTTTGCACTCATTTTTACTTTGATATTTTATTATAGGTTAAAAAATATGTGTATTAACCATAGCGGACTAGAGTAATTTCGAAGACAAATTATAAATTTTAAAGTTTAAACTGTAGTTAGCGGATAGAATGATACAGATTAATGCAGATCGATATGGTTTTAATGGATTAGACGATTTTTTGCATAACCCTAATATTGACAATAAAGATCGTAACCAAAGCTGCACACCTCAAGGGGGTGTGTAGCATAAAATTCCCCAACTTCTTAATCTGGCTCAATAATTACTTAGGGTTGTTTTAGCAATTTACAATAATAGCTATAATGCTAAAAAGTCAAAAAAATTATAAAAAAAAGTCAAATATTTCATTTTCTCTCTACTTTTACATATTTTTTTCATAAAAGTAAAAAATTTATCAAAAATATACTAATTTTTTTCACCCTACATTTTAGCAAAAATGTTGAAAAAGTTACTTAAAATAGCCTATTTTCAAACCATTCTTTTAAACTATTTAATTGGGAGAGGTTTTATATTTTTTTTTCTCTCTCTCTCCATGTATATATATATATATATATATATATTGTTCTATATTATTTACAGAGTATCTCAAATGAGTTCTTTAAAACAAGTCTACTAACTATTATAGCTAACTTCATCATATTTTACTCATTTAAATGGGTTAATTAGTACAATAGTTATTTTAAGAAGATTCTTCCAAAAGCTAGTTCCATTTAGAAAGTCTTAAGAAGTTCTTTAATGCTGTGTTTGGTTAGGGGATTTGATGAGGGATTTGGAAAGGAAAATAGAAAAAATAGGTGAAATGTGAATAAAACATGCCTATATTTCACATAGTTTCACACACCTTTTCCCTTTCCCTTTCCAAATCCCTCCCCAAATCCCCTAACCAAACATAGCGTAAATGTAACACTTTGGATCTCCACTTGACCCAATTGCCCATACCCATTTGATGGTTGAGCACAACCTGTTTATTTCATTGAGCATGTGTATATTTGTTTGCATTGTCATCACACATAATATCATTTTTTTTTTTCACTCGTGTGATTAAGACTTGATATTTGGTTGTGGTTGTATCGAGTTAGAGATTAAAAACTAGGATTTTCTAAGCAGAGCAATCGATTGCATCGAGGGGTGATTGATTGCCACACTTGCATTTCGTCTAGTGTATTTTTTAAAAGCTAGTGATTGATAGGCAATCGATTGCTTAGCGATTGCTTCATTGACTCATTTTTCAAAATTTCAGCAGAACATAGCGATCAATTGGGGATTGATTGCATATTGAGAGCGATCGATTGGTCCTTAGGGGTGATCGATCGGTTGTCCGACAAATTCATTTATATATTCAGTTTTTTTTCTCTCTCTCCATCCCCTCATTTAACCTCTTTTCTCTCTTCCTTTGTTCTGTCTCAATTTCCTTCACCCAACCACTTTGTCTACACAAATCCCTTATATTAGTGTTCTTAGGTCATGTTTGATTCACAAAACTAATAATGAAGTATTAATAATCCTATTAAATTAGTGTGGTACTCACTATCTAATTGGATTAATATCCATTGGATTAATAATCTCATCCCTACTCTATTACCAATAATCCTACAAATTTGTTGGATTAATTATCCATTGGATTAATAATCCTAAATCAAAATGTTAAAACAAACATAGGATAATTGGGCCCACGGATTAATAATCCCAATTCCATACTCCAATCCACCCAATCAAACATGCCCGTAAAATACTAATCACTCAAAAACGCGAGTATTAACATCATAGATCAGAGGTGATCTTCATTTCACCAACTTTCAGACTTTGTTCCTTCTCCTCTTCTTCTTTTGAGGTAGGGTCTTCTTATATTTATTGAATATAGGTTTATATATGTATATATGGTAATTTTGGTATACTCCTTTGACAGATTGGTTGACATATTTGAGAAAATGCATGCTAGAGGTTAGGATTTGAATTTTGTTATGTATTTCTTTGTAGCTTTTTTATTAAACATATATATATATATATATATATATATCAAATTGCAAGTGGGTATTTAATTTGAGAAAGTCTGAATTTTAATAAAACCTTAATTTGTGAAATCTCTCATATTGTTGAAATTGTTATCTATATTTTGAAATTGAAGATAATTACTTGTGGATTATGGAATTATTACTCATGTTACAAAATGTATTGTTGACCATTTGTGGAGAATGACATGGATGTAGAATTAATCATCATAGAATGAACTAAAATTCATTGTGTTGCATTTTGAATTGTTGAATTCATGTATTGAAAACAAATTATTGAATGGAGGAGTTGTTGAATATATTTTGAAAATTGAGTTAAGAAATTGCATGTGTTGCACTTCAATTTCATATCATGGTTTTAAATTAATTGGTTATGGTGAATCCAAAATGATGTTAATTTGGCGAGAGAGTCCATGATGGAAGATTGGAAATCCCCATAACATAGGTACCCATTTGTCCTTTCAATTAGCACGGGTAAAGTGGGGGTTGAATACATGGTGGTTAGAGATGGCCATTGGCATATACTTGTGTTGTACAAATTGTATATTAAATAAAAACAAACAGATTCGTATTTAATAAATTAAATTACATATCAAGAAATCATGATATTAAACAACATGATGAACATAAATATATATCAAACTAGAAGATTAAAATAAGACAAAGAAACAAACCAAAGCCTATGTGATACCATAGTCTTCTTAAAACAGATTCGCCGCCTTACCGTAGGTGCTGGAGGTATGTCGGTGTTTGTCTCCTAGGATACGACGGTTTAGACCCACTAACGTAGAGGTACCTTTTGTTTAGCTCCGGCGCGAACTGATAATAGCAGCACTCTCTCACACCGGAAGAAGAATACATGAGTAGACTTACTGTATAATATGATAGTCAATTCTATACTCCAACCAAAGAGGATGGTCTCCTTTTATACGCAATGGGGGGGAGAGGAGGAGCCTTTCTGTAATAAATGTAGAATTCAATTTCTACAAAACTGAAGAAGTAATATAAGGAAAACTGATAGTGTAAATCACTATCTTAAGTATAGAGGTTATATATAAAATATACACATGTGTATATATCAACAGCCACCAAACAGACTTGGCCCAAAAGATTAGGTTGATGGGCCACCAATCTGGCCCAGCCCAAACCTAACCCATTCCAGCAAGCCCAAGTCCTAAGTCCCAAGTCCCAAGATCCAAAATCCAAGATCGGCGACCCACAAATCACAGACCCGAACTCGAAACTGGTCTGGTCCGATCCTGGCATACGCGCGCGGATAGCAGTTTTTGCATAACCAACTTGGACCATAGTTTTGGCCCATGCCCATCCTTGAAGCATCCATAACTCATTTTGAATGCCCTAAAGGGCTCATTCCCTTACCTAAAACTTAGGATTTAAATAACCATCATCGTTTTCCTTTACAATCAATGTGGGATAGGTAGCTATATACTATTCCCAATACCTCATTCATGAGGTCAACTTTATGAGACAATTTCTCATTCAATTCTCAATGGTTTTTTTGTCATTCTTTTTGTGGTGTAAAGATCTTGTTACAAAGAATCTAAGCACATTTGATTCACCTCAACTGGTGGTTGGAACCTATTTTAATTTCTATAACGGTTACGACTTAGACCCAACCCATTTAATACTCTTGGATCCGGGATTTCGTACTTTTAATGGTTGATCATATCGTTTATCGTCTTGTTAGTAGTTAAGTTGGGTTGTTGGTTGTGTTTGAAACAGGTTGAGAGTTAGTTTTTCAAAAAGTTAATGTCCAGTTTTCTTCTTGTTTGCTCGAGCGGTGTCTTGGTCACTCGAGCGGTATTTGAGATCTCTCAATATTTTTGTAGGCTGTAAAACTTTTGGAAGTATGGTGATCTTCGCTTGAGCGATCCTTTATACGCTTGAGCAGTCTGCTTTGGTTTGCAAACTTTTGGGAAAGGGTCATTGTGCGCTTAAGCGGTGTTTTGGTTGCTCGAGCAATGTCACTTATTGTCTCTAATGTTCTAGTGGTGTTTTGGTCGTTGGAGCAGTCTGTGCGTATATCAGTTCAGGAAAAGGGTTTTTGAATCACTTTTTCATTCCTTTCTGTCTCTAAAGCATTCCAAACCCTAAATCCTTCACACACTCTATCTATCTCTCTCTCTCTCTCTCTCTCTCTAGTTCTTGCTTAAAACTTTAAATACATCCTCACCTATTGATTTCTCTACCATAGCTCTTTGGGGAAAAAGGTAGAGCTCGTCAAAAGCTTCATTCTAATCGGAGAGGATCTTGTTTTCGGCTTTGTTAAAGTTTTACCCTTGCTCTCTTCCTCTTCTACTTTTGAGGTATGGTTTCTTCAACCTTTAGTATGATTCTTAGCTTAGTTATTTGTTCTTTAAAAAGGTTTTGTGATTTGGGGGTTTTGGGTTAAATATAGGTTTTGATTGTAAAACGTAAAAGAGGGGTTTTCTTATCGCTTCCATTTTGTAATTTATGAGATTTATACTTCTTGTTGAAAATTTATCTGTTGAATAAAGATATCTGTTTTTGGCTATCGGTGGAGGATGGTCTTGATTATTGTAAAAATTGTATGAGGATTAGGTTAATTGAAACTACTGAAAACCTAATCCTCATGCAATTGCATGAGTTTTTCAGTTGAATAGAGATATTTGTTCAAGCCATTTTTGTATTGAGCACTGTTTCATACTTAAATATTGAAAATGTATTATTTTGAGAAAAAAATGGGTGTATATGTTGGGGAATCTGGTTAGAGGGTGTGGTTGTGGTGTATATTGTTGGCTTATATGTCCTTGGTGAAAGTCTAGAAACCCGCATGGTTAAGTTCTGATCCTTTCGGTTAGTACTAGTAAAATGGCTTTGGTAATGCTTGTATAGCCTACTAGCAGACACGTACCTAGAGATTCCTAATGTGTTGTATCCACTACACTGTTTTTTGATATAAAAGGAATTTTTTTCTTTTAGAACTAATATATAATCCTGGCATTGCATCGTTCTGAGATTAAAATGAATAACGCTTGATAAATGCCATACATATACATTCACCTCATGACTTTGTTAAGTTTTGTACATTGTGAAAAGTATCTCTACTGGACTTTAGCTCACCCTACGTGGAAAACAACCTTTAGGTACTGATGATATGCCTCTACCAATGACATAGCTTAGGAGGACTTGGAGCTAAGAGCTTCTTTATTTCCTTTTGATAGAATTATTTTATACAAGCCTTAGGCATAAACTGTATTGAGTTAAACTCACTTTTGTTGTACCCAAGCATTGACTTGGAAAGATGTAGCCATTAGGGCATAAACTTGCCTGTATCTCCTTTTATTTCTAATTATTTACATATGTGGCATATGCTATAGATTCAGGATCTAGGATTCATGAATGTATACTCGCATATGTCATCTTTTGTATTGTAAGAGAATATAAATGAAAGGTTATTATTTTGCATGTTATGTTTCTATAAAATATTATGAGATGTGTTGTGGTTATTATTTTTAGGGCGTTACAACTTGGTATTAGAGCTATCAGGTTTGAATACTTTGGGATTATGGGATGTGGTTTTTATGACAATGGGTTTCTCTCACTAGATAATATTAGAAGTAGACCTGGTATGCTACGTGATAACAAGTTTATGTGACTAAATGAGTATGGGATTTGGTTCATAAGATATCAATTGGATCTATGAGTTTCTGGAAGTCCAATTCGAAGAGCACTTGATCACTACTTATTCTAACTGGAACTCTGACAATATCGCGAAATAATTAATTATCTAGTAAGAAAAGTCATTTGTGATTACATGACTCGGTCCTTATGTGGAGTGAATTAGTTATTGTCTACTGTATTAGGATGTGAGTGAGTTAGCTTTGGCACATTTGTAAATGTGCTAAACTATTGTGTACCTTTATTAGAATATTAGGATAAGGACATGGTGGATGTAGGTGTGGCAGGCCTAGACGATAGAAGGTGTCGATATCAGATGAAATTTCGGCTTAAGAGAAGGGAGTTGGTTAGGCCAACGTGGTCGAGCCAGTAGGTCAACAAGGCATGGGTGCCTTAGCCCACGAAATGAGAGAAACGCTGGGGGAATCCATGGACATTCTTAGGGCTAAGAATCAAGTCCAGGCCCATGTTGCAAAAACAGGGTCCTTTCTGAAGAGGGAGTTTTTCAGTCGAATCCGGATGAGTTTTTAGGGGATCCGAAGAAGCCACTGAAAACCAACAAGTGGCTTGAATAGACGGTAAAGGTGTTTGAGATGCTTGGCATCAAGGACAATGGTTTAAGGGTGACCTTGGCATCTTTGCAGCTTAAAGGAGATGCGAGTCAATATTGGAAGTATGTGCGAGGCGTATTGATGTGACTTGGGAGGCTTTTGTTAATGCCTTCCAGGCCAAGTTCTTGCCACCCACTACTAGAGAGAAGTTGAGAGACTAGTTTTTGAAGCTTAAGTAGCTAAACATGACGATAGCGAAGTTTGAGGCAACTTTCACTAGTTTATCGAGATTTGCACCAGAACTTGTGGCAATAGAAGAACGTCGTTGCATAGAGTTTGAGAAAAGATTGAGGACCAGAGCCCTTTTCAAGGTTACTGGGCCCATGATGAGGGATTACGACCATCTTGTGGAGGGCGGCCCACTTAGAAACCGTGATCTAAGCAGAGGAAGAGCAAATGAGGGGCTTGAGGCAGAGGTCCTAGGATTTCCAGGGGGACACTAGAGATAACAAACGGCAAAAGGATTCCACCCAGCAGCATTCACAGGCCACACAGTTTAGATCCCCCTTTCTTGTAGCGCGCTAAAATAATTACAATAAGATCTCCCATGACAGGTATTAAATAATAACAGATCCATGGATATAATGTTCTTCCATTATAAGATTTTATCTTATTACAAAAGTGTAACACATACAGTAATACATTCATAAATCCTCACCCTAAATCTATAGCATGTGTCATAGTAAAAGATTTTAAATAAGAGTTAAATAGATATAATAATGCCCTATTGGCTACATTTCTAAGACAATACTTGATTACAACAAAAGTGAGTTTGAACTCAATTCAAATAAAGTCCTAAGCTTGTACAAAATAAATACAATAGTACAAAAATAGAATCTCTTGGCTCCAAGGCCTTCCAAACTATTTCCTTGGCGGAGGCATATCATCAACACCTGAAAATAGTTTTTCACATAGGGTAAGCCAAAGCCTAGTAAACATACTTTAACACAGTATATGAATTTTAACAAAGTTATAAGGTGAATGCATATGCAATGCTCGTGTCAAAACATTTTATATCTTTTTCCAAAACCATGCAATGCCAAGTGTACATCTCAAATTTATGAATTCATTTCTTTTACAATAGAAAATAGGACAGTGGATACAACATTGGGAATCTCTAAGACGTGTCTACAAGTAGGCTACACGCATTACCAATTTGTCAGTTTTACCAATATTAACTGGAAGGCTTGACACCCAACCGCACAGATTTCTGGACTTTCACCAAGGACACTTTGGCCAACATTATACCAAAATTACACTCCTATCTAGATTCACCAAGGTATTCATCCATTTTTCTCAAAACAACAACAATTTCAATGTGTTAAATATATTACAACGCTCAATGCAAATGGATGAGAAAATTGTTTCAATTCACCCAATTCTTATACAATTTCTATAACAATCATAGCTATCCTCCACTGATAGCCCAAAATAGATAAATAATTTTCAACACAGATATACTTTCCAATATTTCCAAGTAGGAGTGATAATTTATATACAACTCTACCACCATCATCATCATTGTTCCAATTCCATAAAACCAACATCAATTTCATTTCTCTTTACAAAATCAAGTTTTCATAACTTAGGGAAAAAACCCCATTTCTTTAAAAAATCAATCCCCATGGGTGAAATCCACCATTTAGCACAACCCAACCATTTTTAACAAGCCACAATCATATACAAGAGCCCATTTTGAAAACCCCTCTTTTGATTTCAAAACCAAACTCTAGGTTTATCCAAAATTCCCCCAAATTACTATCTTGTTTAGAATAGTAAATAACTAAGTTAAAAATCATAAAAAGGGTCAAAGTAATCCCTACCTCAAAGACAAGAACCAAGAAGCACAAGAGTTGAAACTTGATGAAGTTGAAACTTGACGAAGTTGAAACTCGACGAAGCCGAAAACGAACTTTGCTCTGATCAAAACGAAGCTCTAGGTGAGGTCTACCTTTTTAACAAAGGGACTATGTGTAGACACCCCATTTTTGACCGCTCTTAAGACTTGGGCACCACAGGTTGATCACTCGATGATGAAAGTTATGCTGTACAAACATTCGATTTCTTCAGCAAGAAGAGCTTCAAATCCCAACCTTGCACCCCATTTTGGACCAAAATGATTTTTGAACAAAACTATTTTAGACCTTAAAACCCTCTCTTTCAAAATATTTTTGAAAATGATTCTACGATGTTCCGAGGCTCGCATTTCGTTAAAAGTTACACTTTTCGGTAAACCGAGTAAGGACAAAGTGAAAATAAATGGAAGAGATATGAACTCTTTGAAAAATATTTTAAAACATCTTATTTAGAGGTTTGGAGTTGAAGAAAATTGGAGAAGAGGGAAGAAACTTAGTTGGGGAAGAAGTTGGGCATAAACCGTTAAGAGAGAACCGAGCAGCCTTCACTAAATCAGCTCTATCCTTTTGTACACTTGGAATTAAATTGTGGGGCCACTTCCATTGGAAAGTGGACTTCTGGGGCTTCATTTTACACTCAAGAATCTCCTAAAGCCGAGTCCGGATGAGGGCAATATGGCTGGTTGAAGTTAGGCATCAATCCGATTAAGCCAAAACTGAGCAACCTTCACTAAAATAGGCATATCTCTTAGCACACTTAAAATTTAGATGTGAGGCTACCACCATTGGAAATTAGACTTCAGGGGCTTCAATTTAGACTCAAGAATGACCTGCACAGGAGTACGGATGAAGGAGATATGCCCATTTGAAGTTGGGCCTAGAAGTAGATTTTTGATGGCCGACCGGCCACCATTGATGGCAGACAATCCACACTTCTGGCCGGTCGGCCACTGGTGAAAAACCTAGATACTTTTGGCCAGCTGTCCTCCACAAGTTCCAGCTGCTCAAGGCTTGATATTTTTGACCTGTTAGGCTGTTTTTCTATATATACCAGGCCAAACCTCTTGATTTAAGGTTTAAAAAAATTTCCAAAAGCTCCAATTCTTGGAATTCTCTCTCTCTCTCTCTCTCTCTCTCTCTTGCAACCTATACACCTTACTCAAACACTTCCTAAACCAATATTGGAGCTCTCCTTGCTGAGATTGTTGAGTCCAAATTTCAGCTTTTGAGAGTGAAGGACTTGTGGTTTGTGAGCAAAAGTGTTATTTCTCTTCAAGAGGTAAAATTTTGAGCATCTTTGCAGTATTTCTTTTCTATCTTTTCTTACTAATTTTGAAGTGTTTTTCAATTTTTTTCATTGGTTGAAGCTTGTGGTTTAAGGCTATTAAAGGTAGAGGGGTTAATCGCCCTTGTTTGAACCTCGTTCTCTAAGCCTTTCCACTTGTGTTTCCCATTTCTTCATCAACTTTTTTGAGATTTTTACCACTAGTTTTCAGAGTTTTCCAGAGGCTAAAAATCATGTTTTGAAGTCTCAAAAAATGGAAGGGTGTTAGCCTTCCCTTCTTGTGCTTATTTCCTAACTTAATTGCTCAATATTTTAGCTTATTATTTTAGCTACTTTTGTATTTATTACAGCACATTTTTGTACTGTTTTTGGACTGTCCAAACCTCTACTTTTGTGGGCTGAAATTGGTGGTTGTAGGCTATTTAAAGATAGGGGGTGAATCACCCTCCTTTATTCCTTGCTTGTAAGGCCACTCTACCTTTGTTTCCCACTTTCAAATTATCTTTTTCTTTTTTGGGCTTTTGAACACTGAATTTCAGAGTAATTTCAGTGGTGAAAATCATGTTTTGAGGTCTAAAATTAGAGGGGTTAGCCTTCTCTCCTTGTGTTTTGTTTACTAGCTTAACATGCTCCATGTTTTAACTTATTTTTCTAGCTTTTGTTAGCTTAATTCCAGCATGTTTTAGGGCTGTTTCAGACCTGTTTTAAGACTTTTTTTTTAAGTGTTTGTTGTGTTTGAGCTTTGTTTTGCATGCTTGTAGTGTAATAGTCCTCACAAGCTTAGTGTTTTAGGCCTTTAGACACCACTTGTTTGAGTTGATTGCCATGTTTTAATGCTTTTCTTACTTAATTTCAGCACTATAAACTTTACAACCTCCTTCTTTGCTTTATTCTTTCATTTGCTTTTGAGGGTTGTTTCAAGCTTGGTATCCTTTAAGCTTGAGATTGAGGTCATGCTTAATGGTTTAATCCTCTTTGAGGGTTCATTACCAACGGCATGATCTCTCTTTTGCCTTACATTATCCTTTGGTTGACACTTCTTTCATCTTAGAGGACACTCACCAATAGACAAATTGATTAAAGAATGATTTGGTATCTAAAATGTGTAAACAAAATTGGTAAGTAAAAGTGGCAAGATAAGCATTCTTGTGTTGCATTGCATGTGTTCAAATCGGACGTTAGTTTGAACACAAGGAAAATGGGACATTTCATACTCAAAAGTGATGAAATGTGCCATTTTCCTAGGTCTTCATTGCCCTTGATCATGCATGATAGGGTGATGGTCATTTGAGTCTTGTTTGCACATTTATCGAACTTGTACAAACTTGGTTCTTTGACCATCATGCAATGAAATTGCTTGGTTGATGGTTTGAAAGCCAAGAGTATCACTCCTTTGAACTTGTTTGGTGATAAGGAGGGTACAGTACAAACAAACCTTCAAAAAGTATATTGTTTTGCTCTGTTTGCTCTCTGTTGTAGCAAGGAAGTCCAAGCCAGTGGTGGCTGATGGCCACCACCAGTAGCCGACTGGCTATCATTGTTGGCCGACCGGCCATCAGCAGTGGCTGACCGTCCCCATTGTCGGCCACCAATGAAAATTCAGCAGAGTGTTTCTGAAGCAAAGTAGAGTTGATCTAGAGAAGGAGAAAGTGTAAGTGCTTCTGTGCAATAGAGGCTTGCAGCAACAAAACAGTGGCCTTTCGGGTGAAAAACCGAGCATGCATGCATCCCTCATTTCCCGAGGCCATTTGGTTAATTTGCTTAGTTAATTAGTTGTAGCTAATTCATGCAAATGTTGTAACTATTTAGCTTAGATAACTAATTAGTTAGTTAATTAGTTCACGTTGTGTAATTAATTAATTAAATAGCTTAGTTTAATTGATTAATTAGTTAAGTGTGTTGTAATAATTAATTAGCTTAGAGTAAGCTTTTTATTTATTCAAAGTGTTGTAATAGTTAGTTAAGTAGTGTAGTTTAGCTAGTTTCATTCGGACCCTCCTTTGCGATGGTGTAATGTTGTAATAAGTGTGCGTGCGTGTGTGTATGTTTTTCCAACCCCACGTCTTTCTCCCTTTTATTTACCCGCTTTTGATGGTTAAATTAGGAGCATCATGTTTCAAATTAGCATACCTTATACTTGCATCCATTCATTCGTATTGCATGTACCGAGTCTTACCACATCATTCAAACTGCATTGCCATTTCAATAATTCTTTGAATACATGCTTAGACTGTATGTTATTTAAATTGCTTCATATGCCATATTAGTAGCCGAGCCTATTAATTGCATTCTTCACATGCGTTGCATTAAACATTTTGTATAGTTAGGATCATGCATCTTTCTAACTAGTTTTTGTTTTAGCTTGGAGTACTAGATAAGTTTTTATACTTTAGCATACTTGCATAAGTGTAAATGTTGTCATGATCAGCATGATTGCCATGAGGCTATGTACTTAAATGCTAAACTGCTTGAATGCATGTTGGTGAAGGCTCGTTGTTTGAATTGGAACAATTCAACGAATGTAAGTTTTAAGCCCACTTTGTTGAGTGGCAAATCATGTTTTGATCCCACTATGTTTGATGGCAAATCTGCAACTTTAAGCCCACTTGAGGTGGCAAAGTCAAACTATTTTCGCAAACAAACATGAGTTGAATTGTTCCAAATTGAGCAAATTAGTCTATATTTGCTTGTGCGCATCACATAGTAATGTTAGCTAATAACCGGAATAAGAGCACATAATGTTTATAAAAAATCATATCATGATTAGTAAAGGCCGATCTTTGATCGGGCGAGCGGGGTGCTGAATTCATCACCTTCCCTTCTTGTGCCAAAGTTCTCGAGCCGAGACAACTTTGGTGATGACGGACACATGGCCTTTGGCACGAGTCAAGGTATCCTAAATTTCCCCAAAACAAAAATATTTAGGTGGTGACTCTGTATCTGGCAAATTAGTCTAATTTTGGCATTTTTGATCCTAAAATCAATTTTTCAAAAGATTTGCCGGATTTGGACTCTTTGGTGTTTATCAATTTCACATTACACTTGCGAGGTTAGATTCGGAACCGTGGGAGTCCGAACTGTAGGGCTTCTTTTCAAACGTCCGAAAGGGGGCGCGAAAAAGCCGAGCTACACTATGGTATAGAAATCAACGGATCAAGATGTATTTGAGGTTTAGAGAGGGTTTCTAGAGAGAAAGAGTAAGTAAATCTAGGTTTTGGAGTGAGAGAGAGAGAGAGAGAGATGAGAAAAATGACTCCAAAGTGACCCCCCTTCGAACTGATATACGCGCAGATCGCTCGAGCGTAGGAGTGGTCACTTGAGCGACTAAACACAACGAAGACACTGCTCAAGCATAAGAATGGTTGCTCGAGCACACAATGCACCCCTCCTAGTAGTTCAAACCTGCAGAAGTTTGCTCGAGCGTAAGAAATGTCCCTTGAGCGTAGATATCAAACTCTTAGTTGTTTGCCGACTATAAAAGACTATTCGAGTGCAAGAAGCGTCCTTCGAGCGAGCAAGCAAGCAAAATTCTGGGCAATCAACTCTTTGAGAAACTAACTGCCAAACAAGTTTCAAACTCAACCAAAACTTCCAATAACCAAACCCAACTAACAATAAGATGAAAAAGTGTTAAACAACCAATAAGACAAAGGAAATTCCGGATCCAAAACAATAAACGGGCCAGGTCCAAACTAGAGTCGTTATAACCCCCCTTTATGAAATTTCGTCCCCCAAAATTTTAAAATCAATACAATAACCAATGCATTTAATCAATTACAACCACTCATAATCATGACCCATCCACCAGTCATTCAATCTCATAACAATAATAGACAAGATTCTCAATGCTGAATATACAATTTATTTCTTTCCCAAAATATGTGCAATGTTTTTCATTTAACCAACATAACAAAATTTTTAATACAAATCTCAAACATCAACAAAAAGATTTAGATACTTCTCATAGACTTCCGCATCGCGTTCCCAAGTCGCCTCCTCAACCCTGTGGTGTCTCTACAACACCTTTACCAATAGAATTGGCTTTCCTTGCAAGACTTGGTCCCGTGTATCTAGGACTCTAATCGGTCTCTCCTTATATGAGGCATCCTTATGTACCTCTAACTCGGTCCAATCCAACACATGTGACGGATTCGGCTCATATTTCTAAAGCATATAGACAAGGAACACGTCATAGACCCCAGAAAGCTGTTGCGGCAAGGCCAAACGATAAGCTACCTCTCCAATACGCTCTAAAATCTCAAAAGGCCCAATAAATCTAGGAGACAACTTCCCGCTCTTCCCAAACCTTATCAAACCTTGCCTGGGAGATATTTTCAAGAAGATGTGATCTCCCACCTCAAATGATAACGGTCTCCTCCTACGATTGGCATAACTCTTCTGACGACTCTGAGCCGAAACCAACCTCTTACGGATAAGTGCAACATTCTCCGTCGTTTCCTGGACTAACTTAGGACCTAACATAGGTACGTCACCCATCTCGACCCAATACATAGGAGATCTACACGGTCAGCCATATAAGGCCTCAAACGGTGCCATGCCAATACTCGTCTGAAAGCTATTGTTATAAGCCTTGGCAAACTCCACTAAAGACAAATGCCTCTCCCACGACCCCTTAAAGTCAAGAACACAACCCCGAAGCATATCCTCTAGGATCTGAATGGTACACTCTGACTACCCGTCAGTTTGAGGATAATAAGCGGTACTAAATGTCAATCTAGTGCCCAAAGCATGCTGTAGACTCTGCCACAATGGAGTCGTTAAACACAAATTCTATCCAAAACAATAGTAATAGGGACCCCGTGAAGTCGCACTATGTCCATAACATAAAGGTCGGTAAGGTAATCTGTAGAGTCACTCGTGCGCATAGGTACAAAGTGTGCTGACTTGGTTAACTAATCAACTATCACCCACACAAGATCATTACCCCGTTAAGTCCTCGGAACACCCACAACAAAATCCACCGTGACATACTCCCACTTCAACTTGGCTATAGGCAAGGGTTGCAACAAACCCGCTAGCCTATGATGTTCGGCCTTCACTTGTTGACAAGTAAGGCACCTCGATGCAAACAAGGCTACGTCTCTCTTCATCCCTTTATACCAAAATAGGCGACTAAGGTCGTGATACATCTTGGTGCCTCCCGAATGTACCGCAAAGCATAAATGGTGGAACTCTTCGAGTACCTCCTCCCTACAAGATTGCGCCACGAAAAGATGGTCAAGGTATCTAACACTCGAGTCAAAATACACGTTCAAGTCCTTCACCACCTTCCCACTAGATATCTTCTCCCGGAAAGTTTATACTTTGTGATCACCCCATTGTGCTGCTATAACTCGGCTCACAAGCGTAGGTTGTGCAACTATAGTAAACAAAGCTGTTGACTCAACGAACTCGCTAAGATGCAAGTCACACTCGCCAATAGCACCCAACATCTCCTATTCTCAGATGGCAATACTAGCTACACTGCTAATGGATTTTCTACTCAAGGCATCGGCCAGTACATTGGCCTTTCCTGGATGATAGTATAACTCGAAGTTGTAATCTTCCACGAACTCCATCTACCTCCTCTATCTCAAATTCAAATCGTTCAGTGAAAACAGATACTTCAGACTCTTGTGATCGGAGAATACCTCAAACCTCTCACCATACAGGTAATGTCTCCAAATCTTCAAGGCAAATATCACAGCTGCTAGCTTTAAGTCATGAGTAGGGTAGTTTCTCTCGTTGTGTTTTCAACTGCCATGAGCTATAAGCCACCACCTTCCCCTCTTGTATCAAAACACAATCCAAACCTTCCCGAGATGCATCACAATACACAAAATAGCCCAAACCCCTCTTCAGAATAATCAACACTGGAGCAGTGGTAAGTCTAACCTTAAGCTCTTGAAATGACTTCTCACAAGTCTCATTCCACACAAACTTAACTCACTTCTTCTTCAGTCTAGTCAACAGTGAGGCTAATCTAGAGAAATCCTTTACAAAATGACGGTAATAATTGGCTAACCCCAAGGAACTCCAGATCTCAAAAGCATTCTTAGGTTGTTCTTAGTCTTGCACTGCCTCAATCTTAGAGGAATCTATCGTCACCCCTTTCCTGAATATCACATGGCCTAAGAATTTCACCTCCTTCAACCAAAACTCACACTTTCCGAACTTAGCATATAACTTGTGGGCTCTAAGCAACTCAAGCACAACTCGCAAGTGTTCCTCGTGCCCCTCCTCAGAGGGGTGGTAAATCAAAATGTCGTTAACGAAGACAACCATAAAACGGTCTAGGAACTCACGAAAGATCCAATTCATCAAATTCATAAACAAAGCCGATGCGTTAGTTAACCCAAAAGGCACCACTAAGAACTCACAATGGCCATAACACGTACGGAATGCCATTTTCTGGATATCTTTCTCCTTCACTCTCAACTGGTGATAACCCGATCTCAGGTCTATCTTAGAGAAGCCCTTCAATTGGTCAAACAAATCATCTATTCGAGGCAGTGGGTACTTGTTTTTAACAGTTACCTGGTTTAACTTTTGGTAATCAATACAAAGTCAGAATGTGCCATCCTTCTTCTTAGCAAAGAGAGTCGGTGCTCCCGAAGGCGAAGTACTAGGGCGGATAAAGTCCTTATTTGGCAATTCCTGGAGTAGAATCTTCAACTCACTTAACTCAGTGGCTGCAAATCTATATGGTGTCATGGAAATCAGTGTCGTGCCAGGAACTAAGCCAATAGAGAACTCAATCTCAAGGTGAGGTGGTAAACTAGTGAGATCCTCGAAAAAGACGTCCGGGTATTCGCAAACTACCCTCGACAACTCAACTCGGACAACATCACTCTGCACACCCAAGAATTTAGCAAGAAGGAGACTAAGCTCGCCCCGACCACGTGGATCACACATAGGCAACAAAGCCCTATCTATCTGATCCCCAAGAAATAAACACAGTGCCCACTTGAGGTGCACACTGTAACTCTCTGACGGTAACAGTCTATAATGGCCAGATAGGATGACAACCAATCCATGCCCAAAATGACATCAAAACTCGGCATATCAATCAACACAAAAGCAAAAGGAAGTCGGAGACCGGCAACCTCTATCTTACAACCCTGACACCCCTGGTCCAACACAACCCCCCCACCAACAGGTGACTCTACCTTGAGTGGAGATGCTAACTGAGCCACTTCTAACCCCAATGTTGATGTGAATGCAGACGAAATGAAAAAATGAGATGCACCATTATCAATCAACACATTGGCAATAGAATTACACAACAAGAAGTTACTTCTCACTACCGAAGGTGCTGGCGAAAATCAAGCGTGGTAACAACATACACATGCCCTATAGGTCTCTGCTCCACCTGCTAACCCCTTACAGCATAAGTGTAGAACATTGATTGAGCCAAAGAAGCCCCCTGATTGGCCCTCGAAGCTTGAGCTAATAGTGTAGGCTGATGGCTCTATGTCTGCCTTTAACCAAACGTACCAGATGTGCCACCTGCTTGAGAGAAAAACCTCCTCAAGTGCCTTGATTGCCCACACTGATAACAGGTAGGCGGTTGTCCTCTCCACTGACTCGAGCCAAAGACGGTACAGACTGTTGCCCTCATTCCTTCTACGGGTAAACTACAGACTTGTGGCCCAGCTTACCACACTTGAAGCAAGTAATCCCTCCCTGACCACCTCTCATAGAACCAAAACTTGGAACCGAAAAAGTAGACCTAGATTGTGCTCCTTAGGACTGCTATGGGTTAGAACCCATCTTCCTTTTACTGTCCCACGTCACTCCCTGAACCTCCTGACTCCTCTGCCTAGAACCCCTCATCCTCTCATTCTCGGTCTGAATCACGGTCTCTAAGTGTGCCACCGCCTCCACAAGATGACCATAATCCCTAATCATGGATGCGGGCACCTTCAATAGGAGTTTGGTCCTTAGTCTCTTCTCAAACTCCGAGCAACGGCAGTCTTCCATCGCTACAAGCTCAGGTGCAAACCTTGATAGACTAGTGAAGGCAACCTCAAACTCTGCCACCGGTGTGTTAAGCTACTTGAGCTTCAAGAACTGCTCTCTCAACTTCTCCCTAACAGTGGGAGGTAAAAACTTGTCCCAGAATGCGTTGACATAAGCCTCCTAAGTCCCCCCAATGTGTCCCCGCACAAACTTCCATCACTGACCTGCATCTCCTTTCAGCTGGAAGGATGCCAAGGTCACTCTCAATCCTTCGTCCTCAATTCCAAGCATCTCAAACGTCTTCACCATTTGCTCCAACCACTCGTCCGTTTTTAGTGGCTCCTTCAGATCCTCCACTAACTCATCTAAATTAGACCGAAAGAACTTCCTATTCAAAAACGACGGCCCTATCTCAGTAACATGGGCCTAGACTTGATTCTCAACTTTGAGAATGTCCTTGGATTATTGCAAAACCCGAACCATCTCATGGGCCAAAGCAACCATGGCCTATTGACCAACCAATTTGGCCATATTGACTTGACTAACCCTTTCCTCCTGCGTCGAAATATAATTCGGTAGCGACACTTCTTACCGTCTAGGCCTGCCATGCCTACCACCACCACATCTACGTCCTGACATCCTAATGAAGGTAACACAAGAGATTAGCACATTTACAAATGTGCCGAAGCTAACTCACTCGTGTCCTAAAGCGGTGGACACCAATTAATTCACTCCACATAAGCACATAGTCACATAAATACATATGAATTTTCTTTCTAGATAATGATCGTCCTACGACGTTGCCAGAGTTCTAGTTAAAAATAGTAGTGATCAAGTGCTTTTCTAATAGAACTTCTAGAAACTCGTAGACCCAATCAATATCTAAGAAATTAAATCCCGTACCCACTTAGTCACATAAGTATGTTATCACATAGCATACCAAGTTTATTCTTAATATCATCTAACAAGGGAACCCTGTGTGGTAATAACCACTTCCTACAATCCCAAAGTAGTCAAACCCGGTTGCTCTGATACCAAGTTGTAACGCTCTAAAATAATTACAATAAGATCATCCCACGACAGATACTAAATAATAACAGATCCATGGATATAATGTTCTTCCATTATAAGATTTCATCTCATTACAAAAGTGTAACACATGCAGTAATATATTCATAAGTCCTAACCCCAAATCTATAGCATGTGTCATAGCAAAAGATTTTAAATAAGAGTTAAACAGATATAATAATGCCCTATTTTCTACATCTTTGCAAGACAGTGCTTGGTTACAACAAAAGTAAGTTAGAACTCAATACAAATAAAGTCCTAGGCATGTACAAAACAAATACAACAATACAAAAACAAAAGCTCTTGGCTCCATGTCCTCTCAAGCTATTGCCTTTGCGGAGGTATATCATCAGCACCTGAAAATGGTTTTCCACACAGTGTGAGCCAAAGCTCAGTAAAGATACTTTAACACAGTATATGAATTTTAACAAAGTTATAAGGTGAATGCATATGCAATGCTCGTGTCAAAACATTTTATATCTCTTTCCAAAACTATGCAATGCCAAATGTAAATCTCAAATTTATGAATTTATTTCCTTTACAAGAAAAAACAAGGCAGTAGATACAACACTGAGAATCACTAGGACGTGTCTGTAAGTAGGCTACAAGCACTGCCAGTTTGTCATTTTTACCAGTATTAACCGGAAGGCTCGACACCTAACTGCACGGATTTCTAGACTTTTACCAAAGACACTCAGGCTAACATAATACCACAATTACATTCCTACCCAAATTCACCAAGGTATTTACCCATTTTTCTCAAAACAACTACAATTTCAATGAGTTAGATATGTTACAATGCTCAATGCAAATAGATGAGAAAATAGTTTCAATTCACCTAATTCTCATACGATTTCTATAACAATCATAGCTATCCTCCACCAATAGCCTAAAATAGACATCTCTAAATAGATAAATAATTTTCAATACAAATATACTTTCCAATACTTCCAAGTAGGAGTGATAATTCATTTCTAACTCCACCACCATCATTATCATTGTTCCAATTCCATAAAACCAACATCAATTTCATTTCTCTTTACAAAATCAATTTTTCACAATTTAGGGCAAAAGCCCCCCATTTCTTTAAAAATCAATCCCCATGGGTAAAATCCACCATTTAGTACAACCCAACCATTTTTAACAAGCTACAATCATATACAAGAGCCCATTTTGAAAACCCCTCTTTTGATTTCAAAACCAAACCCTACATTTATCAAAAATTCCCCCAAATTGCTATCTTTTTCAGAAAAGAAAATAACGAAGTTAAAAATCATAAAAGGGTCAAAGTAATCCCTACCTCAAAGACAAGAACCAACAAGCACAAGAGATAAAACTTGACGAAGCCGAAAATGAACTTTGCTTCTATCAAACGAAGCTCTAGGTGAGCTCTACCTTTTTAACAAAGGGACTATGGTATAGAAATCAACAAATCAAGATGTACTTGAGGTTTAGAGAGGGTTTCTAGAGAGAGAGAGTAAGTAGATCTAGGTTTTGGAGTGTTTTAGACAGAGGGAGAGAGAGATGAGAAAATGACTTAAAAGTGACCCCCTTCGGACTGATATATGCGTAGATCGCTCGAGCGCAGGAGTGGTTGCTCGAGCAACTAGACATAGTGAAGACACCGCTCAAGCGTAGATATCAAACTCTCAGTAGTTTGCCGACTACAAAAGACCATTTGAGCAAAGAGGCAAAATTCTAGGCAATCAACTCTTTGAAAAACCAATTGCCAAACATGTTTCAAACTCAACCAAAAATTCCATTAACCAAACCCAACCAATAATAAGATGAAAAGGAGTTGAATAACCAATAAAACAAGGAAATTTTGGATAAAAAACAATAAACGGGCCGAGTCCAAACTAGAGTTGTTATATTTCCCATACTGAGTTTGAGTTCTAGTTCGGGCAGAGGTAATCAGGGTAGGTTCACTTGCTTTAAGTGTGGTCAGTTGGGCGACAAGTCATTAGTTTGCCCACAGAGGGGAGGAGGGCAACAGTCTGCGCTGTCTTTGACTCGTCCTTAGAGCCAGAGTCAGGGGAGAGGTCTGTAGCCTATCTATTATTAGTATGGATAGTCAGGGCATTTGAGGAGGCTTTGCTCTCAGTCTAGTTGTGAGGCCCCTGAGAATTTTAATTTCTTAAGATTCCCTTACTTTAAATTATTTCTTTGAAGTCCCTGCATTTCTTAATTAATTACAATTTTAACCCTAGGATCAAAATACATACACCAATAAAAAACTCGCAAACCCTAATCGATTTCAGTAGCTTAGAAATCATTTCTAATACCCTAATACTAATTAATTGACTCCCTAAATATGGAATTACCATTTGAAAACCCTAGGTTTTTCCAGTTGTTATTGCGTTTATCGGTTGATCGCATTTTTATCTAAAATAAGAAATCTAAACCAAATTAGATTCTCTAACCCTAATTTAGTTTAATTCTACACTAAAATAAATGTTTCAATTTGTAAATTAAATCCAAAGCCCTCACATTTTTCTTAAATCACTAATTGACCCCAAATAAATATTATTATATATATACACGTGTACCTTTAAACCTATTTTATACACCATTTTTGAAAATTTCAACAATTGTACACAAGAATAAAATAAAATAATTCCCTCAAATCAGCCACATGGCCAGCCACCCTAGGGAAGTTGAATTTATATAACTTTTTGAAACCATATCCATGAATTCAAGGAAAAATGTTTGCTAGTACTCCCAAAACATGGAACCATACCTCCACCCTAAGTCCAATCCTAACCAAAGCCTAACTAAATCATGATTAATTGTATAATTAAGGCCTCTAATCATTCACCATCCCATTAGATTCCAAGTAAATCTAAAATGTCCAATCTATTTCCAACCAAAACCATCATTCTTTTTACATAAAAGAACACATACACAAACACTTCATTCAGCTGAGAGGAAGAGAGGGGAAGAGGGTGAGCTTGGTGCAAGAAAGAAAAGAAAGAGAAGGTCTTGTTAGCTAACCAACCAAGCCTCAAGTAAGCCACATCACCATCCCTCCTTCTATTTTCTTTTTCAAATACATGTTATTAGAGATTTAAAACCACACTTTCAGATGTGTTGTAATGATATTCATGTGTTCAAAGTGGGTGAATTAGGCTTTAATCCTTCTTCTATTCATATTTCTTTTTAATAGATGCAAAACTACCATTTTTCTTCTCATATCTAACATTTTTTCCAAAGGCATACCATCACTCTAAAAATATGAGTTATTGATACATTATTTAGTATGTTTTCATCACAAAATGAGTGAAAAATTTCCATAGTTGGCCTTTTTTCTCCAATCTTCTTATTTTAAGTATTGTGCATGAAAATTTTGTTTTACAGCCAACTTTCGAAAATTCTAGAAAAATATAGAAACATCATCTGGACCTCGGTTTTATGTCAAAAACTTTCTTGAAGAGTTAGATTTCAAGGAAACCTGGTTTCATTGAAAAAGAGTGAGCGGTTTGTAAGAAAATCCGATTTTCGTAATGATTGACGAATTTAGACAACGCTGGAGTGTTTCTTAAATAATTAAAAATGTAGAAAAGCTATTTCATTTCTGAAAAATGTTTTGAAAACTAGATAAAATTCTTTACGAACCATTAGAAGGCCAGGTTGGGAAAAATCTGAAATAGCCATTTTGATTTTAATCTTTAAGTGGTACTGAATGTGGAAATTTTGTTTTACATTGGTGTTTTATCCTCTAGTGTTCATGAATGTGCTTATTAATATATGATCATTTCTTGGTATGATATTACATATGTCATGGTTATATACCTTTTATTTTAGTCATTCGATGATGCTCACATTTATGCAAATTTATTTTTTTGTTACTTGTTTGTACTAACTTAAAACATTAATCCAAATGGAAAACTTAATGGGGTGGCTAATGGGGTTTCAATGACATGAGTATTGTTATTGTCATGACCCGAACCCACCCCTATGGATTAAGGTCATAACCGGCCAATAATCATGAGATTATCTACGGCCTCAAACAATTTTAGAAATATTAAAAGGACCAAAACGGAAGCAGATTTAAAAACTCTGTCCAATGAGCTGTACTTACATGGTATAGCAAAATCATTCCAATGGTATTTCATAATAATTCACACATATAAATAGAGTTAACATCTTATATACATTCAGGAACTTTCAGATCTGCGGTCAGCCAAACAAAAACTCATATACATAGGTGATCCAACGTGTCCACCAAAATAACAAAAGAGTAACAAAAGAACAAAAGGGACAAAAACAAAGTCTCGTGAGACATTCAGGTTGACTCATCAAAAACTTGACTTCCTCTCATAGTCTTCACCGAGTCTAGTTTTGGACGTCTCTTCACTCACCTACATATACATGAATGAGAATGAGTGAATGCCCAGTGAATAATATCAAATAAAGAAGTTACATGAATAAAAATTTGTTAACAAACATATCAAACGGCCTTAGGCCCATTCATATTTCTATCTAATACATCAAATGGCCTTAGGCCCCAATGTATTAAATGGCCTTGGGCCCAATTCATTCTTATCAAATGACCTTAGGCCCAATTCACTTGTGTCAAATAGCCTTTGGCCCCATTATTCATGTCAAACGGCCTTTGGCCCAATCATTCATGTCAAATAGCCTTTGGCTCAATTATTCATGTCAAACGACCTTTAGCCCAATCATTTCTAGCAAACGGCCTTTGGCCCAATCATTCATGTCAAACGACCTTTGACCCAATTATTTCTATCAAACTGCCTTTGGCCCAATTATTCATGTTAAATGGCCTTTGGCCCAAATATTAATGTCAAATGGCCTTTGGCCCAATTATTTCTAGCAAACGGCCTTTGACCCAATCATTTGTATGGCGAATATCCAATTCAATTTAATAACTCTGTAGAACTCATACATAAGTGAGCATTTGGAAGTAGCATACTTCAATACATTCTTATTAAGATATTACTCACAGTGTTCTGCCGGTGGATTTTCCCATGTGCATGGCCCTACACAATTTACAACATATCGGGTCACAAGCGATTCAATTCATTCTCAAATTGTTTATTTCTCTTAGGTCTCTTTCTTAACCCTTTAACTCATTTACAATGTTCAATGAGTGCCTAAGAGTGTTTAGAAGTGAAAGAGAACGGAAAACAGAACATAAAGCAACTTTTCAAATTTTCTAAAATAGGGTTCTCCGCTCGAGCACAGGTTTGGTCGCTCGAGCAAACCCCTTTGGTCTACAAAATTACTGGTTGCTTGCAATTTACGCTCGAGCGAGACTTTTGACGCTCGAGCGAGGAGTTATGCAAAGCAAGGTACGCTCGAGCGCAGATTCGGCCGCTCGAGCCGCTGTGTAATCTCTATAAAACTTCTGGGAGCTGCATTTTCACGCTCGAGCGACGCTTTTCTTGCTCGAGCGAACAGGTCGAATTCTGGGTTTCTAGAATTCTTCTTGAAGGTCAAAACACATCTTCAAATGTCCAATTCGTGTATAACTCATCCAAACATGCAAGAATACACCTAAAACCATAATTTTGAAGAGAACTTTCAACCATAATTCAAAATTCCATGGATCTAATGGTTTTAAAACATGAACTCTACATATATACACAATCCATGCTTTGTGTCCTGCATAGACAAGCTTCAAGGCTTGAAACTAAGCCTCAATACATGAAATTTCTTACATGCATGTATTAAACAATCCTCCATGAAACATAACCAACATGTTTTACATTCAAATATGCAAAATTATGGCCAATTCTCACATGCAAGCATCCCATGATCTCAAATTCACCAAGCTTGGCTTAATTTATGCATTAAACTTCACATATACTTTGAATTCACTTAGTTATGAACTTAAACTCATGAATTTGAGTTCAATTACTCACCTAGAAGCTTCAACCCTCACAATTTTAGCTAGTTTTAGAGCCTAGCCTTCCAAAACTTGAGTTCTCTTACAAAATCTTCAAGAATGGCTCCTTTCTCTCTCTAAATTCGGTTCACCCTCTCTCTCTAGAGTGTAGAATCTGATTTCAGCTCAAAAATATAAGCTTAAGATACTTAGCTCATTTATATAGGCTTTCCTAATCACACTTAATTAGAACTAATCAATGGTGCTCTAATTCAATCATATTGAATCTAATTATTTTGATCCGAATCAATTTTTAATTCAATTTCACCGTAGATTCTAAAAATCATGCTAAGCACATAAATACAGTCAATTTCACTTTCTGACGCCTCTATGACCTTCAATTTAAATTCTTTAGTAGAAAATCAAACAGATTTTCCTACGGTGAACAGATAGGAATTCAAACACACTCATAATCATATAAGTAGCACTCAAAATCATATTAAGCACATAACCACAATCATAATTAAGATTAGTTAACATAACATGGGATAAGGTTATCACAGTTATGAGTTAAAGTTATGATCAAATTGAATTGGTTAGCAAGACATGTTCCCTTTTGGAAGTTAAAGTCTTGTGCAATTGGTTGTTCGGAACCCTTGAACAGAGCGGTTGAATTTGGATCCTAGGTGGTTTGATGTGAGGAGGGAATGGGCAAGGCCCTATTTTACCGTCTCTTTTGAGGTCCTCGGTTGGCACTACGCGGTATGTAACCACTGGTAGGAATCTGGGGTAAGGTCTGCAAAGCAGCAAAAGATGGGGCATACTGAATAATCTGCGCCCGATTCTCGGGGTTTAGAGGATGAAATCTCTTTAGGAGATTTCTAGACTACTAACAACTAACCTTGTAACCTTGTTATTTACTTGAATGTCATGTTCCTTTCCCCTATTGTTGTAATTGCTATTGTGTGTTAGATTGGGAAAAAGGGACAAGGTTTGTGAGTGCTTATTGGGCATTCAAAGCTCACAGCGTATCATGCCAGTTGTCGAAGAAGATCTCGCAACAGAAGACTACGATTCGGAAACCTTTGAAGACTTTTGGCTGTCCTAGAGAAGTTAGAAATTTTCTTTTGTGTTTTGTATAGTCCATCTGAAATTTTATTTTTGGGATGTAATATTGATGAAACTAATTTTTGTATCTAAGTACATATTGTATCTATTCTCTTATTATTATTATTATTATTATTATATGCTTGCCTTTTTAAAAACCAATATAGTTCCTTACATTGCTTATGAGACCTTGCATCAATGCATTTTAAGATCTGTCAAAAGGGTGAGCTACCTAAGAAAGCTGGAGTTAGAAGGAAGGCTAATTTGACTCCTTCATCGATCTAGGATCTTATTTGGTCATTGGCCATATGAGTCATTAGTGAGTTTCCCTTTACTACCACCCTTAGTGTAGATTTGGATGTCACAACTTGGTATTAGAGTCTAGGTTCAACCTTTAGCTTGCGTAACCACTGCCGTTGAAAAGATGATCATCAAGGAGATACAGAGAGTGGAGATGGACTACTCTTACTATACGAAGGAGCAAAAGAGATCTTTGGTTTGACACCGCCTGCAGTACCTGAGTCGCGTAGCAAAGAGCGTAGTTCGAAAGGAGCAGGATGACCGGAAGATGGACACCTTAATACGCCAAGCCTTGGTAGACGAAGCATCACCAACCCCCCGGAGCAAGCTAAGAATGGCAGATCTCACTACCCTAGGTAGGAAAACAGTCAGCCAATGGAGGTGGAGCAACAACCAGTGCAGCCAGGAACGACCATAGCATTTCCAATTGAAATGTCATCTGAGCACGTTCCCCTTTTACCAATGTATACACCCCGCTCGCCTGGCCAGTCAACCAACTCGGTAAATAAGGATCCTAAAGAAGATTTTGACTACTCTGGGAATGAGAGTTAATCTAAGGGTAGTAAGCTAGGCTTTTATAAGATCCACTTATAGTAGGGATCTTTAAGATATATGTAGTAACTTTGTGACTATGTTGTGTGTAATGCCTTCTGAATTAAACTCTAATCTGGAAGCCTTTTGTACTGATGCCTATTATAAATATATGAAGTGACGATTTGATCTATATCTGTTGACTGGTACTTGCTTTAATATTTCGCCACACCCTAAGAAAACTAAACCTTAATTTCAAGTCTAGTAGAAAGATTACCTCCAGCTAGAAATCTAAAAACTAACTTATCCCGTACCATGAATAGAATGATGGATACGTGAGCTAATGACTACTCGGAGACTAGCAACAATGCCTAGAACTATCCCAGAAATCAGCATAAGCCCATACCCGCTGGAGCCAATATTCCTAATAATCTTGGGCATCAAATTCTGGAATAACTAGGACAACTAAGGAATAATCGACAAAGTGAAAGGACTTGACTCTTTTCAGAATTCAGAAAACAAAGGCCCCCAAAGTTCACAGAAGCACCAGATCCGAGAGTGGCTGAAAATTTGCTTCGACAGATAGAGAAAATGCGGGACACTATGGGGATAATTGAAGATGCCGATATAATAGCCTTGGCAGTATTCGAGTTAAATGATGAGGCCGATCATTGGTGGGAACTAATCAAGAATACTCGTGACATTACAAATAGTTTAAGGAATTGTTCCTAAATAACTATTTTCCAAGTACCATTCGTCGAGAGCGAGTTAGGAAATTCCAAAACCTGGAGCAAGGGAATTTGATCGTAACCTAATATGCCGCAAAATTTGAAGAACTAGCCCGCTACGTAACTAGGTATGTAGCAAATGATGAAGAGAAAGCAAGGATGTTTGAACAGGGGCTAGACCTTACAATCAGGGGGAGAGTTCTACTACAACGGCTTCGCTCATATGCTGAGGTATTGGAGCCAACATTAGAATCTAAAAAGCAAGTAGCTGATGCTAGGAAGACTTGGAACAAGTGGAAAGGGGGTCAAACATCTGTAAGACCTCAGAGGAACCAGAAAAGAAATATAGCCTCGAAGCCCTACTCAAGGCCATAGCCACAACAGCAATAGCAATAACTGCAACAACAAATCCAGAAGGGAGGTTATCAATCAAGGCCGGCAGAACAAATCCAATGCTTTCATTGTCAGCAGCTGGGGCACAAAAAGAGCGAATGCCCCCAACTCTCTCCATCGGGACACCATGAAGGAGGCTCCGGAGCAAATGCCTAGGTAGCAGGTGGACAAAAGCCCTAGTTAAATAAGATAGAATCTATCGAACAACAACGCCAGAAGAGTGAAGGAACTCAGAATGCCAGGACCAGTGGCAACCAGAAGGCAACCGACAGAGTCTTTGCCTTGCAAGAAGAGAAGGGGAACCCACCCGTAATTGAGGGTAATTTAGTACTATATAATTCGTGGGTGCATGTTTTATTTGATACTGGTACATCGCATTCTTTTATATCCTCTGCTTGTGTTAAGTCATTAGAACTTGTATGTGAACCCTTATAAACTGCCTTAAGTGTAATGTCACCTATGGGAGGGTACGTTCGGATAGGGTTGATTTGTAAGGATTGTAAGGTAGGAGTCTCAGACCTACGCCTGACTTGCAACCTTCGTGTCATGGAGATGTCGAACTTCAATATAACTTTGGGCATGGACTGGTTGTCCGTCCATTGAGCGATGATCGATTGCCATCAAAGAAAGGTAATGGCTCACGCGCCTGATGGAGCATGCTTCCATTTAAAGGGGATAGGAAAGATTCCCTAACTTTAACACAACGTAGGATGTGGTGGCACGATCAACTTGTGGATAGGTTAGCAAGTTTGATTTTAAATGAGGAGGACCAAACAGAATTAGAACTCAAGCGAGTAGTATGCGAATATGCAGATGCATTTCCTGAAGAATTATCAGGGATTGCCACCAAACTAGGAGGTAGACTTTAGTATTGAGTTACAACTTGGAACTACTTCAATATCTGCCCCATATCATATGGCACCGGCGAAACTATGAGAATTAAAGACGCAATTGCAAGAGTTGCTCAAAAAAGGATTTATTAGGCCAAGTACTTCAGTGTGGGGAGTGCCCGTTCTGTTTGCTAAAAAGAATGATGGGTCGTTAAGACTATGCATCGACTACCGTCAACTCAACCAAGTCACGATAAAAAACCGATACCCGCTCCCAAGGATTGATGATCTTTTTGACCAACTTAGAGACTCAAAGAATTATTCAAAGATCGATCTCAGGTCGAGTTACCATCAACTACGAGTCAAGGATGAGGATATAACAAAAACTGTCTTTCGAACTAGATATGGTCACTACGAGTTTGTAGTAATGCCCTTCGGACTAACCAATGCGCCAAAAGTATTTATGAGCCTAATGAACAAAATCTTCACACCATATCTTGACTAGTTTGTAGTAGTGTTCATTGATGATATTTTAGTATATTCAAGGTCTGAGGAAGAGCATGAGTAACATTTAAGATTATTCTTCAAGTTCTTAGAGACAATCAGTTGTATGCCAAGGCAAGCAAATGTGAGTTCTGGTTAAAAGAAGTGAAATTCTTAGGACATGTAGTGTTTGGGAATGGGATTACGGTGGATCCAACCAAGGTAGAAGCAGTCTTAGATTGGAGACAATCGAAAACTGTGTCAGAAATTCGTATTTTATTTTGATTAGTTGGTTACTACCAAAGGTTCATTCAAGATTTTGTTTTACATTGGTGTTTTATGCTCTAGTGTTTGTGAATATGCTTATTAATATATGATCATGTCTTGGTATGATATTACAGGGTTGTTTGGGAAGTGCTAGATTAGTATACTTTTTGACTTTTTACGAAAAAACGTGAAATATGTGTTGGGTTTGAAGTGATGTGGTAGAGAGGTGATGTGACCCAAATAAGATAATGTGCTAAAATAGCATGTGCCAAACAAGCACTACATATGTCATGGTTATATACCTTTTATTTTAGTCTTTTGATGATGCTCACATTTATGAAAATTTAGGGTGTGTTTGATTTAGTTTTGGGAGATAAATTTTCAAAAAAAGATTTAAGGAAAGAGTTTAGAAATTGTTTTGGTTTGTTTGGTTGTATATTTTAGAAATTGTTTTGGAGTATGAAAGTTTGGGATGATTTGATATTTTGTTATAATTGAGTATATGTGTGTAAGAGAAAAAGTGATTGAGAAGGAGAGAGGAGAGAGAAAAAATGATTGATTGATGTGTAGGAGAGAGAGTGATTTTGGAAAAAAATTCAAAAATCTTCCAACCAAACAAAATTTTAGAAATTTTTTTCAAAAATTATGTTTTGAGAGTGAAACAAAACATGGCCTTATTCTTTTGTTACTTGTTTGTACTAAACTAACTTAAAACATTAATCCAAATGGAAAACTTAATGGGGAGGCTAATGGGGTTTCGATCACATGAGTATTGTTATAATTAAAGTAATGTTCAAATTGAATTGGGTTAGCGGGACATGTTTCCTTTTGGAAGTTAAAGTCTTACGCAATCGGTTGTTCAGAACCCTTGAACGGAGCGGTTGTATTTGGACCCTAGGTGGTTTGGTGTGAGGAGGGAATGGGCAAGGCCCTATTTTACCATCTCTTTTGAGGTCCTCGGTTGGCGCTATGTGGTATGTAACCATTGGTAGGCATCTGAGGTAGGCATCTGAGGTAAGGTTTGCAAAGCAACAAAAGAGAGGGCATAACGAATAATCCGCACCTGATTCTTAGGGTTGGCATGATGAAATCTCTGGGGGATTTTTAGACTAGTAACAACTAACCTTGTAACCTTGTAACCTTGTTATTTATTTGAATGCTATGCTCCTTTCCCCTATTGTTGTAATTGATATTGTGTATTAGATTAGGAAAAAAGGATAGGGTATGTGTGCTTGTATTGGCCATTCAAAGCTCACAGCGTATCATGTCATGTGCCGAAGAAGATCCTGCAGCAGAAGATGACGAGCTAGAAACCTTTGAAGACATTTGGCTATCCTAGAGAAGTTAGAAATATTCTTTTGTGTTTTGTATAGTCCATCTGGAATTTTATTTTTGGGATGTAATATTGATGAAACTAATTTTTGTAACTAAGTATATTCTATATCTATTCTCTTATTATTATTATATGTTTTCCTTTTTAAAAACCAATATAGTTCCCTACGTTGCTTATGAGACCTTGCGTCAATGTCTTTTAAGATCTGTTAAAGGGGTAGTACGCTACCTAAGAAAGTTGGACTTAGATGGGAGGCTAATTTGACTCCTCCCGCGATCTGGGATTTTACTTGGTCATTGGCCATAGTACTCATTAGTGAGTTTCCCTTGACTACCACCCTTAGTGTAGATTTAAGGGGACATGATAATTAATTTTTGCTTCCCACCAAAATCAACTTCATTCAATAACAATGAAATTTATTCTACCACATTTTCAAGTGAACGTAGATACAATACCTTTAACCAAATTATGCTGTGAACTTTATTGACACATATGACGCAATATTATTTTATTTTATTTTATTTTATTTTTTGGGTGCAAAACAAGGACTTTATTGATGAAAACAACATACAAAACTTATGTACATGTTTGTGTATATAAATGGCTGAATCCCCAAGGACCTTTCCCAGAATGAATGCTTTTGCTTTCTGAATGGTCCTTTGAAGGTTTGTTCTCTATGTTCTTCTTGAAGTTTGCCTACAAATGTGTACAAAATTGCGTGTTCAAGTTCTCTATCTGATTGTTTAATCAAAATGAATGAAGAACAATCATTTTTTCCCTCTTCACAAAGTACGAAAATTGGTCCCCCCGTTGAGGTGGGACTCGTATTTTTGTTCTGTAGTATTTATTGTGAAATTCATGACGCTTGTGACCACATAACCTCTTTGTGCGACCAGGATATTTGGTCGGTAATAGATTTATTTCTTGTACTGCCATAACAGTTAACATTTTATTTCCTAATGATGGCCAATTTATTAAACAGTAACATAATAATGCATGAAACATATGAAGGGAAGAATGGTAAAAACAATCATTGATTACCATACCATTAGAACGAAAACATATCCAGTTGCATCGCGATGACCTTTGCTATTATACTTCTGAACACCTTTCACAAGGAATTCCAGTGTCAACTTTGCCCAATTAGAAGCCCGCATACTGTTGACGTCATTTAACACATGAATGAACGATGGAGTCAAGGCAGCCATTGTGGTAGGACACAACATGTCCCCTAACACGTACAACGTAAATTTTCTCTGAAACTTGTCGTCCGCACCATTAGTCTCCATTAGATAAAGCCTCGATTGGTTCAAAGGAATGACTCCCTTAATAACTCCAACATCTTCATAGATATCGGGATATCCGTCTAATGAACCACTCAACTGCACATCATTGCCTTCTGGCTGTATTCCTAATAAAACATGAACTTCCTTATAGGTAAGCCTCAGTTGACGACCATAAACATTCAATGAACTACTGTCGGGATCGAAGTTCTGTACCAACCATTCACACAACTCGTGATCTATACATGTATTCTTGATCCCCAGGATGCAACCGAACCCAATATCAATGATTGCCTGATTTTGTGCTTCATTAAACCAGTTAACTAGATCAACAATTGACTTCATTAATATGCAGACTTGCCTTCTAATCTGCAAATTTTTAACTTGAACATTAATAACAAAATAGAACCAACAATAAGGAAAGTAGGACCTACCTAAATGCATTTATGAAAACGTGAAGTATATAATTACCTTTTCGGATTTCGGTGCACAAGCAACAACTTATTTGTTGTGTTCCTGGGCACTCACCTTAGCCATGTCCTCAAACCTCTTCTTCTCTTCGAAAGGAGTGCCCGCCACCTTTTCCCAATCTCCTTTCTGCTCTATAAGCGTTACATGAAAGTGAGACATATATAAGACAAGTAACAACTATAACTCCAAAATAAATGCAAGTACAAGTTGGGCCACACACAATGTATGTGCATCGCGTGTGCATTTTTGGTAATTAAATGTTATTGCAAATAAAAATAACAATTTCAAGAAAAAAAAAAGAAAAAAAAAAGTCAGAGACAAAACTTAGATGGAGTTTTCCAAATAATCGGAATTTAGAAAAACATGGAAAAATGACATTATGACATGGTACAAATCGATAAACACCAATCAATGAGAAGGCCAGTGCGACCATTGAATACAACTCGTGGATAATAGTCATTTGTTTCCAGCATAGTGTACTATAGATAATACAAATTTGCACACTCACCATTTTTGCTCCAGTATTGTCTGCTTCTTACATTTCCTTAAATTGTTGCTGGCTACAAGCATCGTCAAGTTTATCATCAATAAATCTTAAATATGAATACATACATATATATATAGGTATATATATTGAAATGACATAAAGTAAGGGTTAATTACATTGCTGGTCCTGAAATTAAAATATGACTATTATGTAAATCTGGCCCCGAATTCTACGTAAAACACCTTCCCTACATTCGGGACCAAATTGACACGATTTCAAAAATTTTATACATGGGGAACCAATACTATTTCAAACATTACAAACTCACATTTGACGAGGCGCATGCTTTCAGTACAAAAAATGTAATTACAGATTGTGAAAATGAACAAGTAGTACTTGAATGGTGCAATTGGCCGCTTTTGAGGAGCGACATCGATAGTGTCAAATATTTTGATTTGTGGTTCACCACTTGTCTTCAATCTTTCCTTTCTCTTTAATAAACAACAAATAATAGAAAATAGATTGAAGGGAAAATTACATCGGTGGTGTACACATTTTGTGGTTGATTCACTTTAAAGTGACTCAATTTTGACACTTCATTTTGAATTCCGTGTTCTTCTGGTCAAAATGCTAATGTCGTTTGTGTTTGTCACAAAAAAATAATGTAATGTGAATTGCTTGAGTTTAACTAAGTTTAGTAAATTTATAAGTTTGCTCAACAAAATATGACACATGCCATGTATATGCATATTTTTTTGATAAATAAGGATAAGAGTTGTAATGAAATGGACGAAATTCAAGCACAAGTTCAAAATTGAGGATGCAAATCAAGTCAATTTAAAATTTAGGAAAATCAAATGACACAACTAGAAAAGTACAGGGACTGCTGTCACAAGTTATCCTATCAAAAATTGACGGTATTCCTTGGTAATGGAATTCAGTTGTTACAAAACATATGTACGAAACCAACTGGCAGCAAGTGTTCAAGGACAAAAACTAACATTATTGGTGCGATGTTAGAAATATCCGTCATATGTAATGATGACAATTCCTACAAAGTATTCCGATCAATAAATAGAAGGATACACAAAAAGGGCTTCAACATGTGGGTTTTAACCTGAAAATTTTGCCTAAGTAGAGAAAACATAAGGCATAATTTCCTAACATATATGCATATTTGAAAATGGTAAAAAACAAAAATAAAAAGAAAAAAAGAGGGGCATAGGAATTTCCCAACAAGTTCAAAAAGGTTTCAATTGAAATAATTTTTTGTAAAACCGCGAAATGCATAATTTCCCAAAAGTTGAAGGGAGACGTCACCTCCCTGGGCCTCACGTGCCTTCACCATTGGACGTACAGGTATCTGGGTTCTTGCATGAAGTTTGTTACTACCATCAATAGTGCATGAAGGCAACATCAAAAAAAGAAAAATGGAAGGAGATTACATCAATAAAGAAGTGGAAGTGCAAAAAGTATGCAAGCAGAAAAGCAATATACTATAAAATTCACGATTTTCAGAGAAAAAAAGGAACCTTGTATTCCTCTAGAATCAATTGTTACCCATTTTTTCAGCAGACAAATTGTAATATGAGTATAGAACTCCTGAATCATCATTTCAGTTTGTAACCCATTCTATTTTGTTTAACTAATCCTAGCTAGGGTTTCAAAGCACTAAAAATTTTGACTTTAAATAGTTGCTACAAAATATTCATGATGATAGTGAAACATACAAAGTACAAAAAACAACATAAAAATAAAATAAAATAGAGACACTGAAAGAAACCTTTGACAATGGTGACTAGTACTGTCGGAGAGCACGAGCAAGGAGCAAAATGGAGAACGACACGAACAGTGTGAATGGAGATGGAGAGTGAAACCGAAATGAGGAAAGAGAGAGGGGGGAGAATAAGTGTTGAAAATTGTAAGTGGGAAATAGAAATGAGTTGATGAGATTACAAAGGAGAGAGACAGTGCATAATGATGGAATAGTATTGGGTTGGTGGGATTTCAGAGGTAGTCTGCCAACGTTGCTTTCGGGTGGTCCAAATTTGGGAGGGAAATAGAAACTTACGTGACATGGCACTCACAAATGCATCATGTATTAAGTGTGCGCGTATATTATTGAGCATGTAAGTAATTAAAAATTGACAGATATAAAATAAAATTATTTGGAGTTTTCACAATTTAATACACAATAATGTACTTTCATAAGTGTCAATTTTTAATTGCTTAACAACTCAATAAAATAGGATGCTTCACCTAAACACATCATTATTGTCAGTGTGGAATACATAATTTTTACCATTGTTGGGAGGGAAATTTCGTCCATATAGAAAATGAGAAAAATATTTACTAAAAAAAAATAAAAAAATTTACCTTGCGTTTGGTTCTCTTTTGGAATTATGATTCCAATCAAAAAATTGCAAAACTCTTTTCAAAACTCATAACCAAATATACAATTCAAAACTACTCAAACTCAATTAAAAAATTATTTGAAAAACTTATAACCAAATACACAACTAAAAACTCAATTGAAAACTCTTTTAAAAACTCAAAACCAAACTCTTTTTTAAAACTGTTTTCTAAATATATATATATATTATAAATATATTTCTTTATTTTTGTTTTGTAAAATTATTTATGGAATCATGATTTCTGTGATCAGTTAAGCATTTTTTGGAAAATCACTTATATCAGTTGTGAAAACTTACACATTTTTGTGTTGGTCAAAATTTTTAAGAACAAACTAAAGTGTCATTTTCTGTTAACCACCTTGTGTTTTCTGACATAACTTATGCAAATTTGTGAAAACGTATATAATTTTGTGAAATATAAATGTTCTCCAAATACTTACACGCATTTGTGATCACATACACATTTTCTGTGAAATCACTTACATAACATGTAAAAACTTGCACAATTTTGTGAAATAAAAGTGTTCTCGAATGATTTACTCGTATTTCTGATCACTTATGTATGTTTTCGGATCTCACTTACGTCAATTATTAAAACTTACACAATTTTTTGTTATTGAAAACTTGTAGGACCAAACTTACTCGTTATTTTCTATTAACCACCCTGACTTTTGTGACACAACTTATGCGACTTTGTGACAACTTATGCAATTTTGTCTTGCGACGGTGTTCTCCAAAAACTTACTTGTATTTGTGTTAACTTACGCAATTTTTAGGAATTCACTTTCGCCAATTGTGAAAACTTACGCAATTTTGTCAGTAAAAGTTGTCTCCAAGGACTTACTCTTATTTCTGATCACTTACGCATTTTTTGGCAAATCGGTTACGTCAGTTGTGAAACCAAGTTGGCATCATCAGTAAGTTGTTCAAAATTTGTAGGAACAAACTTACTCGTAATTTTGTGTTAACGACCCTGAATTTTGTGACACAACTTACGCAAATTTGGAAAAACTTACACAATTTTGTGAAATTAAAGTGGTCTCTAAAGACTTACTCGTATTTTTCACGATTTACGTATTTTTACAGAACTCATTTATGTAAGTTGGGAAAACTTACGCATCATTTTGTGCTATGCACCCTGAGTTTTGTGACCTAACTTACGTGACTTTATGAAACTTATGCAATTTTATCAAATAAAAGTGTTCCCTAAAGATTTACTCGTATTAGTGATCCGTCATACATTTTTTTGAAAATCACTTATATAAGTTGTGACAAATTACGCAATTTTATGAAACAAAAGTCTTCACTAACAACTTACTCATATTTCTGAGAACTTATACAGTTTTTTTGGGAAACCATTGACATCAGTTTTGAAAACTTACGCATTTTTATATTGTTGAAAATGTCTAGGAACAAACTTATGCATCCTTTCCTGCTATCCACCTTGACCCTGAGTTTTATGACACAACTTAAGTGATTTTGTCAAAACTTATGCAATTTTGTAAAACAAAAGTATTCTCTCAAGAATTATTCATATTTTTGTTCACTTACACATTTTCGGTTTTGGAAAATCACTTACGTAAATTGTGGAAACTTACGAAATTTTGTGATCTAAATGTGTTTTCTAAGGACTTACTCGTATTTGTGATAACTTATGCATTTTTTATTTTTTTTTTGGGAAACCATATACGTAAGAACAAAGTTATGCGTCATTTTATATTATCCACCCTCAATTTCGTGACACAAACTACGTGACTTCGTAAAAACTTACTCAATTTTGTGAAATAAAATTGTTCTTTGAAGACTTACTTGTATTTTTGATTACTTACAAATTTTCTTTTTGCAAAATCTCTTACGTAAGCTCTGAAAACTGACGAAATTTGTGATGTAAATGTGTTATCCAAGGACTTACTCGTATTTCTGCTAACTTATGCACTTTTTTATGAAAACCATTTACGTCAGTTGTGAAAACTTACGCATTTTGGTGTTGTTGAAAATTTGTACGAACAAACTTACGCATCATTTTGTACTATCCACCTTGACTTATATGACACAACTTATGTGATTTTGTGAAAACTTACGCAATTTTCTAAAATAGGAGTGTTATCGAATGATTTACTTGTACTTTTAACCACTTACGAACTTACCCATTTCTTAGAAATTTATGCGGTTTTCTGATATGACGTACTTGATTTCTACAAACTTATGCATATTTGTGTTATTTTAAATTTTTTGTGACAAACTTACGCATTTTTGTGTTCATTTACACATTATTGTGAAATAACTTACGTGATTTGTGAAAGCTTATACATTTTGTGTTGTTCTGAATTTATATGAAGAAATGTACCCATTTTTGTGAAAACTTACTCATTTTTGTCAAATCACTTTGCCATTTTTATGAAAACAAACCTATTATGTGCAATGACTTACGAGATTTGTGAAAATTTATTCATTTTTTTGTTGTTCTAAACTATTGATGTGAAAACTTATGCATTTTTGTGAAAACGTGCGCATTTTGTGAAATCACTTACAAAATTTGTGAAAACTTACTCATGTGTGAGTTCTTTTAAATTATTTGAAACAAACTTACGCATTTTTGTGAAAATTTGTGCATTTTGTGAAATCACTTATAGAATTTGTAAAAACTTACTCATTTTCGTATGCTTCTAAATTGTTTGAAATAAACTTACGCATTTTTGTGAAAACTTAGGTATTTTATGAAATCACATACCGAAACCTACTCATTTTTGTGTTGTTCCAAACTTTTGATGTGAAAACTTATGCATTTTTATGAAAACTTGCGCATTTTTGTGAAAACACTTACGTAATTTGTGAAAACTTACTCATGTGAGTTGTTCTAAATTATTTGAAACAAACTTACGCATTTTAGTGAAAACTTGTGCATTTTGTGAAATCACAGATAGCATTTATGAAAACTTACTTATTTTTGTATTGTTCTAAACTTTTGATAACAAACTTACGCATTTTTCTAAAAACTTGTGTATTTTGTAAAATCACTTATTGATTTTATGACAACTTACTCATTTTTGTGTTGTTCTAAATTGTTAGAAATAAACTTACGTATTTTCGTGAAAATTTATGCTTTTTTTAAAATCACTTACGGAATTTGTAAAAACTTACTTGTATTTGTGTTGTTCTAAACTTTTGAAAACAAACTTATGCATATTTATGAAAACTTAAGCATTTTTCTGAAATCATTTTCAAGATTTCTGAAAACTTATTCATTTTTGTGTTGTTTTAAATTATTTGAGACATAGTTACGCATTTTTGTCAAAACTTACAAATTTCTAAAATCGTTTACGAAATTTGTGAAAACCTACACATTTTTGCGTTGTTCTAAATTATTTGAATAAAATTTATGCATATTTGTGAAAACTTAAGCATTTTCTAAAATCGTTTACATGATTTGTGAAAATTTATTCATTTTTGTGTTATTCTAAATTTTTAATAACAAACTTATGCATATTTATGAGAAATTATGCATTTATGTGAAATTATTTTCGGGATTTGTGAAAACTTACTCATTTGTCTTTTTCTAAATTATTAAAAACACACTTGTGCATTTTTGTGAGAACTTACGCATTTTGTGAAATAACTTACGCATTTTGTAAAATCACTTATGGAATTTTTGAAAACTTACTCACTTTTGTGTTGTTCTAAACTTTTAATAATAAACATATGCATTTTTGTGAAAACTTTCACATTTTGTGAAATTACTTACAAATTTTCTGAAAACTTACTCATTTTTGGGTTGTTTTAAATTATTTGAATCAAATTTACGCATATTTGTAAAAATTTACGCATTTTGTGAAATTACTTATGGGATTTGTGAAAACTTACTCAGTTTTGTGTTGTTCTGAATTATTTGAAACACATTTATGTATTTTGTGAAATCACTTACGGAATTTATGAAAACTTACTCATTTTTGTGTTGTTCTAAATTATTTTCAACAAACTTACGCATATTTGTGAAAACTTAAGTATTTTCTAAAATCAGTTATGGGATTTGGAAAAACTTATTCAATTTTGTGTTATTCTAAATTATTTCAAAAACACTTACACATTTTTCTTAAAATTTACACATTTTGTGAAATTATTTATGAAATTTGTGAAAACTTACTCACTTTTATGTTTTTCTAAACTTTTGATAACAAATTTATGCATTTTTGTGAAAACTTACACATTTTATAAAATCACTTACGAATTATGCAAAAACTTACTCATTTTTGTGATGGTCTAAATTATTTCAATGAAACTTACGCATATTTATGAAAACTTACCCATTTTTGTATTATTGTAAATTATTTCAAAAAATTTTACATATTTTTGTCAAAACTTACACATTTTGTAAAATCAATTAGGAGATTTGTGAAAACTTACTCATTTTTGTGTTATTTTAAATTATTTTAAACAAACTTACGCATTTTTGTGAAAAAATTGCATTTTGTGAAATCACTTACGAGATTTTTGAAAACTTACACATTTGTGTGTTGTTATAAATTATTTGAAACAATCTTACGAATTTTTATGATTTTTTTTTTTTTTTTTTGAATCGGCAAAGAAAAATTTCATTAACAGCAAGAAATTAAAAGTACAGGAAGATGAGATGCCTCGAGAGAGATTCGAAAGTATAAAAATACGCCTACTACTGCTACTCGCATCCATACAACCAACCTCTAAGCCTCTCGATTTTTTAAAATAAAAAGTTAAGAAGAACTTAACTAGAAAAATAAAATACATGAATCCCCACGAAAACCCATAAAACCACCAAAAACAAACTAAACTAAAATAACTAAACAAGACCCACAGACCACGCCTTCTAACTAGAAAATTCAAACCAACGTCCAATCAGCCACCCACTTCTCTGCTGAGCAACTCCCCATGCCTCACGCCTCTGCTAAGCAACGTCCATTCAGACCCACGTCTCTGCTGAGCAACTCCCCATGCCTCACGCCTCTGTTGCATCAACTCCCCATGACCCACGTCTCTGCTGCTGCTGCGACAACACTCCACTCCGGCCGAGAAAAACACCAACGCCACCACCGGGAAGACTACACCTCCTCTGCCAAACTCCCAATGCCCATTCCATGCTGCTACTACTCCTCTCCTCATCATCTATCACACACCCAATGCCCACTCTAAGCTGCTACTACTCCTCACCTCAACTTCTATCTCACACCCAAACACCAACGCCACCACCGGGAAGACTACACCCAATACCCACTGTAGACGTCCCCGAACGCCCCGGGAGGATGAATCCCGTTCTATTCTTTTGGGTTTACTACAGTTTGGACTCAATTTGTCACGGTTCTAAATCTGAACCAAAGAGTCCAAATCTGGCAAATCGTTTTGAGAAAAACAGATTTTTAGAAAAGAAGTGCCAAACATGGACTGCTTTGCCAGATACAGAGTCGCCACCTAAATATTTTTTAATGGGGGAATTTAAGAAACCCTGACTCGGTGCCAAAGGCCACGTGTCCGTCATCACCAAAGTTGCTTCGGCTCGGGAACTTGGGTACGATTGGGGAAGGTCAGCTATGAGCACCCCCTCTCGCCCGATCCGAAGATCGGCCTCTACTAACCATGATATCTGATTTTGAAAACGTTATGTGTTCTTATTCCGGTTATTAGCTAGAATTACTATGTGATGCGCACAGCAAAACAAGTATAGACTAGATCGCCTAATTTGGAACAAAGCATTGCATATCCGTTTGTTTGGAAACGTTTTGAAATTTGCTACTCGCAAGTAGGCTAAAACACGGATTTCAACGAGTTGTTCCAACTCAAACAATCCAACCTTCACCCACAGGCATTCAGGCAGTTTATCATATAAGCATTTAGCCACATGGTAAGCATGCTGTCATGTTAACATTCACACTCATGCGAGATGCTAAAGCATAAAATACTCACAATGTACTCCGAGCCAAAACAGAGAACTCGTTAGCAATCATGCATGATCCAAGTCCATGTTAAGTGCCTAATGTATCGCATACAAAATGCAGTCTAGAATAGGCTCGGCTAGTCCTAGGACGGCATGTGAAATGCAACAGATAACACGTATTCAAGTTAGATTTGAAATACTATGCAGTTAGTATGATGCGCCGAGCTCGGTGCATGCAATACAGATAGATGAATGCACGCATGCATAGCATAAGGTATGCTAATTGAAATATGCCCTAAATCTAACCATTATAAGCGGTTAAATAAAAGGGAGAAAGAAATGGGGTTGGAAGACATGCACACACGCACCCACACTTATTACAAATTGTGCCCTCACAGGGAGGGTCCGAATAAAAGAGTCCGAATGTCCAAAATAGGTACAGTCCAAAGCAAAAATAAACAACTAACTAATCTAAGCTAATTACTTATTACATCACAAACTAATTTAATTAACCATCTAAGCTAATTAAATAATTACAAAAACAAATGAGCCAATTAACAAATTAACTAATTTCAACTGAGCATGCATCTAGCTAGCTACTAAAGCTAATTAATCTAAGTTATTACATAATTAGAAACCTCGGGACACGAGGGATGCACATGCTCGCTTCGGTTCCTCGCCTTGGAATGCCTTCCATTTGCTCTTTGGAGGCTCTGTTTGCAGGGTGTCCTCCAGTTCTGGGTGCTGAAACTTACCAAAACACTGTAGGGGAAGCTCCCAGTGGCCTGCCGGCCAAGGATGGAAAGCTGCCGGCCAGAGATGGCCCACTGCTGGCCAAAGGTGGCACATTGCCGGCCATCAATGGCAGGCTGCCGGCCACTGGTGTGCTGTGACACCAAACTGCAACGAAGCACAAAATAGAGGAAAATAAGGGTTTTCCTAGGACATGTATGCACCATGGCACTCCGAATCACCTCAAAACATCAAGGGAGAGGCCAAGTCGGATCCACGACCATCAATCACGCATCTCGATGCATGATGGCCAAAGTTCCAACTTGTGCAAATCAATATAGAAATGAATGCACAAATACAATAAATAAAGCCTAGAACTCTATCATGAATCATCAAGAGCTTCGACAACCGAGAATTGAGACACATTCCATCACTTGAAGTATGAAATGCCCCTCGTTCCTCGTGCTCGGATTAATACTTAATCCAAGCAATGCAACACATAAGCATGGCAAACATGCAACATGACCTAAGTATGCAAACGTGCAACTAAGCCAAACATGCGACAAGCATATGAACATAATGTGAGGCAACAACCTATGACAAAATGCAATATGAACATATGAACATGCAAGGCATGTAAAGCTAAGCAAGTATGCAACAACATACTACATGTAACGAGCATGCGACAACATGGCAAAATGGGCTTACACCAAAGATGGACAACTCTCAACTAGGTCCAAATTAGTAGCCAATAGCGATGAATTAAGCCACAGAAAACACTCAAGCATGCAAAATGCGAAAGGTTCAACAAAGGGGCCTAAAAGGGCAACTCTCAAAAGTGCCTAAGAAGTGACAAATGTGCAAGTGTAACAACACTATATGCACTGAAATGAGATGATAAATGATGCCAAATCATTTAAACAACACAAGTAAAGCATGCGAAGGTCCTAAGTCATGAAAGCTAGCAAAGAGCAATACAAAGGAGGCATGCGATACATGGCACGAACACATGAACTAAGCATGGACAGAGTTTAATTAAGCCTAAACAAGGACTTAAACATGCTGGAATGAAGGCTCAAACACCTAGATATGCAAGCATACAAGCTAAGCCTTAAACTAGGCAATAATGCACGACATTCAAAGGCACTTGAAGCATGAATGAAGTGAGAATGTGACAATGGTACATGCTCTGAAATGAAGCATTAAATGATGCCAAATCATCTAACTATCTCAAAGATAGCATGCATGCATCACCGAAACACAAAGCTTGCAAGGTCAATTACACTACAGCTATACAAAGCATGCATTATTTGACTAGGAAGCATAAATACAGAGACAAGGCAGCCCCAACACATGAACATTTCTAGTTCAAAGCATGGCCAAAAGATGCTAGCATGATGGACTAACATAGCATGCAAGATTGGCTAGTAGGCATGAGTTGTATGACATGTATATGAAGCATATGAAATCTCACCAAACCAGCTAAAATCAGTGAACTAAACATGTGAAAATACCCCCAAATAATCATGGAAATGCAGCCAATGCATGCCAAAATAAGGGGCTTCTTTGGAGGCCACACAAGGGATTATTAGGCACATGCAAGATGGACATTCAACAAGGCCAAACCAATTCTGGAAATGGCTCAAGAGGGTCCCAAAACCCACTGAAAAGGGCCTGGAACAAGGCCTAGAAGCATGCAAAATGTAGTCTCTTTGGAAGGCCCAAAAGACCACCAAACAAGACAAGGAGAGAGGGGGTCACCCCCCTCTAATTTTGACCTTCAAGAACACAACAAGGCCTCTGAAAATCCACTGGATTTCAGTGGCTAATAGGCCAAAACAAGGCCAATGCAAATACTCACATGTATGGCTCTAAACATGAAGAGATAAAGCATGCATGGGGGAAGATGACCCCAAAAAGCAAAGAGGCCTCAATCAATATTAAAGAGGAGGTAAAAAAAAAAGCTTTTTCCAGTTTATATCAAATCTCAAAAATAATCACAAGTAGGGCTAATCTATCATGCAAAAATGGCCCTAAAAGGAGAGATAAAGCACAAGGGACAGTAGATGGCCTCTAACAGAGGAGAGCCCTTCAACAAAGTTGAAGAGGGGCTCAAAATAATGCACTTTGTAGTTTGGCTCGGAGCTCAGAAGTGCTCACAAATGAGGCTAATACATCATGCAAAAAAAGGCCTACAAAGAGGGATAAAGCATACAAGGGGGGAGGAGACCTCAAACAGCAAAGAGTCCTTGATCAAACATATAGAGGAGCTCAAAATATGACCTTTTTCAGTTCATGGCAAAGTCCAAAAATGCTTGCAAGTGAGGATGGCCAATGAACAAAGAAAGTGCAAGTTTAAGGGAAATAGAGATTTACCCTAGAAGAGCAGTAAACCAGTAGGTTTTGGTCCAGAATTCTGAGCTTCCAACCTCCTCAAATGGCCTCCAAGTTGCTGGAATGGAGGATGGAGGTGTATATCTAGGTGTTGTAGTGCAAAAGGGCAAGGAAATCCAACTCTAAAGCCTAAAACACACACAATATAGAGAGGAAGAGAGTTTTTCTTCTTCAAAACTCAGAACCCCCCCCCCCCCTAAGGAAGAAGGCTCTTCCTTATATAGAACAATGCAAAGCCAAAGCTTCTTGAACAAGCTTTTCAAGGCTTCTATCCCTCCATACACGTGTATGGAGGGGAGCAAATGAAAATCCAGCAGGCTCAAAAGATCTGCCTGAAAACCAGTTGAGATAGGGGGGGTGCCGGCCATCAGTAATGGCCGGCAGGGTAAAAGCCTTGGCCGGCAGTGCACTATGAGGGCCACTCTAACAGGACCTAGTCAGGGTCCAAAAATGAGGCAGAAAGGATACAAGGTCCGGGAAACTCGAACCGGTGCCGTTCCGCTGCGACAGTCGAATGCTGGGCGAGCAATCGAACCAGTTGCTGGGTGTACCTACAAGCACAACCAAGTCTTGAGGACGGTCAAAAACGGGGTGTCTACAGTTGGCCCTCTTTGACAGAACTCGGAAGTCACAAAGTGACGGGAGTGAATGTCAAAGCCCAGAGACGACCCATTTTTGACAAGGCCGAAGACTCAGACAATCAATTAGTATAAGCATGCAGGGATGCGCCTGAAGGCTGGGGCAAAATGCAAACGATATACAAGATGCAAGGGCATGACTAACAATCATGACACGGATGCTGTAATGAAGCAAGACATGCAACAGTTTTAAGTAGGCGAACACGAATCCGACTACACTACAATGCAGAAAGGATATAAAAGAATTATGCAATTCTTACCACGTTTCACACGGAGTGAATACAATACTTGTGCGGCTCGTCGGGTTGCACCAACTTCAAATGAACCGTACATACAATATCGTGCCTGAAAAAGAAATGAACTTAACAGGTACAATATCATTAAGAAGATGCATAACAATGCATTTGAAAAGTGCGTGACAACGCATGCGAAGTGTGCATTAACATATGTAAGTAAAGCGTGCGCGACAACGCATGCAATGTGTAAAGCAAACAAAAGTATGAACACATGTCAGTAAAGCACATGCCAAAACGTGCACAATGTGCAACCACCTGAAAGATACATATACACATGTAAGTAAAGCATGCAGTAACGCAAGCAATGTGTATGGCAGGAATGAACACATGTAAGTAAAGCAAGCGCGATTAACGCAAGCAATGTGTAACCTCGTGTACAATGCATAAACACATGTAAGTAAAGCGCACGCAGAAACGCGTGCAATGTGTAGAGCAAACAAAGGTATGAACACATGTCAGTAAAGCACACGCCGAAATGTGCACAATATGTAACCACCTGGAAAATACATTATACACATGTAAGTAAAGCATGCAGTAACGCAAGTAATGTGTATGGCAGGAATGAACACATGTAAGTAAAGCAAGCGCGATAAACGCAAGCAATGTGTAACCTCTTGTAAGATGCATAAACACATGTAAGTAAAGCACACGCAGAAACGCATGCAATGTGTAAAGCAAACAAAAGTATGAACACATGTCAGTAAAGCACACGCCGAAACGTGCACAATGTGTAACCACCTGGAAAATACATTATACACATGTAAGTAAAGCATGCAGTAACGCAAGCAATGTGTATTGGCAGGAATGAACACATGTAAGTAAAGCAAGTGCGATTAACGCAAGCAATGTGTAACCTCCTGTAAGATGCATAAACACATGTAAGTAAAGCACACGCAGAAACGCATGCAATGTGTAAAGCAAACAAAGGTATGAACACATGTCAGTAAAGCACACGCCGAAACGTGCACAATGTGTAACCACCTGGAAAATACATTATACACATGTAAGTAAAGCATGCAGTAACGCAAGCAATGTGTATTGGCAGGAATGAACACATGTAAGTAAAGCAAGTGCGATTAACGCAAGCAATGTGTAACCTCCTGTAAGATGCATAAACACATGTAAGTAAAGCACACGCAGAAACGCATGCAATGTGTAAAGCAAACAAAGGTATGAACACATGTCAGTAAAGCACACGCCGAAACGTGCACAATGTGTAACCACCTGGAAAATACATTATACACATGTAAGTAAAGCATGCAGTAACGCAAGCAATGTGTATTGGCAAGAATGAACACATGTAAGTAAAGCAAGCGCGATTAACGCAAGCAATGTGTAACCTCCTGTAAGATGCATAAACACATGTAAGTAAAGCACACGCAGAAACGCATGCAATGTGTAAAGCAAACAAAGGTATGAACACATGTCAGTAAAGCACACGCCGAAACGTTCACAATGTGTAACCACCTGGAAAATACATTATACACATGTAAGTAAAGCATGCAGTAACGCAAGCAATGTGTATTGGCAGGAATGAACACATGTAAGTAAAGCAAGCGCGATTAACGCAAGCAATGTGTAACCTCCTGTGAGATGCGTGAACACATGTGAGTAAAGCATGCAATAACGCATGCAATGTGTACAGCAAGCAAAGGTATGAACACATATCAGTAAAGCACACGCCACAATGTGTAACCACCTGAAAATACGTTATACACATGTAAGTAAAGCATGCAGTAACGCAAGAAATGTGTATAGCAGGAATGAACACATGTAAGTAAAGCATGCGGGTTAACGCAAGCAATGTGTAACCTCCTATGAGATGCGTGAACACATGTAAGTAAAGCATGTAATAACGCATTCAATGTGTACAACAAGCAAAGGTATGAACACATATCAGTAAAGCACACGCCGAAACGTGCACAATGTGTAACCACCTGAAAATACGTTATACACATGTAAGTAAAGCATGTAGTAACGCAAGCAATGTGTATCGCAGGAATGAACACATGCAAGTAAAGCATGCGGGTTAACGCAAGCAATGTGTAACCTCTTGTGAGATGCGTGAATACATGTAAGTAAAGCATGCAATAACGCATGCAATGTGTACAGCAAGCAAAGGTATGAACACATATCAGTAAAGCACATGCCAAAACGTGCACAATGTGTAACCACCTGAAAATACGTTATACACATGTAAGTAAAGCATGCAGTAACGCAAGCAATGTGTATAGCAGGAAATTATGACAACTCATGATAAGGAAGTGCATAACAATGCGATGCACTAACAAGTGCAGGTAAGGCGCGCAAGGTAGCGCGAATGTAAACTGCACAAAACAGTGCGATGATGTGTGCAAGATAGCGCGATGTGCAAAATAGCGCGATAAAATGAATGCATGCAAAATGCAAACAGGTAAGGTGCGCAAGATAGCGCGACGCGCAAAATAGCGCGAACAATGAATGCATGTAAAATGCAAACAGGTAAGGTGCGCAAGATAGCGCGATGCGCAAAATAGCGCGAACAATGAATGCACGCAAAATGCCAACAGGTAAGGTGCGCAAGATAGCGCGATGCACAAAATAGCGCGAACAATGAATGCATGCAAAATGCAAACAGGGTAAAATAATCCAACCACGTTGGAATCACAAGAGGAGAAAAAAACAAACAATCAAGCGTGCACATGACGCAACCTAAGTCAAATTCCAAACACGCCGAAATCATGTGAGGAAAGGGACACTCAAACCACGCTGAAATCGTGAGAGGAGGTCCAACAAACCGCCCAGCGCGTCTACAACGCAACCTGAGATAAATTCCAAACACGCTGAAATCGCGTAAGGAATGGGACACTCAAACCACGCTAAAATCGTGAGAGGAGGTCCAAACAGGAGAGAAACATAGGGACATATCCCCGTGTTTCAGAGAGGTGGAAGCATTGGAACGTGTTCCGATTGCTCAAGGCCAAAGGGGGAGAGACAAAGGGAGACAACCCCGCGTTTCGAAAAGAAGAAGAGGCACGAAGACATATCCCCGTGTCTCAGAAATGGCGAGAGCATTGAAACGTATTCCAAATGCTTTTAACCAGAGAGGAAGAAACATAGGGACGTGTCCCGGTGTTTCAAAAAGATGAAGAGACATAAGGACGTAGCCCGGTGTCTCTGAATGGTGTGAGCATCGGAACGTATTCCAAATGCTTTTAACCAGATGGGGAGAAACATAGGGACGTGTCCCGGTGTTTCAAAGAGATGAAGAGACATAAGGACGTATCCTGGTGTCTCTGAATGGTGTGAGAGCCTCTCAGCGTAGTACACGCGAGAGAAGAAAGGTATCCACCAAACTGAACCGAAGCTGGTCTAAAATGAACCGTACATACAATACCGTGCATGAACGAGCGAGGATCTTGATAGGTAGAATGCAATACAATGCATGATGTGTAAGGAATGCAATAACTAAAGCGGTGCTTTAGAAAGCACTTCACGAGGTGAGTGGCGGTGAACCGCTCTACTCTGACGGGGAACGGTAACCAGGGAGAGCACATCTGGTTGCCATTCTGGCTTTGAAATAGTCAACACAGCATTCTGCTTACTCTGAACACACAGCTCAAACAGCACACTGTTCACTTTGGCTTCTGAACACACGGCCCATAACACTGTACTCTGCTTGGTTTGGCACATAGCTCATACAGTATACTGTTCATTCTGAACACTCTGCCTATTCCGACCACTGTTTATTCTGAACTCACAGCCTATTCCGAAGATTGTTCATTCTGAACTCACAACCCATAACTTTACATTCTGTTTATACAGCGCACAACTGATTTTGGGCATACAGCCCATTCTAAACACTGCTCATTCTGAACTCATAGCCCATAACACAGTAATTGGTTTATGCTGCACACAGCTCTTACAGCAACACTGCTCATTCCTGAACACACAGCCCATAACACAGTGCTCTGTTCATTTTGAAAACGCTAGATGGGAAGATGGAATTTGCAAGAGTCGAAACAAACTCAGATGCTCCGAACTTTCCTTATTTTCTTTTGTATTGTAATTCGGAACCCAAAAAGCTTCAGGTAGGTCCAGGTTTTACCGTTCTCACATGACCTGGGTTGAACCCAGCGGTTTTATGAAAGAACAAATCTTTTTGTGCACAAATGTAGAGAATGGCACAGCACTCTGAGCACAAAACGATTTTATTTTCGAAATTAAGAATGAATTCTTAACCGGGTATTGAGCCTATGACTGAACGCAGTGAAAAAGACTCAGCAACGGAAAACAAAAGGTAAACAACCTAAACACATCGAGACACGCTCGGAACTGACTCAAAACAAGAGTCGAGGTAAACAAAACAAAACAAAAGGCACGACATACAGACGTGTTACAAAGACGAGAGACCTCAGATCACGAGGAGCCAGTTTCTTCGGGTATGTTTCCCACCCTTTCTAAGTTGTGATTCTCACATCACTCGGCCCTCAAGCTCGGTTTTTCTCTCAAAACCCTTTTGCTCACTTTTCTCTCAACTTACACCTCTCTATTCTTTAATCTTTCGTTTTTCATCCCTCTCCTGAATGGTTGATGGATAAACAGGAAGTTATGGGCTCTTGCCCCTAGAATTCTACTAGATTTTTCTTCTTGTTCACAACAGTGAGTTTCTTCCACAGAGGGATTGCGCTACAACTGGGTGTGTAGCAAATCCGCGGCTGATATCAGTGGACGATGCTCCGCTGGGGAGTTTGGACATGATTAGATCTGTCCAGATGAGGGAATGGAATACCCTGATCCATTCCAGTTCATGCTTAGCATTTGGCTTGATACCTCGTTGCTTGGAGGATGTGAGAGCTTTCTACCCTTTTCTGTTGGCTTCCGTTGTGCCCTTCTTGGCAAAAAAGGGTGCCTTTTCCGGCAAGTATGGTGCCTTTTCTGGCAAGTATGTTGACAATGGGGAAAGACAGGAAGCCTGACTCAAATGTGCCCCTAGTTCATTATTTTGACCATTTTTGTTGTTTTTTTTTTTTTGGCTTCTACTTAAAACAATTTTAATCAACATGAGAGTTAGATTAACGTGCTTGTTCGATTCTTGATTTGAAAATCATGCAAGTCAGGCTATGAGCACTGAAAATTTTCCTTTTTTGGGTCCAAGAAATGGTCCAGTTTTGGAAAAGTGAAATAATTTTCGAGAAATTAGTCAACCTCAGTAAAAATTCTCAAAAACTATTTTTGCAAAGGGCCACTGCTCAACGAGCACAGAACTTACTCTTGAGATGCACAACCTCAGATCTATAACAATGGCAAACTACTCCTCATCTGAAGGACACTGCATGGCAACGGAAAGTTGCCCCTTGTTTGAATAGCACCACAGCATATTGTATGGCAACAGAAAGTTGCCCCTTGTTTGAACGGCACCGCAGCGCATTATAGTCAGTCCTCAGAGTGACGATTGCAACCGAACTCTTGGATACAGAGAAGGCAAGGATGGTCAAAACCATTACATGGACACACTTGATTTGGAAGTGTTTATGGCTGGACTTCAGAATGAAGTTGCCTACGTATCCCAAACATGGGAATCAAGCCTTACATAGTTCCGGGGTTAAGGTACACTCAGGTATTAACCTCTCCTTTTGCGCTCTAACTTTTGCCAAGGCCGCCCTTCCGGGTTTTCAACCTTGCGAGCTGTGTTCTTCTTTTCTTTTCAATTCTTTTCTTGATTTTTCTTCTTTTTTTTTTCGTTCTTTTCTTTGCATTTTTTTTTTGTTCTTTTGTTCTTTTCTCTTTTTTTTTTGTTCTTTTTGTTCTTTTCTTGCTCTAACTTTTGTCTGGGCCGCCCTTCCGGGTTTTCGGCCCAGCGAGCCTCTCAAGGGTAAAAGTGTAGCTTTTGTCCATGTCAAATGGTTTTGAGATCCTGAAGTCATCTGAATCCAGGAGAATGGTTGATGTTCACTGATGATGTAGGAGTCCATCCAATGGGGGCTGAACTTGCCCCTAGTGTTGTGGATAGGAACTCAGTTGTCCTTCAGTAACACCTTCTTCTTTCTTCCCTTCTGGAATTTGGCATTCTTGCCAGTTTTTATCTTTGACTCTTCGAGCACATCTGACATTTTTGCCCCTAGTTCGAGGGGTGCTCCTGATCTAGCTTCACAAGCTTCTTGATCTGACTTTTCTTGCCCCTAGTTCGCAGGCTGCTTCAAATCTGGCCACACAGGCCTCACATCTTGATTGGCCTCAGAACATTCTGAATCCAAGTTCAAGGTTTGAAATCAAGAGGGGTCGAGTCTTGAGGCTGAGAGCAATCCTAAGCTGCACAATCTCAAGAGCAATTCCGCACAGGTCTTCGCAGGACAGCGCAAAACATTTTTTGAAATTTTTTAAGAAAGCGACAAATCGCTCGCGCTGAAGACAGTGTAGAACCAATTTGGATCAAGCCAGGATCCTTTTCAGTACTCACATTAACAAGCATGATTTCATTCATTAAGGGCTTAGCGTGCCTCTCTTTCTTTCAATTGATCAATTTTTTTCAAATCCCGAGGAATTCCTTCCTCTTTGTTTTCACCACAGTGTTCGAAAAGTTTTGAAAAACTTAGGTCAATGTAATGATTTTCAGGGCACGAGAGAGCAGGTGGAATGCACGGCCGTTCGATCCAAATTTTCTGGCACAACTAGCTCAAAATAGCAATAAGCACGGAAACATGATAGCCGCAGCTTTTTCATTCAAATTCCCTGATTATAACTGGCTCCACAGCAGAGACAGACTCAAAAAGAAAGCAAAATGAGTAATTACAAAACAAAACGGTGTTCGAGGCAACAACCCCGGAATCACCTGACATTCTATACAAGGGGACTGACTCGCTACAACAAGACAGACCCTTAAGCAAGAAGGACTGACTCAAGACAATGAGACAGACTCAAAACAAAACAAAACAAAAGACTAACTCGACACCCAAGTCAGAATTTACAAAACTAGCAATCGCAGATGCTCAAAAATGCGTGCCAGACGCCACATCCAAAAATACACCAAGCGCCGCCCGCAGGTGGGTTCACTCCCTGATTACATACTCGCAGTATCAGTATCCTCAAAATCCAATAGCTGGGTAGTAACGGACTTGGCTGAGGTGGGCGGGAGGATAACCTCGTTGTCGACCAAATCTTGCACCTCATGACGGAGGCGAAAACAATTATCGGTAGCATGACCGGTTTGCTGGTGGTACGCGCAGTACTGAGTAGTATCATGGCCTGCTAGAAGAGGGCTAGGAAGGGGCCTAGGCTCGAGGGGTTTAAGATGCCCCATTTCGGCCAGGATCTGAAATGCCTTGGACAACGGCATGTAGAGAGCGTGAAAGACCCTGCGCCCTCGGGGCAGGTACTTTGAAGTCTGAGTATTCTTGCTAGATGCACTAGCGAACGGGTCGGCAGGCACTGCCTTAACTTTCTGATCTTTCCCAGGTGCAGGGTTGGGAGCGGAAGGAACTGTTCTGGCATGACGGGGCCTATCCCGGTTTTCCGCCTGACGGGAACTGCCTTCGGTTGAAGTGGGGAAAACATCACCCATAGTCTTGACCACGACTGCGGATATTTGTTGCTTACTCATCCCCCCGGCCTTCAAAGCCTCGACTGCCCACAGCAATTGTTCAACGGGATCGGCATCCGCCTGCATTTTGTTCTTACCTCTGGGCCTCTGCCTGATCGAGGGCTTGGGTTGATGTTGCTACGTCATTGCCATAGCCGGAGGCCACCTCGAGTTGGCTAGCTCGATCACAATCCGTCCCAATAGCGGAGGCTCGTGCGGCACAAAATTTCTGGCATATGGTGTGGCTGGTGGCAAAGCTGACATTCCGTAAGTGAGGTCTGCCACGGTGTTGTGGACGTCACCTATCATCCCCATCAACTCGAATGTGGTGGGCTCACGAGCCTGGTACAACTGGGGTTCCCAGATTGGGCGCACAGCAAGCGACCTGGGTGGATGCGGCATATCAACATTGGTCTCACTTTGCAGAATGATTCCTTGATCTAATGCGGCTGTCATAACCACGATCTCTTCTGAATTCTGTGTCATGATAAGTCCACTATCCTGAACGGTGACTGACGGATCAGATATCTGTCTTGCCTCAGCAAGGGGGAACACTGGCTATTCTATATCAACTCTCCGAACCTTGAAAGAAAAAACAAGCAGCATTTCAGCCCAAACGGAACAAACACAAGTGTAGCTGAACAACTGCACTCTACTATTGATCATTGTCCCCCAAAATCACTGCCCCAAAATACTGAATCGGATATCCATAGATATAACTGATTCTCACAAATACTGATACTGGTGCCCTCAGGCCTGATACTCAAACTTGCAAACTGATATGCGCGTTCCCCTGTAGAGATACACTCTAAGAGCACATAACAAGTAAATGAGAGCCAAAACACCCCTATGTTGGGATAGGGTTTCCCTGTCCTATTTTGTCAGGAGCTAGGGTTTCACTACGCATGCAACGGCTTCAAACAACCTATCATCGGATAAGTAACCTGTCCTAGTTTGGAATGGTCACTATGGATCTCGATATGCACTAGGTCGAATGGTCAAAAAGGGTGCCCCGGTAAAACTGGGGTTTGTGTTCCCATACTGTCAGAGCCTACAACCGGTCAGCCTTATGGCACGCTTTGACAAAGTCAAGCCTCCGGCAAACCGTTTAGGAATGGCAGATGGCAAACACGGTGTCCTAGGCGCACCAATGCACATGCAATGCAAAGAGACACATAAATGAGATCAAAACAGGATATCACAAGTTCGAGTCAAGCTCTCTAACTCCTCAACGGAGTCGCCAGAAACTGTAGACGTCCCCGAACGCCCCGGGAGGATGAATCCCGTTCTGTTCTTTTGGGTTTACTACAGTTCGGACTCAATTTGTCACGGTTCTAAATCTGAACCAAAGAGTCCAAATCCGGCAAATCGTTTTGAGAAAAACAGATTTTTAGAAAAGAAGTGCCAAACATGGACTGCTTTGCCAGATACAGAGTCGCCACCTAAATATTTTTTAATGGGAGAATTTAGGAAACCCTGACTCGGTGCCAAAGGCCACGTGTCTGTCATCACCAAAGTTGCCTCGGCTCGGGAACTTGGGTACGATTGGGGAAGGTCAGCTATGAGCACCCCCTCTCGCCCGATCCGAAGATCGGCCTCTACTAACCATGATATCTGATTTTGAAAACGTTATGTGTTCTTATTCCGGTTATTAGCTAGAATTACTATGTGATGCGCACAGCAAAACAAGTATAGACTAGATCGCCTAATTTGGAACAAAGCATTGCATATCCGTTTGTTTGGAAACGTTTTGAAATTTGCTACTCGCAAGTAGGCTAAAACACGGATTTCAACGAGTTGTTCCAACTCAAACAATCCAACCTTCACCCACAGGCATTCAGGCAGTTTATCACATAAGCGTTTAGCCACATGGTAAGCATGCTGTCATGTTAACATTCACACTCATGCGAGATGCTAAAGCATAAAATACTCACAATGTACTCCGAGCCAAAACAGAGAACTCGTTAGCAATCATGCATGATCCAAGTCCATGTTAAGTGCCTAATGTATCGCATACAAAATACAGTCTAGAATAGGCTCGGCTAGTCCTAGGACGACATGTGAAATGCAACAGATAACACGTATTCAAGTTAGATTTGAAATACTATGCAGTTAGTATGATGCGCCGAGCCCGGTGCATGCAATATAGATGGATGAATGCACGCATGCATAGCATAAGGTATGCTAATTGAAATATGCCCTAAATCTAACCATTATAAGCGGTTAAATAAAAGGGAGAAAGAAATGGGGTTGGAAGACATGCACACACGCACCCACACTTATTACAAATTGTGCCCTCACAGGGAGGGTCCGAATAAAAGAGTCTGAATGTCCAAAATAGGTACAGTCCAAAGCAAAAATAAATAACTAACTAATCTAAGCTAATTACTTATTACATCACAAACTAATTTAATTAACCATCTAAGCTAATTAAATAATTACAAAAACAAATGAGCCAATTAACAAATTAACTAATTTCAACTGAGCATGCATCTAGCTAGCTACTGAAGCTAATTAATCTAAGTTATTACATAATTAGAAACCTCGGGACACGAGGGATGCACATGCTCGCTTCGGTTCCTCGCCTTGGAATGCCTTCCATTTGCTCTTTGGAGGCTCTGTTTACAGGGTGTCCTCCAGTTCTGGGTGCTGAAACTTACCAAAACACTGTAGGGGAAGCTCCCAGTGGCTTGCCGGCCAAGGATGGAAAGCTGCCAGCCAGAGATGGCCCACTGCCGGCCAAAGGTGGCACACTGCCGGCCATTAATGGCAGGCTGCCGGCCACTGGTGTGCTGTGACACCAAACTGCAACGAAGCACAAAATAGAGGAAAAGAAGGGTTTCCCTAGGACATGTATGCACCATGGCACTCCGAATCACCTCAAAACATCAAGGGAGAGGCTAAGTTGGATCCATGACCATCAATCACGCATCTCGATGCATGATGGCCAAAGTTCCAACTTGTGCAAATCAATATAGAAATGAATGCACAAATACAACAAATAAAGCCTAGAACTCTATCATGAATCATCAAGAGCTTCGGCAATCGAGAATTGAGACACATTCCATCACTTGAAGTATGAAATGCCCCTCGTTCCTCGTGCTCGGATTAATACTTAATCCAAGCAATGCAACACATAAGCATGGCAAACATGCAACATGACCTAAGTATGCAAACGTGCAACTAAACCAAACATGCGACAAGCATATGAACATAATGTAAGGCAACAACCTATGACAAAATGCAATATGAACATATGAACATGTGAACATGCAAGGCATGTAAAGCTAAGCAAGTATGCAACAACATACTACATGTAACGAGCATGCGACAACATGGCAAAATGGGCTTACACCAAAGATGGACAACTCTCAACTAGGTCCAAATTAGTAGCCAATAGCGATGAATTAAGCCACAGAAAAACACTCAAGCATTCAAAATGCGAAAGGTTCAACAAAGGGGCCTAAAAGGGCAACTCTCAAAAGTGCCTAAGAAGTGACAAATGTGCAAGTGTAACAACACTATATGCACTGAAATGAGATGATAAATGATGCCAAATCATTTAAACAACACAAGTAAAGCATGCGAATGTCCTAAGTCATGAAAGCTAGCAAAGAGCAATACAAAGGAGGCATGCGATACATGGCACGAACACATGAACTAAGCATGGATAGAGTTTAATTAAGCCTAAACAAGGACTTAAACATGCTGGAATGAAGGCTCAAACACCTAGACATGCAAGCATACAAGCTAAGCCTTAAACTAGGCAATAATGCACGACATTCAAAGGCACTTGAAGCATGAATGAAGTGAGAATGTGACAATGGTACATGCTCTGAAATGAAGCATTAAATGATGCCAAATCATCTAACTATCTCAAAGATAGCATGCATGCATCACCGAAACACAAAGCTTGCAAGGTCAATTACACTACAGCTATACAAAGCATACATTATTTGACTAGGAAGCATAAATACAGAGACATGGCAGCCCCAACACATGAACATTTCTAGTTCAAAGCATGGCCAAAAGATGCTAGCATGATGGATTAACATAGCATGCAAGATTGGCTAGTAGGCATGAGTTGTATGACATGTATATGAAGCATATGAAATCTCACCAAACCAGCTAAAATCAGTGAACTAAACATGTGAAAATACCCCCAAATAATCATGGAAATGCAGCCAATGCATGCCAAAATAAGGGGCTTCTTTGGAGGGCCACACAAGGGATTATTAGGCACATGCAAGATGGACATTCAACAAAGCCAAACCAATTCTGGAAATGGCTCAAGAGGGTCCCAAAACCCACTGAAAAGGGCCTGGAACAAGGCCTAGAAGCATGCAAAATGTAGTCTTTTTGGAAGGCCCAAAAGACCACCAAACAAGACAAGGAGAGAGGGGGTCACCCCCCTCTAATTTTGACCTTCAAGAACACAACAAGGCCACTGAAAATCCATTGGATTTCAGTGGCTACTAGGCAAAAACAAGGCCAATGCAAATACTCACATGTATGGCTCTAAACATGAAGAGATAAAGCATGCATGGGGGAAGATGACCCCAAAAAGCAAAGAGACCTAATCAATCTTAAAGAGGAGGTCAAAAATTTTTTTTTTCCAGTTTATATCAAATCTCAAAAATAATCACAAGTAGGGCTAATCTATCATGCAAAAATGGCCCTAAAAGGAGAGAGAAAGCACAAGGGATAGTAGATGGCTTCTAACAGAGGAGAGCCCTTCAACAAAGTTGAAGAGGGGCTCAAAATAATGCACTTTGTAGTTTGGCTCGGAGCCCAGAAGTGCTCACAAATGAGGCTAATACATCATGCAAAAAAAGGCCTACAAAGAGGGATAAAGCATACAAGGGGGGAGGAGACCTCAAACAGCAAAGAGTCCTTGATCAAACATATAGAGGAGCTCAAAATATGACCTTTTTCAGTTCATGGAAAAGTCCAAAAATGCTTGCAAGTGAGGATGGCCAATGAACAAAGAAAGTGCAAGTTTAGGGGAAATAGAGATTTACCCTAGAAGAGCAGTAAACCAGCAGGTTTTGGTCCAGAATTCTGAGCTTCCAACCTCCTCAAATGGCCTCCAAGGTGCTGGAATGGAGGATGGAGGTGTATATCTAGGTGTTGTAGTGCAAAAGGGCAAGGAAATCCAACTCTAAAGCCTAAAACACACACAATATAGAGAGGAAGAGAGTTTTTCTTCTTCAAAACTCAGAACCCCCCCCCCCCTAAGGAAGAAGGCTCTTCCTTATATAGAACAATGCAAAGTCAAAGCTTCTTGAACAAGCTTTTCAAGGCTTCTATCCCTCCATACACGTGTATGGAGGGGAGCAAATGAAAATCCAGCTGGCTCAAAAGATCTGCCTGAAAACCAGCTGAGATAGGGGGGGTGCCGGCCATCAGTAATGGCCGGCAGTGCCACACTGATGGCCGGCAGGGCTTCATCAGTGGCCGGCAGGGTAAAAGCCATGGCCGGCAGTGCACTATGAGGGCCACTCTAACATGACCTAGTCAGAGTCCAAAAATGAGGCAGAAAGGATACAAAGTCCGGGAAACTCGAACCGGTGCCGTTCCGCCGCGACAGTCGAATGCTGGGTGAGCAATCGAACCAGTTGCTGGGTGTACCTACAAGCACAACCAAGTCTTGAGGACGGTCAAAAACGGGGTGTCTACACCCACTGCCAAGCTCCCAATACCCACTCCAAGCTGCTACTACTCCTCTCCTCATCTTCTATCTCACACCCAAAACCCTCTACCAAACTCCATAACCAACAGGTCTTCAATCTCCCGCCTCGGATCCGCACACCCACCGAACAAATAGTAGAACTTCACCCCTCAAACTCTCACTCGAGGAGGAGCGCTCGAGTGACAACCGGACAGAAACTGGATCGCCTATGATACCCTTGTTTCCACCCAAAAAGCGCAACCCTCAAACTCCAACTCGCCAAAGAGCGCTCGAGTGAAATACCAGGCCACCCCTGCTGAATCATCCATTACGGCAAGGTTGAAACACATGAGGACAAGCTGAAAACAAAACCTAGACACACCAAACACTCTCCCGCAGCAACGAAACACACCAAGGTGGGTAGAAACGGGGGACTCAAGTTTATTGAAAAGAAAAACTAACAAGACAAAGGAAAAAACGAGCTAGGCCAGCCGACCGCCATAGCCAAAGGCGGCGGCCAGCCGGCCCAAAAAAGAGGCCGGAGGAGGAGGTTTTAAGAGAAGGAAAAAGGAGGTTTTAATTCTAAGTGTGATCCACAATACAACGACTCTCAATCCACACCATACACTTGTTTATGGAAATTTTTCATTACGAATTTTTATGAAATAATGCACATTTTATGAAATCACTTACCGAAATTGTGAAAACTTACTTATTTTGTGTTGTTCTAAACTTTTAATGTGAAAACTTACGCATTGTTGTGAAAACTTGCGTATTTTGTTAAATCACTAACAGAATTTGTGAAAACTTCTTATTTTTGTATTGTTCTAAACTTTTGATGGGAAAACGTATGCATTTTTGTGAAAACTTGCTCAATTTTTGAAAAACTTACGGAATTTGTGAAAACTTATTCATTTTGTGTTGTTCTAATTTTTTCATGTGAAAACTTGCGCATTTTGTGAAATCAGTTACGGAATTTGTGAAAACTTACTTATTTGTGTGTTGTTCCAAACTTTTGATGTGAAAACGTCCATATTTTTTTGAAAACTTGCGCATTTTGTGAAATCACTTAACGCAATTTGTGAAAACTTACTCATTTGTGTGTTGTTGTAAATTATTTGAAACAAACTTATACATTTTTGTGAAACTTCCGCATTTTATGAAATCACTTACAAAATTTGTGAAAACTTACTCATTTGTGTATTGTTCTAAACTTTTGATGTGAAAACTTACACATTTTATTAAAAAATTGTGTATTTTGTGAAATCACTTACACAATTTGTGAAAACTTACTCATTTGTGTGTTGTTCTAAATTATTTGAAACAAACTTGTGCATTTTTGTGAAACTTGTGCATTTTGTGAAATCATTTACAGAATTTGTGAAATTTTACGAATATGTGTGTTGTTCTAAATTACTTGCAACAAACTCATGCATTTTTCTAAAAACTTGCACAATTTGTGAAATCACTCACAAAATTTGTAAAAACTTACTTATTTTTATGTTGTTCTAAACTTTTGATAACAAATTTATGTATTTTTGTGAAAACTTCCGCATTTCATGAAACCCCTTACGGATTTTGTGAAACTTACTCATTTTTATGTTGTTTTAAACTTTTGATAACAAACTTACGCATATTTTTGAAAACTTACTAATTTTGTGAAATCATTTACGGATTTTGTGAAAACTTACTCATTTTTGTGTTGTTCTACATTATTTGAATCAAACTTACCCATATTTGTGAAAACTTACGAATTTTGTGAAATTACTTACAAATTTTTTGAAAACTTACACATTTTTGTGTTGTTCTAAATTATTTGAATAAGATTTACGTATATTTGTAAAAATTTATGAATTTTGTGAAATCACTTATGAATTTTGTGAAAACTTATTTATTTTTGTGTTGTTCTAAATTATTTGAATAATACTTACGGATATTTGTAAAACCTTACGAATTTTGTGAAATTACTTACGGATTTTGTGAAAACTTACTCATTTTTGCGTTGTTTTAAATTATTTGAATCAAACTTACGCATATTGTGAAATCATTTACAGATTTTGTGAAAACTTATTCATTTTTGTGTTGTTCTAAATTCTTTTAATCAAACTTACGCATATTTGAGGAAACTTACGCATTTTGTGAAGTCACTTACGAACAAACTTACATATATTTATAAAAATTTGTGCATTTTGTGAAATCATTTACGGAATTTGTGAAAACTTATTCATTTTTGCGTTGTGCTAAATTATTTGAAACAAGCTTATGCATTTTTGTAAAAATTTATACATTTTGTGAAATTAGTTACAGAATTTGTAAAAATTTATCTATTTTAATGAAAACTTATTCATTTTTGTGAAAATACTTACACGTATATTATATAATCTATTATTTTAATAGTTTTACCTGTTAGTTGAACTGCTCAGCAAGTCAACAATATATAAGTGCTAACACAAATTTATATAATTTCTAATACAAACTTATATAACCTAAAGGAGAAAAGTGTTGTAACAATCTTCTGTGTAAATAAAATAACATGAAATACTTCAAACAAAATAAATAAATAACATACCGAATTTATTTCGTTGAACCGAATAAATAATTTAAGATCAAGTCGAGTGTGTGACACTCTGTCCTTAAGACAGATTCACCCTGCTATGGTGCTTACGGTTGAATGGCGTCTATCTCCCAGGATACAATGATCTTCACAAATTTATAGAAGCACTTCAAATAAATTTGTTCGGCGAACCAAACCTGTGATCTATACTCTCTTTTATTTATTCTAAAACCAATATAAAGAATAAAAAAAAATGCAGAATTTTTGGACAGCAAAAAGACCACAAACAGACTGAATTTTTTCGGGGGTTCTAAAACATTGCTAGAATGTAGTATTTATAGGCAAATATTACTGTCCGAAAAGGTTCCAATTTTGAAAGAACATAAGAGATTTCAAATGAACAGGTGCCAACTTATTCAAACAGTTTTAGCCGTTGCACATGGAATAGAACTTCCTTCCAACAGTTTCTGCCGTTGCACATGGAATAGAACTTCCTTCCAACCAATTTGAAAAACAAAAAGCCGTTAGAGGACAAAGTTCTACACTGTTTGGAATAAATTTTATTAAACTATTTGCATAGTTTAATCAAACCAACAACCTTCACTGTTTGAAATAATTAAATTAAACTATTAGACTAGATTAAACAAATAAATCTAATAATATAATAGATTTAGTAAAACCTGTTAGGAATATAAATATTAATCTTATTTGACAAACTTTAGGAAACCTTTTAAGGAATCCAAAAATTTGAATTTATATTTAAATTAAATTCCCACAATAATTTTTATTGAAAAAAAAATTCAAATGAATTTTATCTAAAAATTAATGTTAGACTTGAAAACAACGTCAACTTCCCATTCACTCATAAATGGTTTTGACGTTCCGTCTTCACCGTGTGACTTGCCACGCGGTAAGGAACACTTCACCTCTTCGGATCCGCCCCAAAATATGTTAGGGGCCTACTCAATTTTGGGCTCAAAATCGGCCCAAAATATACCTTATATAAACTAATTTTCCAACAAAAAGTACAAGGGGGGATTGCATATGATATGCCTTGCATACCTAAGAAATATCCAAAATGTAGCTCAAATTAAAAAAAATTATGTGCATCAAATTTATTTACGGAGCGGTAGAGTCTTGCAAATATAAAATTTTTATTCATAAAAAAAAATTCAAGAAAATAGTCAGATCAATTGAAAATAAATCAAAAGTTTAAAATTTAAATTAACAACAAATGTCAAATTTTGAGTTTTTTATTTTATTTTTTTATTTTATAATACTTAAAAGAAGAGCAGGATGAAATATAAGCTTAAAATAAAAGCTCCCAATTCAAATATTTGACTTATGTAGGAGCGAGGGAGGATGAGAGGAGGACGTGTACACTGGGTCCTCCGGCGACAGATATACGGTTGAACAACATTCAGAAAAGAAATAAATACAAATAAAAATACATAAATAAATAAATGGGACATAGGAATCTATTTTGTAATCTTGGTTGTGGGGCAGCCGACCTAATGTCACCATCAGCAAAAAAAACTCCCGCAAATTCAGCCATCTTCACAAACTTCCGAATTTTTTATAAATTAATTTTTTTATAATAAAATATTATATTATTATTTCAAATTAAAAGATAGAGAAATATCAAATTAGTCACCTTGCTTGTTTCTGCTTTTTAAAAAATATTTTTTTTAAAATTTTACTATCTTATTTTTCGTATTTTTTTTATTTTTACTGATTTTTTTTAATATTTTAAACAAATTTTTTACTTTTTAGACACACCTAACATAAATACACCTAAAAAGTAAAAAAAATTGTAAAATTTTTTTTAAAAAAATTCACTAAATACTAAAAATACAAAAAATATAAAAATTCAGTACATTTTTTATATTTTTATGTATTTATTAATTTTTTAAAATATTTTTTCACAAATTATTTACTTTTTAGATACATCTAAGTAAGGTGCATCTAAAAAAGTAAAAAAAAATGTTTAAAATTTTAAAAATATTCACTAATAACAAAAAAAAAACACGAAAACCAAAAAAATCAGTTTTCAAAAAACTTAATCCAGAAAACTCAAACCAAGCACACTGAGTGATTTTTTGAAAAAAAAAAAATTACAAATCAATGATAAATTTTATAAATATTAATAATTAAAATTATAAAAACTTTCATAATTGTGTAATTATTTTTGAAAAGTTAGACTGAATTGTAATTTTTCCTTAAAAGATCCAGGTTGTGAATCATAATTTAAATAAATAAATAAAGATAAATTACACTAATCATATTTAAGGTTTAACAAATACAATAACTTATAAAAAATTTAATATCATTAGTAGCAGGTGTGCATTGCAGGCATAAGAATAGATAATTTGAAATATAAATTCTAATATAAATCATATGGCTACATTATTTTTTCTTTTGCATATGACTACAAAATTAATAAGGAAAATAAGATAAGTATTATGTAAGCGAAATAACATTTTAAGAAAATCTAATACAATTATATATGTTAAACTTGTGAAGTTTATTATAATTTTCTCAATCCCTTTGTAATTTATCCTTAAAAAAAAAAAAAAATACTCGTGTAAAGTCATTTGAAATATGAAAAAAAAATTATATAAAATTTGGAGGAGGAGGGTCTCTATTGTTTGGATCCTTGGAATCTACCACAAATCACGTTTCAATGTTTCAAATCATTAATTTTGTCAGATATTTTGTGTATTTTATCCATAAACAAAATTAGATTGATCTGGTAATATATTCAGTTTATTTGTTTTTCACGAATAACAATTGTGTTTTGAAAAATAAATCATCTATTTTTTTTGTGACAACACAATAAATTGCATATGTTGCAATTATCAGATCAATTTTATTTTTTATGTGGATAAAAACACGAAATATCTAATAAAACAAATTATTTAAATAATTGAAATAAGACTTGTGGTAAATCTTATAAACCCGAACAACATCTCCCAATGCAAATTAGACCGAAGACAATCTATCACCGAAATTTTTTCACATGTATACGATTTTTATTTATTTTTATTATTACCAGCTTGTTAGAGAGAGAGAGGATGCAAAGAAGGAAAGGCTGCAGTAATGTAGGACTCATACATTTCGTGCTGGCCTTAAATGATGTTTCAGATAGTGAAGTTAATGAAGTTTGGGGAGGCCCCTCATATTAATTCTCTTCTTTGTTTTTAAATTTTGTCCCACTATTCCCATTCTATTTAATTCACATATCTCTATATTTAAACATAGAGTTTGTATGTCTTAAATATTACAGAGTTTACGTACACAGAGAGAGGGAAAAAACGAAAAAAACAAAAATGGAGCAATGTACAATGCTTTTATTTGACGTGTGCGTTTATCATAAGTCATTATCGTAAGACAACACATGTTACCTCTGCCACGCCATTACTGGTGAATTAAATGGCCATTTTACACGCACACACATACATATGCGTGTATATCCACCATTTGTTGTTTGGTTTTTAAGCCAATTTGGCTAATCCAAAGGGGCTTTAGACTTGTTTTAATGCTGGTCATATAATTTCTGCTATAGTTATAAGGGACTTATTTGGTATAATTTATTCTAAGTTAAAAGTAAATAATCAAAAAATAAAATATAAAAATACCTTTTTCTAATTTTGAATAATTAATTAATTTAAATTATTTTTGTCTAATCTGTAAACATAAGTTGTACTAAAAAATCTAACACAAATTTTAGAATTAAAATAAGCTGTAAACAACTTATGTAATCTACAGCAAACATCACCACTATATAATAACTTAGACGGAAGACAGAGTTGGCTACAACGTAACTATTATTAGATATGATAGTTGATAATTAAGAAGATATTAGAGAGTGTTATTTTAGATATTTTAATTGATTATCACATTATTAGGTATAAAAACTTAGTCTAATTTTTAGACTTGTATATAGCAATGCCCTTATTAGAAGGGTTAGAATTTGGCATAATTTGAAACCGTTATACTGTGTTAAATTTGCCACATAATTTGATAGATTGTCAAGTGAAAATGTTTTTTTTGTATATCTTTTGGTTGGGGCGGCAGCCTTCTATATCTAATTTTTTGCCAAGAAATAGAAGAATTTTATTTTATTTTATTTTTTAATTATTTGACATTAACATATCATTTTGGTAATTCCACATTGAAAGTGGTCTTATCACTTCACGCCATGTCAACAAAAAGGTACATGTTCATTATCTCATAATTGACAATTATACGATTTACTTCTATTGAAATTAAAAATTAAATACTGCAATTATAAATGCATTGCACACGGACAAACACCTCTCATGCCGTTGAATGAGAAAGCGGGTGTCCGTTGTGTTTTGTACAGAACAGGGGTTGCTATGACTCTTACTAGGTCTGACTCCAAAGCTATTACGATTATCTAAATTGTTCGTTTTCTATTATTTGTCAAACATATTATTTATGTAAAAATCAAATTAATTGGACATTGATTACCACATGATGATTGAAAAAATTTTATTTTATTTTCAAAATGAATTATTTTTCAAAATCACTTTGTTTTTAATATAAATGTGATCTGTAATCATATAACTATCAATATATCTTATCAACCTAATTATTTTATAACTATCAATACATCTTATCAACTTAAGTATGCTTATAAATTATAAATTTGTTTGGCATGACCTACTGTAACACACTTTTTTATAATTTTATCTTTTTTGAATCGTATCACCTCTTTACATTTTTACACATCTTTTTATAAAAAAAAATTAAAAAAATATACTTATCTAAATCATTCTCAACAATCCTTATATATTAAAAAGTTATTACAAAATAAAAAGTGCAAACCATGTTGATGGGTTTAAAGTGAGTCAAACTAAATAGTCCTTTGCTGACCCGAAGCGACATGGCTTGGTAGGCTCCCTATGCCGCTGAATGAGGGGTGAATTGGGGTACAAGTACAAGTTGCTGGTTGGCAAATGATACTATTAGTCCTGTAATTTAAGTGAAATATCACTTTAATTTTTGTTAAAATTATAAAAATTAGAAAAATATTTTATTTAAACTATAAAGATTAATGATATAATTTTTCTATAATTTATTTTGAATTCCATTCTGATCTCTGTAATTTTGCACGTGATTTTTTTAATTCAAAATGTTATAACACAGTCAAATAGGCTACATTATAATATAATTAAAAGTGTAAAAATTAAATTAAAATTATAAGAATCAAAATAGAAAGACTAATGATGTAATCTAGCCTTGCTGATATTACTACCAAAAACACACTTTTTATTTTCATTTTTTTAATATATTCAAACCAAAAACACACTTTACTAGTCGAACCGACACAAACATTCATACCGTTTTATTTTGTTCAAGACAAAGATTTCACACCCCACTGTAGAACACCACTATCCCAATCCTGGCAGTGTTCATAGCTATATATAGGTCTTTTAAATAAGGTCGGCTCAACAATGAAGCTATTACAATTATTGCTTTATTAGGTTATTGTTTTATTAAAATAATTTTGTATTTTTATAAGAACACATACTATAAATAATATACAATTATTTTAACAAAGACACATATTGTATATTCATTTATTTATTTCAAGAAAAAGAAAACCTCCATTTTGATTGAAAAAATACTTATTGTCAAAAACAAGTGAAAAGGAAGAGGAGAGAGAAAATCTAAGAGTGGATAGGAAACTATTAGGAGGTAAGGCCCACTTATGTAGCCTAGGTGTAAATTTTAAAAAATTATTAAATTGTGACATATGAGAAATTATAAAACAAATTAGGTGAGTTAACTCTAATCTCTCAGCTATGTAATAAAAATAGATTAATGTCATCCTACCTGTCAAATTTTTTTGCTATGCTGTTGATTGGCAGCATCATGTGATAATGCTCATGAAATTTCGGAATTAGTGAATACATTCGTAAATTTCTGAGTAGATGTTTATGGGGGTGTTTGAGAAGATAATTGGACTAAAATAATCAACAAATAAAAAATAAAATTGGCTAAAATAGCCTATAAGATAAAATATCACGTCCAGTCTATAATCATTACACTTTTTTTTGGTCATAACTATCAAATCAACTACAAAACAAAAAGACAACCAACTCTTCAATCACAATTTTTGTAGTCAGACTAAAATAATTAAAAAAAATTAAATAGCCAACTAAAATAGTCAACTTAATAGATAACACCTATAAATCCACTACTAAAAATGTATGCAAATGATATATAAATTACTAAATTTTATAATGTTTTTAACCGATTTGTCATTTAATTAAAAAAAATTAAAATCTAAAATAAAACACTTTAATAACGTGATAGATATCACATTGAAGGGAAAAAAAAAGGTAAAAAAAGTCTATAAAATTTCTTAGCTTAGAGCATCTCTAACCATTGTTGCTATAATGCCATTGTTATTACTATAATTAGTAATGAATAGTGCTATTGTGCCAAATTATAATAATAGTGTTGCAATGGTCATTTGTTATTTTGGCAAATTTTAAACAACTTTCCCTCCAAGTTTGTAGGTGTTGTTTGAATAGAAGTTTTTTTTTTAATTTTATTTTTTTTTATTTTTTGTCTTTTGTGACATTTTTTTAACTGTTTGTAAAAAAAAAAATTATATATTTATCTTATTCCCGACTAGAAAATATAAAAAATGAAAACAAATTGAAAAATTGGGAAAAAAATATATATTTAATGTCTTTTTATTATAATAAAATTATCTTATTATAAAAAAATATATTTAATGTCTTTATATTATTTAATGTCTTCTTATTATAATAATATTTATATATTTAATGTCTTTTTATTATAAAAAAATATATTGAAAAATTGGGAAAAAATTATGTTATTATAAAATTATCTTATTATAATAAAAATTGAAAAAATATATATATTTTATTTAAAAATTGGGAGTTGATTAGTACTGAATAAGATCTCAGCCGTTGATTAAATAACAATCAAATGGTTAAAATCAATCCTCTGGAATGATCTGCTTAAATTTGAAGTCAAATCCCTATTTGCTCTCTCTCTCTTTCTCTCTCTCTCTCTATCCTCTCATCTCTCTCTTCATGACTCTTGCCTCTATCTCCATCACTCTCACTCTCACTCTTACCGTCTATCTCTATCCTCTCATCTCTCTCTTCAACACTCTCACCGTCTGTCTTAGTCGTTGCCTCTACCTCTTATCTCCACAAGAACCCCCTGTTTTTCAATGAAGATCAGAGAGATCAGAGAGAGAAATCACGGTTCAGAGAGCAGATCACAGTCCGGTCCGGAGAGCATATTCCAACTCACCACTGTCTCCCAACTCTTTGTGCTTCTATATGTATTTTTTAGATCGAAGAGCAGATCACCACTGCGCGCCACTACTACTCCACCGCCGACATTTCCCCTCATTCTCTCTCTCTCTCTCTCTGTGTGTGTGTGTGTGTGTGTGTGTGTGTGTAATCAGCGACTCACCATCACGATTCTCACCAAAAGATTCGAATTCACACTTCGGATCAAATTTATTGCTCTCCAGAGAGGCACAACAACCAATGATCGTCATTGAATTCGTCGGAGGAACTGAGGAAGTTTTTTTTGGCCAAGCTACATATACAGAGCAGCGGATGGAAGTAGGCTTTTGAAATTTTGTTTTGTCTTTATTTTTGTTTTTGTTTTGGGAGTGAATTCTATTGTAACTAATTGTTAATTATGTTTTTTTTTTTGTTAAATTCTTAAATTTTGCTGAAATTCCTGACAAAAAATGATATTCTTGAAATTCCTGTTTGTGAGTAATTGGTGAATTTGGTGATTTTTTGCTGAAATTCTGCTGAAATTTGTGTCTAACAAAGGCACAAATTGGCAAATTTGGTTTTTTTTTTTGTTTTTTTTTTTTTTTTTATTTTTATTTTTTAGACACACTTTGAATAATTGGTGAATTGTGTTTTAAATAAAATGGTGAATTTTGTTTTTGAAAAAAAAAAACTTCACACATTCTGGAAAAGTCCTAACTGAAAGGGAAGGAGAGAAGGAAGAAAGCAGTTGGTTTTGGGGTGACTTGGCAGATTTGGCAGCTGCTATAGCATGCCATTGAAGAAGCCATTTTTGTCCAAGCTGCTATATTATGGCTTTGGCAACTGTTTTAGCAATCCATTGGAGATGCTCTTATACAACACTATGCTAGTTAAAAAATTGGATTTTTTTTTATAGGTATTTTGCCACGGCTCATAATTCTATTGCAAAAATGTCATTTGCAACGACAAGTTAGTCACAAATATTGGACATAATTTTCTTTTCTGCGACCACAAACATTAATATGATTGATTGCATTTTTCTTTTTTTCTTTTGAGATGGCAATTCTCGTCTCTAAAAATGTTATTGCAAATATTTTTTGTGATAACAGTCGTCTCAGCTAAAAATAAGATATTTTCTAGCAATATATTTATCATTGCAAAACATCATTTCTAAACATTATTTTTAGCAGCAAACTTGCCGTCGCACAAAGTAAGACTTACTGTAGTAAAATCATGGCGTACCGAGCTCTATTAAAGAGGGGCAACTGTAAACACTCCATTTTGACCGCCCTTAAGACTTGAGCGCTTCATTTCGAACACCCAATGATGAAAAAGTTATATTGTGCAATCTTTTGAATTTTTAACAAAGGAATCCAGATTCAAACTCTGATCCCAATCTTACACCCCATTTTGACCAAAATGTTTTAAACCTAGTCCCTCCCTTCAACCTACACTGGCCAATGCAGAAGTGGTCCAGTAAGCAGCTTTTAGACTCGGCCGTGGGTTATTAGGCCAGACCGTGTGTACTTGGACTTAGCCGGGTCTCATTAACGATAGACAGTATATTTGGCGGGATTTTGCCAACTGTTCTTCTTTGACGATATTTTCGACCAAAACACCTCAAATTCTATAAATAGATTCTCTTCGTTCAGAATTTAGGCTGGAAAAAATTATCAAAAGGTTTTGAGGTTGTTAGGAGCTTAGAGCATATCCTTTCCTTGCAAAAGTTTTCTCGACCTCCATATCACCTTTAGCTATACATACGCAATATGTATACCATTAGAGCTTGTTCTTGAAGCTTTTTGCTAAAGGTTCAAACTATATGTCAAATACTTGACGGTGTTAGGATTGAAGTTTGATAACTAAGAAGTTATTCCCTTTTTCAAGAGGTAGAGCTTTGCATTCTTTTCATCTATTTCTCTTTTACTCTTTTCCTCTCTTTTTCTTGTTTTGTATACTATTTTTGAGTTGTTTTGGGGCTAAAATATGTGATTAAGGTTACAAACATCCTTCCTTAGGCTTGATTATTAGTTGTTAACTATAGCTTCTTCTTCTTCTTCTTCTTCTTCTTCTTCTTTTTTTGGTGGGTTGTTTAGTATGTTAATTAATTATGCTTTGAATATTATAGTTTCACTGTTGTAATAGCATAATAGTCGTCGTGGGTTTGGTTTGTTTAGGACATAGCCACCAATTCGTTTGAGTTGATAGCTTTTCTTTTCTTTTTTTATATCTTTTCTTAATAGTGTAATAGTCCTCGCGGGTTTGGTGCTTTTAGGATATAGTCGCCAATCCGTTTGAGTTGATCACTTTACTTTTGTTCTTATAGCTTTCCTTGTATATATTGGAACCTTGTGGTCATGGGAGGTTTAGTGCTTAGCCACCCCACCACAAGTTTGATTAACTAATTGTAAATCTTTCGCTTTCATGATATTGTTGTTTACCTTGAAACTAGGTGATAGCTTCCGTGTTAAAAGTGTTGAAAAACTCTCTTCTCGATCATTTTCAAAACATGGAAATAGATGTCTTATCCTTATTCCATGAATAAAAGAGGAGTTGTCAACAACTTTGACAAGTTGTGTGTTTAAGTTTTGATAGTTTGTTTATTTTTTGAGTTGTTCTATTTATTTTCTTTTAGTTTTGATTTTCTTCTCTTCAAAGCAAAACAAGAGCTCTTTCATAGAAAGTATTAGAGACTCTCTTCTAGTTCCATTTTGAAGCATGGAAATGGATATAACCCATGTTCCATGGTGTAGACACCCCATTTTTGACCGCCCTTAAGACTTAGACGCGACTGATGGTTTACATGGTGGAGAAAGGTGTGCAGGGGAAAGGTTCAGTTTCTTCGGCAAGGAGAGAGTCAAATCTCAACTTCATACCCCTTTTTGGACCAAAACAATCTTGATCAAAAGATTTTAGACCTTAAAACCCTCTCTTTCAAAATGTTTTTGAAATAAAGTTTTTACGATGTTTCGAGGCTCGCATTTTGTCAAATGTTGCGCTTTTCGGTAAACCGAGCAAGGACAAAGTGGAAATGAATGAAAGAGAGATGAAATCTTTCAAAAATCTTTCAAAACACCTTGTCTAGGGGTTTGGAGTTGAAGAAAGGAGGAGAAGAGAGAGGAAAACTAGTTTGGGAGAAGTTCGGCATGAATCCGAGTAGGACCGAAACTGCGCGGCTTCACCGAAACGAGCATAACTCTTTGCACAGGAGGAATTTTGATGGAAGGTTGGCGCCATTGGAAGGCTAACTTCTGGGGCTTCAATATGGCCACATGGTAGATCAGAAAATCAGATGGCCGACCACTTAGGTGGTCAAAAGTGGTTCGGCATGAATCTGGGAAGGAGAGAAAAAGTCAAGCGGTCCTCGCTAAATCGGGCTTATTCATTTGCATACTTGGATTTAAGATATGAGGCCACCACCATTGGAAAGCTTACTTCCGGGGCTTCATTTTGCACTCAAGAATCTCCTAAAGCCAAGTCCGGGTGGGGGAGATATGGTTGGTTGAAGTAGGGCATCAATCTGGTTGGACCGAATCTGCGCGGCTCCACCAAAATAGGCATAACTTTTTGCACAGGAGGAATTTTAATGCAAGGTTTGTGCCATTGGAAAGATAACTTATGGGGCTTCATCCTAGGGAGTGGCCGACCACTTTGAACTCTTTGACCTGGTCGGCCGACCACTTGAACTGGTCGGCCAGCTCCCATCTTGTTTGTCTCAGTGAGTGTGTTCCAGCTGTGCCAGCTGGAAGGCATTTGCTGCATCCTCCATACACGTGTATGGAGGATGTTTAACCTAGCTTTGAAGCTTCTTGGAGAAGCCTTAGACCCTCTCCTCCATAAAGGAAGCCTTCTCCTTCCTTGGCAAGGGTTCAGAATTTGTTTGGAGCTCATCGATACACTCTCCTCCATATCTCTCTCTTTTGTGCTCAAAAACTCCATTGTTCTTGCCCCATTACACTACCACTCATAGCCTACCACCTCTATCATCCATCTAAGCATCTTGGAGCTTGTTTTCAGAGGCTAAGGAGTCACATTGTTGGTTCAGAGCTGCTGGAGTTGTTGTGCTACAAGGGTAACACATTTCTTCCCTTTTAAGCACTCTTTTTGATTCATTGTTTAGCCATACTTGAAAGCATATTTAGGCTTTGTCATAAACTGAAAAAAGTCTTTTTTTGAGCTTCTCTTCAAGTTTGTTCAAGGTCATTTTTCTGTTTGGGGTCATCTACCCCTTTTCATGCTTCATTTCCTCATGCTTTGAGCCATGCATTTGAGCATTTGCATTGGCCTTGGTTTGGCCTTTTAGCCACTAAAATTCAGTAGATTTTCAGTGGCTTAGATGTGTCTTTGAGCCCTAAAATCAGAGAGGGGTGACCCTCTCCCCTCTTGTTCTCTTTACTAGTTTTGTTGGCCTTCCAAAGGGGCTCCTACTTGCATGTTTTGAAGCCACATTTCAGGCCCTATTTGGTGAGTTTTGAGGTCTGCCTTGACTCTGCCTAGAGCCCTTTTGGCTATATTTTGTGTCTTTGATGCATGTGTAGAACAATCCCATTCAAGGCCTTTCAAAGGGGCCTTTATTTGCATGTTTCCTAGACCCATTTTAGGCTCTTTTTAGTGGGTTTTAGGACCCTTAGAACCTTTGTCCAGAGATGGTTTTTCCATTGTGTGTGTCCATCATGCATGTGTAGAACAACCCCCTTATTGGCCTTTCAAAGGAGCCCATCATTCTTGCATGCATTGACTGAGTTTCAGTGATTTTTTGGGCATATTTTGGCATGGCATACTTCTGTTTTTGGCTGGTTTGGTGAGCCTTCATATGCTCCATATAGTTGTAGTGTAACTCATGGTTCACTAGCTTTCTTTGCATGCTTTGTTGACCCTTGATTTTAACACTTTTTGGCCATGCCTTAAACTGATATTGTGCTTATTTTGGACTGCCCTAGCTCTTTTTTTGGGTCTCATGGTTGAATGATGTTGGTTTTGCATGCTTGTAGTTCAATACCCATGCTTAACTTTGAGTTTTGAGGTTCATTCCATGCATATACTGAGGTGTGTTCATGTTTTGGGCTCATTATACATCATATTTCAGAGCTTGTTTGAATGCCATATTGCCATGTTTTGTACTCTTTAAATGCATTTGAGAGTCGGGCTTGTATGCCTCATTTACCGACCATTAAGTGAGCTCCATTTCTTTGCATTCCGAGCCATCATTTTAGGCCATTTCCCCACTGTTTCAGACCTGCCTAGGGTCTGTTTGGGGTTGGTTTTGCCATTCGTGCATTGCTTTGTGTACCTCTAGTGTTACCCGCTTCACTAGTTTCAGTACCCGAGCCACCTAGCATACATTGTGTGACATATTTGTATGTTTCGGGACCATCTTTTATGCCATTTCAGAGCTGTATCATGTCCCATTCTATGCCATGTTTCATCCTCTGCCATGCTTAGTTAGAGTTGCATGTTATGCCTTAGGATCGGTCCTTTGCATCCGTGCATGTTTGCATGTGTTTCGGTTGTCTCATTGCCATCATATGGCCACTGATGTGAGTGTGGCTGAGGTCCACTCATATTGGTGTAAGTCCATCTTGCATTGTGTATGCCATGTTACAATGTGTTGTGCATGTTATGTTGTTGTTGACATTGTGTATGTCATGCTATTCCTTGCATTGCTAGTTGCATTGAGTATACCATAGTCCATTGTGCATTGAAATATGCCATGTGGTTCATTGCATTGAGTTTGCCATAGTCCATTTGCATTATGTTGTGCATGTTGTGTTGTTGTGCATTGAGTATGCCATGTAGCTTATAGCGTTGTGTATGCTAGTATGTGAGTCGCATGTTTTCATTCTTGTCTTGCATGTTTGCATGTCCAAGTTGTGTTGCATAGAGTCATGTGTTAAAGAGCATTGTGCATGCCATGTTTGTTTTGCATTGGTGTTTGGAGTAGGAGTTAGTCCAAACACGGGAAACGAGGGACGTTTCGTACTCAAAGTGACAAAACGTGCCTCGGTTCCCGGTCGCCAACACTCTTGACTACACATGATGGAGTTGTTGGCTTTACGTGTTCATTTGTGCATTCATTCCATATCAAGTCGTGCAATTCGGTCCCTTGGCCATCATGCATCGAGATGCGTGATTGGTGGCCCGAGGATCAAGGACTAAGCTCCCTAGAGCTTATGCAAGGACGGGGAGAGTGGTCGTGCACACATATATTGAAAACACCTTGTTTTCTCTCCTTCTTGCCTTTGTTGTAGAAAAACCAGAAACCAGAGGTGGAAACTGGTCGGCCAACCAGGTTTTCTGGCAGACCGACCACCCTCTTTGGTCTCCACCACAAAGGGTGGTCGGCAGGTGGCCTCCCATGCTGATAACTGGTCGGTGGCCTTCCCAAGGTGGAGTTTCAGCCTTCTGGAGCTTTGTGCAAGTTTTTGAGATCAATTGCAAACAAAGGCGAGGCGAGGTATCGCGATGGAATTTACCGACAAGGCAATTTGAGCTTGCATACACCCTCCATCATTCCGAGCAGAGCTGAGGCAGTCCATTGCATGTAGCGTAGCATGCTAGTTTACTTTGCTTACCTAGTTCATTTGTTCAGTAATTAGTGTTGTGTAATAATTCGTTATTTATTTTGGTTGTGTATTATTTATTCGAACCCTCCGAGCGAGGGCATAATTGTAATAAGTGTGCGTGTGTGTGTGATGTATGTCTTCCAACCCCACGTCTTTCTCCCTTTTATTTACCAGCTTATGATGGTTAGTTTAGGGCACGTTTCAATTAGCATACTTATGCTCACATGTTTGCATCCATTCATCTGTCTTGCATGCGCCGGGCTCGGCGCATCATACTAACTGCATTATATTTCAATTCCAAGATTGAATACGTGTTAGCTGTAGCATCTCATATGCCATTTTTAGGATAGCCGAGCCTATTTCTAGTTGCATTTTGCATGTGTTGCATTAGCCATCTTAACATGAACTAGGATCATGCATATGATTACTAACTAGCTTCTTTCTTTGGCTTGGAGTACTCGGTAAGTGCTTATGCTTTAGCATCCTTGCATGTGTGTGAGTGACTGCCATGATAGCATGCTTACTATGAGGCTATGTGCTTATGTGATATACTTGCCTGAATGCCTGTGGGTGAAGGTTGGATTATCTGAATTGGAATAATGCATTGACTGTGAGTTTTAAGCCCACTTGAGAGTGGCAAATCACCATATTTTCTAAGCCCACCTGAGGGTGGCAAATCCACATTTTAGCCTACTTGCGAGTAGCAAACCGTTTTCAAAACAAACATGAGATGTTTTGTTCCAATTCAGGCGATCCAGTCTATACTTGTATGCTGTGCGCATCACATAGTAAATCTAGGCTAATAAACCGGAATAAGAGCATATAATGTTTTCAAAACTCGATATCATGGTTAGTAGAGGCCGATCTTTGATCGGGCGAGCCGGGGTGCTCACGAAGTGACCTTCCCCAATCGTACCCAAGTTCCCGAGCCGAGGCAACTTTGGTGATGACGGACACGTGGCCTTAGGCTACGAGTCAGGGTTTCCTAAATTTCCCAAAATAAAATATTTAGGTGGCGACTCTGTATCTGGCAAAGCAGTCCATGTTTGGCACTTCTTTCAAAAAAATCTGTTTTCAAAAACGATTTGCCGGATTTAGACTTTTTGATGATTCATCGGTCTTGCATTGCACTCTGTGAGATTAGATACAGGACCGTGACATTGAGTCCTGAACTGTAGTGAGCCCAAATGAACAGAACGGGATCTCCTCCCGGGACGTTCGGGGACGTCTACACATGGGTAGAGAGATGAGTCTCTAATTCCTTTCTTCAATGATACAACCTCTCGTTTCCAATGCTTTTATCTAAAATGGTTCTCATTAACCTATTCTCGCTAATTCGAATACTCATTTACTCTTATTTACTATGAGATGTAGTAGGTTTGAGTCATTTCTTCATTTCAAGTTTCTAGCTTTAAATTTTTTTTTTTTTTTGGTCTCCTCTAAGACCATCATGCGACAACCTTGAGATAGTTAATGATTTATGAAGCAAATCTACCTCTCTCTTGAGTATCTTCATGATAAGAAGGGGTAGAAAGGACAAACATCTTTTGGAAACACTCTGTCTGCACTGTTATTACCTCACTACACAAAATAGGTTTTTTGGTTGAAATTAAAGCACGACCGTCTTTTATTGGACCTAGCCGGGCCTCATTATGGAATGGCCGAGCCTCAAAGTGGACAAACAGTGTGCTGTTGTTGGCAAAACAAAGCAGTAGTTGAGTGTAAAACAGAGCAGTTCTTCCAAAGGCAGATAGAGTAGTTTCTAGAAGATGTTCTCATTTGCGCGTGTGTGGTCCTTTTATTTTTTTTTCTTATTATTATTATTATTATTATTTATTATTGCTATAATATCTATAAATGTAATAATTAGTAGTTTAGGACATTCGGACCCTCTTGTAAGACAGCAAATTTGTAACACTTAATATATGTTTTCCAACCCCGATTTCTTTCTCCCTTTTATTTAGATGCTTATCATCGTTGTTTTATAGCGTCATGTTTTCCTTTATCATTTCCATGCTTTGCATCCATTTTTGCATGCATTAATGTTCGACTCATCATGCTTGATGTTGTTATCATTTACTACTTGATTATGTGCGCTACTTCATGCTTTAAGTTGCTTCACATGTCATGTTAGTAGCCGAATCTAGTAATTGCATTTTGTATGTGTTGCATTAGTCATGTGCATTTTTAGGATCATGCATTTTTCCAATTATCTTCTTTTATTTGGCTTGCCAAGGATGGATATTAGGTGAGCATTTTTTTTGCTTTAGCATATCATGTGTGTGTTTGTATTACTATGTTGAGCATATTATCATGAAGCTATCTACTTACTTGAAATATCTTTATGAATGCCTATAGATAGAGGCTATTTTGTTTAAATTGGAATGACTTTGATTGTTGTACATATGAGCTCATTTTTCCTTTGAGATGCACATATTCGACAACTCTTTCAAAAAGCATGAAAGTAAAGCATTCCAAATTAAGTGTCATTGTCTATACTTGTGTACTTCACATAGTAAAGTTAGCATATTAATAAATCAGAATATGAGCATATAATGTCTATAAAATTCACATCATGATTTAGTAGAGGCCGATCTTTGATCGGGTGAGTGGGGTGCTCAATTCATGACATTCTCCTCTCATACCTAAGTTCCTGAACCGAGACAATTTTGGTTATGACGGACAAGTGGCCTTTGGCATGAGACACAGGTTTTCTGATTCTCCCAAAAATATTACGTGGTGACTCTGAAATCTGGCAATGTAGTCTATTTTTTGCATCTTTTGCAATTAGTGGATTTTTTCTTTCTGGGATTTGCCAGATTTGGAGTCAAATTTTCTTTTGTTTCACATTACACTCGTGAAACCAGATTCAGAACCACAGGAGTTCGAACTGTCGGGAATCGCATCCAAGGACACCAAGGTTCTGTTTGGTAGGGCTTTTGAAATTTAATTCTACCTCTCAGTTTGAGTGTGTTGTTTGGTTACAACTTTAGAAAATTAATTCCACACCCATTTTTCAAAACACTTTTTAAAACACCTACTTTTCAATATTATATGTCACATCATTCAATTCAAACTCTTTTTAAAACTCATAACCGAACAAATTTTCCACACTCAAATCATAATTCTAAAACTCACAAACTCAAAATACAACTCTATTCTCAAATCATAATTCTAAAACTCTACCAAATGCAACCTAAACTTCTCCGAGAAGCACGAAAAGCCAACTACAGTTTTCGGTGACTCTGCTGGGGAGTAAAAGAGAACTTGAGTTGAACTTCATGATGTGAGATTTTATTTACATATATGTATTCATTGCATTTCATTTGCATTGGTGCTCATAAGTCACTATGTTTTCCAACTGCTATTCCTGGACAGCTTGCCAGAGGCTTGCCTAAAGCTTGTCAAAAGGCTGGCTAGTCGTGGGCTCTGCTATATTGGGAACACAACCCTTGGATCTGGATTATCGCCATACCACTTGATCCTCTTTTTACTTCTCGGTGTTAAGTGTGAGAGGTATATTAGATAATCTTGCTGAGGTACCCTTTTTTTGACCAATCGACCTAGTGCATATAGTGAGCTCTAGTGACCTTTGAAAATAAAACAGGGTGCTCTCTCATTTTCAAGATGTTGTGATACCGCTTGTTTGAAATAGTGAAGCTCTAGTTCGTTCCAAATCTAGGATAGGGAAACCAAGCCCCTATAAGGGTGTTTTGTTCGCTTTACCTACTACATGCTATCTGTTTGGAATCTATAAAGGGAGTTCACTATTGGGTATTAGATAGTTCAGTTTATTAGTTCATGGAGAGATGAGCTCAGTTTTTCAGATCAGTTGTTCAGTTTGATAGTGTACAGTTTGAAGTTAGGCCGAAATACCACTTGATCACTTATTTTGTTTTCCTGTTTTCTTTTCTTTTTACTAGTCAGTTGAAACCATAGCTTCAAAAGGTTCCGATATCCCCCAGGTACTTTAGACCTGTGTTGGCAGACTTTGTAAGGTCAGAGATTTAGTTCAGGGATAGCCAATGCTTGCTTCACTTTCACCAGTGGTAAGACGAAGAAGGGCCAGACAGGGTTCACCGGTTTCGTTGTTTCGACAGTCACCCCTTAGATCACCTTTTATCAGTTCACCCCGGGCACAATCATCTACTCTTATAATGGCTCAGTATCTGCCAAATCTAGAGGAGTTGATCCATATTCAGCAATCAGTAGATTCACTCGAGCATGATATGGCCCGACAAATCGAGGTCACCAATAGGTTGTAACAATAACAACAGCAAGTTGCAGCTTCGGTTTCTTATACACCTAACATTGCTACTCCTATGCCGAGTACTACTACCAATATTACAGCTTAGGATCTACTAGCCGAAGGTGTCTCTATGCTTCCAGGGAAAACAGATCCAATCTTGGTCCAGAATTCAAAAGCTTTAGTTCATCAGACAGGGGCACCTTTCGAGTTTGATTTTGACTCGACTCTGCTCAACGTTAATAAACTTGAAAAGTTGTTCAAAAAGGTACAGGGATTCTATTCTAGATATCGAAGACAAGTACACTGAGTCTGCTATTACTCTGCCCGAGCAGTTCAAGATGTCTCATATTGACCGTTTTGATGGTTCTGGGGATTGATGGTACATTTGCATCTCTTTTATAATATTTTGAAACTGATAGGTTTAACCATAATCCAAAAGTTGTCGCTGTTTGGAAGGACCATGTCCTGTACAACTACCATTTGGTATGTTAAACTAGAGGACTCCGTGAAACAAAGTTGGGAAGAGTTGGCCGAATCCTTTGTCTCCCAGTATTCGTACAACATGCAAATCGAGGTCACAACTTGTGATCTTAAGGCAACACGTCAGGAGCCAAATGAAGGTTTTTCGGAGTTTGTGACTAGATGGAGAGCCAAGGCATCAATGATGACTACTCGACCCTTGGAAAAAGATTAAATCTTGATGGTCGTTAGGAACCTTCATGGAAAAATGCTTCAAATGATGAAAGTTCTCCCGTTGTTCACTTTTAAGGAGCTTCACGAAATAGAAGTTCAAATTGAAGATGCTATGAAGCAGGGCATCATCATAGATGAGAAAGAGCCGGCTAAGAAGCTCTTTGTTCACAGTTCCAATGCTACCGAGGGTAGCACAACTGCGAGGCCTTTGGAAGTTAGTGTTGTCACCACCATAACCAAAATAGCCGACCAGTTTGCCAAAACAAACCCTCAAACCTCCATTCCTAACCGAACCCAAAGCAGAACTTTCAATCAACTTCACATGACTCTATCCCGAGCCATAAAAGTGTTAGTGGAAAAAAGGCATCTAAAACTACTTACTCCTCGACCACTTCCAAACCCTCTTGCACCCAGGCATGATCCCACTAAATATTGTGCCTTTCTCCAACAACATGGCCATGAAACTGACAAATGCTTTTATCTCCGTCATGAGATCCAAGATCTTTTTGACAACAAAATCATAGCCCCACCACAAAGGCCAAATATCATAACCAACCCGTTGCCAAACCATAACCAAGTACTACTCCTACCACGTGCCAATTTCATCCATACACTACCTCTTACCTTTGACCCGAGCATTTATATCACCCCTTCCCATTTGCCAAAACAGTGTTGTTTATTCCAGATGGCACAGACTTGTGCATGTTGAACACATTCGAACCACAACCCAAGCCTTATAAACATGTGGTGACAACACTAAAAGAGGAGAAAGGTTTGATTTTGGAAGGGAATGTTGGCTTGTCACTTGAAGTTCCGTCAACTAGGAAAGGAGGGTTATTTGAGAAAGTGTATGACTTGAACAAATATTATAACGACCCCAAAATGCGTATAAGAAATTATTTTTATTTACCTATGAGTTAATGTGCTTTAATGTGATTATATCTTTTGAATTGAAACATTATTTGTTGAGTTACGACTTTAAAATTGGAATTACCGACCTTTATGGGTTCAGAAATCAAAATTGAGTACTCGCATATTATGGGAATTTTTAGAGCTACTTGGGAAAATTAATTGGAAATTTAATTCGTCTGATTCGTTAATGCATGTTTGGGTGATTAACTTTGTACTGAAAATTGAGGGCCTTAGAGGCTTCAGAAACTAGAACAGGGGTTATATTTATGATCAGCATAATTTTTAGAGTCATCTGGAAAGTTTAATTGAAATTTGATTTCATACGATTCGTAAGGGCGCGTTTGGCTCTTCCTATTGTGATAAGCTTATGTGTGTGTATATATATATTTAGATATGCCATATGAGTGGAGGAACTCATCATTTTGGAGTCAAAACAAAATATTTGAGGGAGAGAACCGAGAGAAAGAGAGACCAAAGGAGAGAGGAAGCTTCTCTATGAGAGAGAGAGAGCTCACCATCCATGGGAAGCTTGAGGATAAACTTGAAGAGAGAAGAAGGAGATAAACCATGGAGGCTTGGAGAAATTGAAGAGAACTAAGAAGAAGGACAAAGATTGAACTAGATATGAAAATCTATCTTGAAACCTTATGTTTAAAGCATCAATTTGGTGAAATCATAAAGATATTGGAAGATTTGAACCCATTTGGGTTAGGGTTTTATGTATGTATTTGCTTGAGCTAAATTTGAGGAATTAGAATTTGAGTTCTGTAATTTTGTTTATCATTGAAGCTCAACCTTATGGATACCATGAAATGAACTTTAGATTGTTCAAAGAACAAGATCCTGCAAGAATCAAGTGAATTTGTGGGTTGTGTTTTGAGAACCTTGAAGCTTATGAAAGATAAAGCATTGATCTTGAACATTGAGGCAAAGATTGATTTGTTTGAAATGAAATTACATTTGATTGATGTTAATTTATCATATTGTGGTGTAATTTTACATGTTTTTGGGTGATTTGAGTTGGAAACCAAGCTTAGAAATGGAAAGAGCAAGAATTAGAGCAAACAACATTTTCGGACAGCAAACTGACCTAGAGCCGCACGTGCGGCGGGTCTTCTCGCACGTGCGGCAATCTATTTCCAGATTCTACTAAAAAAGCACGTGGTGCCACACGTGCGGCCCTATTTCCCGCACGTGCGGGGACAGCTCTATTCTGCCAACTTTAAATAAGCATATCTTTTGCATTCGAACTCTGTTTTGAGTGATTCCTGAGCCTAAATTCAAGCCCCAGAAGTCTAGTTTCCAATGGTGGTGGCCTCACTCCCAAATTCTTAGTAGATAAATAGATATTTCCAATTTAGTGACGATTGTTCACTTTCTATCTACTGGTTTTATATCATTTCTTCGTCTAAACCATTTTTCTATCGATTTCTTCTATTTTCTGAGACATGGATTATGACCTATTGAAGACTAATGAGTTTAGAACCACCATGGCTAATTGATTAAAGAATAAGAAAGGATTGGTTTTATTCTCATATTATGCTATGTGCATTGTGTTGTAGGTCGAGACGAGGACATCGTCCCATGGCTACCGGAAGTCCCTCACTATGAGTAATAGTAGTGCAATGTTCTGTTTTATTTACTGCTAATAGTTATCGGTGGCGTTCCGTTATGCATAAGTAAGCTATGTTTCCTTATGGTGAATAATTGGAAAACTTATGTGCGTTATTGAGCAATGATATCCTTAAGAACCAGAGGTCGTTCTGCTATGCTAGTGATGGGCCTCGAGGCCGTTCTGTTATAAGCCACGAAGTGTGGACAACTCTGAGACTGAAGGACGTGATGACATGCCGATGTCTCACCGACCCTGATACGATTCGAATCGATTATGATTCATGGCCAGAGGCCAAGGGAGGTAGTGTAGATGTCGATGTTCTACCTACCCTCCAATGTGTGGACAACTGTCGAGATGTGGGCCTAAGGCCGTTCTGTATAATATGTAGGGCTTGAGGCCGTTTTGTACATATATTGGGCCTAAGGCCGTTTCGTATCATATGTGGGCCCGAGGCCATTCTATTACATGTGGGCCTGAGGCCGTTCTAAAATATGAATATGATTAAGATCTGTCTATGATTTGAGATGCATATTTATATTCTCTAAGACTATGCTCGTTTAATTAACCTCCTTACATTGCTATTATTCACAGAGCCTTGCTCACTCCATTTTTATGTAAATTTTTATGTAGGTGAGCCTTTAGGGACCAACACTAGAATTGTATCGAGGTCCGCCTCTTTGTCAAGCCGCCTTAGGGTACGCCTCTGTGTTGAGGCCTTAATTTTGATTACTAGGAGTTATGTAACGTATGGAGTCTTATATAAGTGTGTGTGTGAGATCTGTATAATTCTATGATTGTACATGTAAACATGGAAGTGTATTTAAATGCTTAAATCTATTTAAGCCAGCATGTATGCACAAGCTCAATGGACGTTATCTTATATTGATATTTGCTTCGCTAAGGCCCCGTATTTGAATAAATATTTTTGGAAATTTGTTTTGAGGCCTATGTACAGGCCGGTCATGGACCAAACTTTTAGGGCGGGTTTGGGTCGTGACAAATATATTGTTCTGTTGATCAATCAAAGCCAGGGATAATATTGCCAAGTTCAGCTGATGTTAGTGTTGTTAAAGAAGACGACCTGAAGCAAGGACTGGATCTTGAGGGAGATTCGAATAATCTCCAATTCTTCGAGGAGCAGGACTCAGGTGACGTACAGATTGGTTGGTGGAATTTGAGCCTATCAGCTATTAATCAGGGGTAGATAAGCAGCGATTGTAAGAAAGAGGAAATTGTAGATGATTCTGAGAAGGAAAAAGTTTTGGTAGCCAGGAAAGCCAAAGGAAAGGGAAAAGAGTGTGAGAGCAGTGGCATAAAAACCCAAACACCAAGTTTTGATGAAATTGAAGGTGCCAAAATCGAAACAGTACTGGAGCAATTCGAGTAGGAAAAAAATGAGGAGATTCAAAGGGCTAGGAGAGCTTGGGAGCATTTTAGGAAGGACGAGATCTCGGTTGAAATACGGGCTAAATCACCTTATCACCCTAAGGGTGATGATTGCTCCATTGGAGTAATTCAAATGGAGCCGGAGAATTGTTTTTCAGCAACTGAAGGCGAATGGTGCGAAGCTAATGATGCCCCAAATAGACAAGAACCTAGGCTCTACCTGTAATATAGTTTGAAACTTTAGCAAAAAGCTTCAAGAACAAGCTCTAATGGTGTATGTATTGTGTATGTATAGCTAAACGTGATATGGAGGTCAAGAAAACTTTTGCAAGGAAAGGGTATGCTCTAAGCTCCTAATAAGCTCAAAGCCTTCTGATATTTTTTTCTAGCCTAAATTTTGAAGGGAGAGAGTCTATTTATAGAATTTGAGGTGTTTTGGTCGACAATATCTTCAAAGAAGAACAGTTGGTGAAATCCCACCAGATATACTATCTATCGCTAATGAGACACGGTCGGGTCCAAATACCCATGGCCCGGCCCAATAACCTACGATCGGGTCTAAAAGCTACTTACTGGACCATTGTTGCATGGCCAGTGCAAGTCGGAGAGAGGGACATGGATTAAAACATTTTGGTCAAAATGGGGTGCAAGGTTGGGATCGGAGCTTGAATCTAGATTCCTTTGTTGAAGATTCAAAAGATTGTACAGTGCAACTTTTCATCATCGAGTGTTCGGAATGAAGCGCCCAAGTCTTAAGGGCGGTCAAAATGGAGTGTCTATTGTTGCCCCTCTTTGGTAGAGCTCGGTACATCATGAAATGACATGAGTGAATGTCAAAGCCCAAAGATGACCCATTTGACAAGGCCGTAAGACTTGGGCAGACAAACAAAAATGTAGATGCAGTTGCAGTTGCAGTTGCTTGAACTCGAAAGTTGCCTATGTACCTTCGCAAGGAATCAAACCAGAGTAGTTCAGGAAAAGGATACAAATTATACACAATGTAACAATCAAAACCACAAACAAGCATACCGCCTAAAGTCACAAAGAGAATAGGGAATACAAGCCTAAACTACACATCACATACAGAGGGTGAAAGATACAAGCCAAACTACACATCACATAGAAGGGGTGAAAGATGCAGGCCAAACTACACATCACATAATCGATTTCATGATGCTTATGAAATGATGTAACTATAGAAGATGTAATTCAATAATGCAACAAGGCAAACTTTAAACATGTGTTCTACATGATATAGCAAAGACTTAAAACAAACTAGGACACAAACTCATGTGTCCCAAGATGAACCTGCTCGAGGACACGTCGTCACATATCCTGAGATAGGAAACAACTCGAGGTCGCAATCCTGCACGTCTCGAGAGAGAGAGAGAGAGAGAGAAAAAAAAACTCAGAGGACACGTCTCATGTGTCCTGAGAAAAACGTTCTAGGTCGCGTCTTACGCGTCCCAAGATAAAGACTACACAAAGCTCAAGGACACGTCTCATACATCATGAGAAAAACAGTTGGGGTCATGTCTCACGCGTCCCAAGATAAAGACTGCAAAAAGCTCAGAGGACACGTCTCACGCATCTTAAGAAAACCATACGGGGTCGTGTCTCACGTGTCCTGAGATAAAGACTGCAAAAAGCTTAGAGGGCATGTCTCACACGCCCTGAGAAAACCATTCGGGGTCGCGTCTCACACATCCCGAGATAAAGACTACTCGGAAACATTTTGTTGCATGTCCCAACAAACTCGCTTAGGGTCGTGTCTCACGCGTCTTGAGAAAATTGCTCAGGGTCGTGTTCTCGCACGTGTCTTGAGAAAAAGACCACTCGGGACTGCGTCTCACGTATCTTGAGAAAATCACTCAGGGTCGTGTCCTTGGATGCCCTGAGATAAAGACCGTTCGGGAACGCATCTCACGTGTCCTTAGAAAACTGCTCAGGGTCGTTGTAGCTTACTTTTCGTGCTCCTTTCGGATACGATTAGCCAACAGTTTGGACTCCCATGGTTCTGAATCTAATTTCACAAGTGTAATGTGAAATAGATAAAACACAAATGAGTCCAAATCCGACAAATCTTTTGGAAAATCGATTCTGAATCAAAAATGTCAAAAATGGACTGCTTTGCCAGATTACAGAGTCGCCACATAAATATTTTTGAAAAATTTAGGAAACCCGAGACTCATGCCAAAGGCCACTTATCCATCATCACCAAGTGTCTCGGCTTGAGAACTTAGGTACAAGAGGGGAATATCATGAATTGAGCACCGCACTGGCCCGATCAAAGATCGGCCTCTACTAATCATGATGTGATTCTTATTTACATTATATGCTCTTGTTCTGATTGTTAGACTATTTTACTACGTGTTGCACACAAGTATAGACTAATTTACAAAATTTGGAACACTTTGATTCATGTTTTTTTGAAAAGTGTTTGAATATGTACCACTTTAAAAAGTGATCTCATATGCACATTCATCAAATCATCCCAATTTGAACAATTAGCCTTTATCCACAAGCATTAAAACAAGTATATCACTTAAGCACTTAGCCTCATGGTATTATGCTCGATATGGCAACAATCACACACATGTGATATGCTAAAACAATACATACTTACCCCAATATCCGAGGTGAACCAAAAGAAAGAAAATAGTTAGAAAAAATGCATGATCCTAACGATGCGAATGACTAATGTAACACATACAAAAATGTAACTAATAGGTTCGGTTGTCTAATAAGTCATGTGAATCACTTTGATAGCATGCGGTGGCACACATATTCAAGGAAGTAATAAATGACAATGTCGTTAGAATAATGAACCGAACCTTATGCATGCAAAACAAATGGATGCAAATCATGGAAAATGCTAAGTAAACATGATGTTCTATGCTGTTCATCATAAGCAAGGAAATAAAAGGGAGAAAGAAATAGGGGTTGGAAGATATACATGCATTATTACATATTTGCCCTCGCACAGGAGGGTCCGAATAAATGTCCTAGCTAATTACTACGAATTAACTAACTATTACAAACCAAATGAAATAAATTAACTACACTAGCTAATTATTACAGATTAAAATTAACTAATTAATTACAACACAAGATTAATTAACTAAGCTATTACAAAATCTAGTGAAGTAACTCACTAATTAATTTAACACTAATTAAACCCGAGCGGCGGTTAAAGAACCATGCATGCCAATGCGATCATCCTCTCGGAAACGCCTTTGTTTTGCTGCCAGAACTGTTTTGTCTGCAGAAAATGCCTCTATTTTGCCACTGCTTCTGCTCTGTTTTGTAGGAAAATGAACACTGCCTGGCTGAAAAAGGTGGCCGGCCGGCCAGTAAAAGTGGACGGCCGTATAGAAGAGGTGGCCGGTCGGCAACTATTGTTGTTATTGCCCTGCTGTAGTAGAAAAAGGAACAGAGTAGAAACAGAGTGTTTCTAGGAGATGTCTGTCCACCCCGCCTCTCCTTCTCATTAAATAGATCAAAGGAGGGGTAGGCTTGATGCGCAAGCCATAAATCGACGCAAACTCATTGCGTGATGACTTATGGACCATGGGATACAATCTCAATAAATGATGATGATGACACACAAAAACCTCTCCTTATCATGGCCTTGATCAAAGGAAGTGGTTGACCTTGGAACCTTGAACCATTTTCATCACTAACAAGTATGAAATGACTCATGACTCCATGGGTTCAATTAACTTCCGATTGAACCCAAGTTGATTTTATTATCTTGCTTTATTTTAGCCCCAATTTTATTACTCCATTTAATTCCCTTTCCATTTACTAATCAATTGAGTCAAAAATGAAGATTAAGTCCACTAATGGAGAGGAATGTCAAACTGAGGGTTATTTTAATCATGAGAGAGAGAGAGAGAGATCATCCCGTTGGTAATGAACCTCTGAAGAGATTAAACCATTAAGTACAAGGTCACCTCTCAAGCTTAAACAACACTCATTTTGAAGCAACTCTCAAAACAAATAAAATGCCAAGAAAAGAGGGGAGTGTAGAGGTGATTAGATGTGAACACAAATATGAAAAGCATGAAATAAATGCTATCAACTCAAATAGATTGGTGTCTAATGCCTAAAACACCAAACCTATGAGGACCATTACACTACAAGTATGCTATACAAAGCATAATTGAAATAAACAACCTAAAACAGTCCTAAAACACCTAAAAACAGTACTGAATTAATGTACAAAAAGCTAAAAGAGTAAGCTAAAATAATGGAGAAATTAAGCTAGTAAACAAGCCAAAGGAAAGATGGCTAACCCCTTCATTTTGAGACTTCCATATCACTTTTTTAGCCTCTGAAAACCTCTGAAAATCAGTGGTAAAAAGCTGACAAAGGTAAAAGCCTAGGAAGCAAGGCTCAAAGAAGGGTAGTCAACCCCTCTACCTTTAATGGCCTTAAACCACAAGTTTCAGCCTATAAACAAAGGTGAAAAACAGCACAAAAACAGCAATAAATGATGGTAAATAAATAGGGGAAAAAAGCTTAAAGTTGCACCTCTTGAAGAGGAGTAACCCTTAGCGAAAAGATCTAGTTTTTTGACACAAGTGGCCGGCCGGCCAATAAAGGGGATGGCCGTACACTAATTTGTGGCCGGCTGGCCACTAGTGGGTTTGTGGGCCTCTGGGTGGTCAAGTTTGAAAAAAGCTGTTGTGGTCCAAAAATGATGTAAGGCTTGTAGGTTTTTGAGGCTCAAATTCGAGGCTTTCTACTGAGGAAATCAAGCATTTGACAAGCATGTGCATTCATCATTGGGTGGTCAATCGGTGGCGCCCAAGTCTTTAAGGATAGTCAAAAATGGGTGTCTACAGTCGTGTTCTTGCATGCCCTGAGATAAAGACTGCTCGGGAACTCATCTCACGCATCCTGAGAAAACTGTTTAGGGTCGTATTCTTGCACGCCCTAAGATAAAGATTGCTTGGGTACGCGTCTCACGTATCCTCAGAAAACCACTTAGGGTCGTGTTCCTACATACCCTGAAATAAAGACCACTCGGGATCGCGTCTCACGCGTCTTGAGAAAATCGCTTAGGGTCGTGTTATTGCACACCTTAAGATAAAGACCGCTCAAGAACGCGTCTCACATGTCCTGAGAAAACCATTCAGGTACAATGATCCTAAATACGTTTGAGCGTAAAAAGGATGGATGATGCAAGATAACGTATGATGCAAATGGCTGCAATGAAAGCAATAGACAATGTGGTACGTGTGACAAGCAAGGTAATGGATGATGTTTAGGCAATGCAATATGGCGCCTTAAAAGGCAACTCATGGGGTGAGTGGTGATGAACCGCCTTACTCTGATGGGGATCTCTCTTTAAATTATGTTCTCACGTAGAAAAGGAGAGAGTTCAAGCCAAACTACATTTTCCATGCAGAAAGGGTGAGGGTTCAATCCAAACTACGTTTTCCACGCAAAAAGGATGGGGGTGCAAGCCAAACTACATTTTCCACGCAGATGGGGTGAGGGTAATGAAATAATATGAAAACAAGCCTAGACACGCTTAGCGTGAAAAGGGTGAAAGTTATGTTGGGGGTTAATTCTCTTCGAACATTAAAAGGAAAAAAATGTTTTTGGAGCTTGATGTATGAAGCCATCTTGTTTCGAGAAGCAACAATTTTTAGAAAATATCTTGGGAAACAGTGTTCACGGAGATCACCTCGTTTGGTATGAGAATTGAATTGGACTTACGCGTACCACGCTGCTAGAAAGTGGTATGTGGGAGCCGGATAATTGGAATAATCAGAAGCGTACTCTAGAAGACAGGTATTACACGGCTCTACGCTACACGATAAGGATGCCGAATATAATAGATAGGCCGAATAGATACTGAACTATGGAGTCGAGTAAATAAGAGGATAATGAGTGATAAGTGGGCCTGGCCAAGAGACCCAGGAAACAAGTATAAATAAAGGAACAACAGACTAAGAAAGGTATGTGAGAATTATTATGCTTAACTTAGAATACAAGCATTCTTGAGTGTAGAGACTGACTTGTCCGTCGGAGTGTTTATCCCATTTTAGGTGACTATCAACGGATCACGAGCGCTCCCCAAGATCAGAAGAGTATTTCCAAACCACTTCTCCACAATTGGCACCGTCTGTGGGAATACTCAAGCACATCCATGGCGAGCGTGACGGAAGATCCTCCAACAGTCACTGTCGACCCTATACCGCAAGATGAAACCTCTCCAACAAACTTGCTTGGAATAGAGACTATCGCCGCAAGACGTGCCTTGAATTTCGCCTCACCCTCGACTTCGGAGCACGAGACAATGCAGGCGATCATGGAACAAGCAAAGCAAAATGAACTGAGGTTGGAGAACATGATCGCTGAGAACGAACGTCTTCGTGAAGATTTGGCCTTGGAAATGGCAAAGTCCAAGCAAGCTGCGCGCCTAAATCCGGAACGATCTCCGAAGGCAGGTGGTCGACAACCTCGAGCACGACAAGACACTGATAGCGACGTCGATTCATTATCCCCGGAGCCCAGGAAGAAGGGATGACATGAAACCACCAGTTCTTCCGAAGAAAGTCCCCGTACAATGCACAAGCGAAGAAGGAGTAGTTCGGACGAAGACCAACATGATCCCTTCGTACGACGGATTGCAAAGGCTGCGCTACCCAAGAAATTCAAAGCACCGTCGTTCACCTTGTACGACGACAAATCAGACCCCACCGGCCACATCCGCCACTACAAGCAGGCCATGACATTGCATGCAAACGACGAGACCCTCATGTGCCGAATATTTCCCAGCAGTTTGGGACCATTGGCGATCAGGTGGTATTATAAACTGGAGGCGGCTTTGATCAAAACCTTCTACCAACTACAGAAATCCTTCAGGGCCAGATTCATCACCAACGAAGTCCAGCCGAAGCAAGCCGACTCTCTCTGGGCAATGCAAATCCTGCCAGGAGAAACACTAAGAGCATATTCGGCGCGATATTAGGAATGCTTTAATCTTGTTGACGACGTTTGCAACGACTCCATGGCCATCACCGCCTTCAAAATGGGATTACACCCAAATAGTGCCCTCCGCAGTTCCTTGACTAGAAGACCCCCTAAAACAGTTTGGGGGTTGATGAAGAAAGTAGAGGAATACTGCAAAGTGGAAGATGACGCCTTACGGGTTAAAGCCGGACACGTGGCCAACAAAACGGCCCCTCTCGAAATCGCTCAGCCAATAAGTTCCGCACCACCTCAGAGCCCTGAACTACGACAACGAGCTAAACGAGACAAGAGACGGGATTCTCGCCGATCCACTGATCAATGCTCACACTAAGCAAATGAGCAACTGCAGGTCGATAGCAGGCACACAAAGCGCGCCGATAAGAAATATACAGAGCTGTCAGAGCCAATCAGCTCGATTATGTCAAAAATCCAACATCTTCCGTTCTTCAAATGGCCGTCCAAGATGGTGGGACCTCCTGACACGAGAATGCGGGACAGACGTTGTGAATATCACAAAGATCACTATCATGACACGGATAGCTGCTATGCTTTGAAAGACCACCTTAAGGAATTGGTGCAAGATGGTCGGCTCCAGCAACACTCCGGAAGAGCACAATCAAAACTGTCGCCCTTCGGCAGGAGTCACCTCCCCTCGGCGTTATACATATGATATACAGCCTTCCAACCACGTACCATACACGTAGTTCATTCAGCCTCCCAGAAGCAACGCACACAAACAAAACAGCCCCACGAAGCTCCGAGCATTACCTTCGACAATTCCGATCTTATCGGCATAACGCTCTCCCATATTGATCCATTGGTCATTGAACTGAACGTGAACCGATTCACCGTTGAACGCGTCCTCATAGACCAAGGGAGCACTTCGGAGGTCATGTATTACGAGACCTTCATTAAACTCGGTTTCAACGAATCAGACCTGTCTCCAGCTCCTCATCCATTATTCGGCTTCAACGCAAATCCAGAGTACCCGTTGGGGAAAATCACGTTACCCGTTCGGGCGGGCTCCCAAACAGTGGATGTGGAATTCTTGGTCGTCAAGCTCCCTTCGCCGTATAACCTCATCATGGGGCGAACTTGGTTGCATACTATTCAAGCCGCGCCAAGCACCTATCATCAGCTGCTACGCTTCCCAACCGAACACGGCGTTGAGCAAATTCGTGGCTCCTGGCAATCCGCACAAGCATGCTATCTCCTTCCTGGAAAGACACCAACGGAGACGCAGGTCAGCTCGACTGAAGTGTCGAATCGTGAGAATCTCGATGATGTCGGACGGCTCCCTGACGAAAAGCCACAGAAGCTCTAGGAGATACCAGCAGCAGCTTCCCAAGATGTATGCTTAACGCGTCCAGCTGCGTCGCTACACGCCGAGAAAGTTGCTCCTGAAGGTATTTCTGGATGATAGGAGGCCGGTTGATGAAAAATTAGGCACGCGGCCCCGCTCCCAACGCACTTGCGCAAATCCTATCATTAAACTCGACTTGTGGGGAATGATATTCGTTCTGAATAGCTCACCATGTACACTTTCCACTTCTGTAATGCAAAGATTCCTGTTTGCTCACTGTGCAATCTAGTTCAAAAGTGTTCCAAATAAAGTATCCGGATTCGGAGCCCCATCGGCGCATGACGTCTTTGGGCCGATAAAGCCTCCGGATTCGGAGCGCCCATCGTGGATGTCACGATTGCTAAATAAAGTCTCCAGATTCGGAGCCCCATCGGCGCATGACGTCTTTGGACCGATAAAGCCTGCGGATTCGGAGCGCCCTTTGTGGATGTCACGATTGGCCAAATAAAGTCACCGGATTCGGAGCCCCATCGGTGCATGACATCTTTGGGCCGATAAAGCCTCCGGATTCGGAGCGCCCTTCGTGGACGTCACGATTGGCCAAATAAAGTCTCTGGATTTGGAGCCCCATCGGCACATGACGTCTTTGGGCCAATAAAGCCTCCGGATTCGAAGCGCCCTTCGTGGATGTCACGATTGGCCAAATAAAGTCTCCAGATTCGGAGCCCCATCGGTGTATGACGTCTTTGGGCCGATAAAGCCTCCGGACTCGGAGCGCCCTTCGTGGATGTCACGATTGGCCAAATAAAGTCTCCATATTCGGAGCCCCATCGGCACATGACGTCTTTGGGCCAATAAAGCCTCCGGATTCGGAGCGCCCTTCGTGGATGTCACGATTGGCCAAATAAAGTCTCCGAATTCGGAGCCCCATCGGCGCATGACATCTTTGGGCCGATAAAGCCTCGGATTCAGAGTGCCCCTCGTGGATGTCACGATTGGCCAAATAGTCTCTGGATTCGGAGCCCCATCGGCGCATGACGTCTTTGGGCCGATAAAGCCTCCGGATTCAGAGCGCCCTTCGTGGTTGTCACAATTGGCCAAATAAAGTCTCTGGATTCGGAGCCCCATCGGCGCATGACGTCTTTGGGCCAATAAAGCCTCCGGATTCAGAGCGCGCCTTCGTGGTTGTCACAATTGGCCAATAAAGTCTCTGGATTCAGAGCCCCATCGGCGCATGATGTCTTTGGGCCGATAAAGCCTCCGGATTCAGAGCGCCCTTCGTGGATGTCACAATTGGCCAAATAAAGTCTCCGGATTCGAAGCCCCATCGGCTCATGACGTCTTTAGCCCAATAAAGCCTCTAGATTCGGAGCGCCCTTCATGGATGTCACGATTGGCCAAATAGTCTCCGAATTCGGAGCCCTATCGGCGCATGACGCCTTTGGACCGATAAAGCCTCCGGATTCGGAGCCCCATCGGCACACGACGTCTTCAGGCCGATAAAGCCTCCAAATTCGACTGACCAAATAGTGCCACCGAGCGACGCTCAAGGGCCAAGTAATATTCCGAATTCGGAGCTCCATTGGCGCATGACGTCTTTGGGCCGATAAAGCCTCTGGATTCGGAACGCCCTTCGTGGATGTCACGATTGGCCAAATAGTCTCCGGATTCGGAGCCCCATCGACGCATGACGTCTTTAGGCCGATAAAGCCTCCGGATTCGGAGCGCCCTTCGTGGCTGTCACGATTGGCCAAATAGTCTCCGGATTCGGAGCCCCATCGGCGCATGACGTCTTTGGGCCGATAAAGCGTCCGGATTCGGAGCCCTATCGGCGCACGGCGTCTTCAGGCTGATAAAGCCTCCAAATTCGGCTGACCAAATAGTGCCACCGAGCGACGCTCAAGGGCCGAGTAATATTCTGAATTCGGAGCTCCATCGGTGCATGACGTCTTTGGGCCGATAAAGCCTCCGGATTCGGAGCGCCCCTCATGGATGTCACAATTGGCCAAATAGTCTCCGAATTCGGATCCCCATCGGCGCATGACGTCTTTAGGCCGATAAAGCCTCCGGATTCGGAGCGCCCTTCGTGGATGTCACGATTGGCCAAATAGTCCCCAGATTCAGAGCCCCATCGGCGTATGACGTCTTTGGGCCGATAAAGCGTCCGGATTCGGAGCCCCATCGGCGCACGGCGTCTTCAGGCAGATAAAGCCTCCAAATTCGGCTGACCAAATAGTGCCACCGAGCGACGCTCAAGGGCCGAGTAATATTCTAAATTTGGAGCTCCATCGGCGTATGACGTCTTTGGGCCGATAAAGCCTCCGGATTCGGAGCGCCCTTCGTGGATGTCACGATTGGCCAAATAGTCTCTGGATTCGGAGCCCCATCGGCACATGACGTCTTTAGGCCGATAAAGCCTCCGGATTCGGAGCGCCCTTCGTGGATGTCACGATTGGCCAAATAGTCTCCGGATTCGGAGCCCCATTGGCGCATGACGTCTTTGGGCCGATAAAGCCTCCCGGATTCGGAGCACCCTTCGTGGATGTCACAATTGGCCAAATTGTCTGTGGATTCGGAGCCCCATCGGCGCACGACGTCTTCAAGCTGATAAAGCCTCCACATTTAGCTGACCAAATTGTGCCACCGAGCGATGCTCAAAGGCCGAGTAATATTCCGAATTTGGAGCTCCATCGGCGCATGACGTCTTAGGGCCGATAAAGCCTCCGGATCCGGAGCGCCCTTCGTAGATGTCACGATTGGCCAAATAGTCTCTGGATTCGGAGCCCCATCGGCGCATGACGTCTTTGGGCCGATAAAGCCTTCGGATTCAGAGCGCCCTTCGTGGTTGTCACAATTGGCCAAATAAAGTCTCTGGATTCGAAGCCCCATCGGCGCATGACGTCTTTGGGCCGATAAAGCCTCCGGATTCAGAGCGCCCTTTGTGGATGTCACAATTGGCCAAATAAAGTCTCCGGATTCGAAGCCCCATCGGCGCATGACGTCTTTGGCCCAATAAAGCCTCTGGATTCGGAGCGCCCTTCATGGATGTCACGATTGGCCAAATAGTCTCCGAATTCGGAGCCCTATCGGCGCATGACGCCTTTGGGCCGATAAAGCCTCCAGATTCGGAGCCCCATCGGCACACGACGTCTTCAGGCTGATAAAGCCTCCAAATTCGACTGACCAAAGAGTGCCACCGAGCGACGCTCAAGGGCCAAGTAATATTCCGAATTCGGAGCTCCATTGGCGCATGACGTCTTTGGGCTGATAAAGCCTCTGGATTCGGAGCGCCCTTCGTGGATGTCACGATTGGCCAAATAGTCTCCGGATTCGGAGCCCCATCGGCACATGACGTCTTTAGGCCGATAAAGCCTCCGGATTCAGAGCGCCCTTCGTGGATGTCACGATTGGCCAAATAGTCTCTGGATTCGGAGCCCCATCGGCGCATGACGTCTTTGGGCCGATAAAGCGTCCGGATTCGGAGCCCTATCGGCGCACGGCGTCTTCAGGCTGATAAAGCCTCCAAATTCGGCTGACCAAATAGTGCCACCGAGCGACGCTCAAGGGCCGAGTAATATTCTGAATTCGGAGCTCCATCAGTGCATGACGTCTTTGGGCCGATAAAGCCTCCGGATTCGGAGCGCCCCTCATTGATGTCACAATTGGCCAAATAGTCTCCGAATTCGGAGCCCTATCGGCGCATGACGTCTTTAGGCCGATAAAGCCTCCGGATTCGGAGCGCCCTTCGTGGATGTCACGATTGGCCAAATAGTCTCCAGATTCAGAGCCCCATCGGCGTATAACGTCTTTGGGCCGATAAAGCGTCCGGATTCGGAGCCCCATCGGCGCACGGCGTCTTCAGGCAGATAAAGCCTCCAAATTCGACTGACCAAATAGTGCCACCGAGCGACGCTCAAGGGCCGAGTAATATTCTAAATTCGGAGCTCCATCGGCGCATGACGTCTTTGGGCCGATAAAGCCTCCGGATTCGGAGCGCCCTTCGTGGATGTCACGATTGGCCAAATAGTCTCTGGATTCGGAGCCCCATCGGCGCATGACGTCTTTGGGTCGATAAAGCCTCCGGATTCGGAGCGCCCTTCGTGGATGTCACAATTGGCCAAATAGTCTCCGGATTCGGAGCCCCATCGGCGCATGACGTCTTTGGGTCGATAAAGCCTCCCGGATTCGGAGCACCCTTCGTGGATGTCACGATTGGCCAAATTGTCTGTGGATTCGGAGCCCCATCGACGCACGACGTCTTCAGGCTGATAAAGCCTCCACATTCAGCTGACCAAATTGTGCCACTGAGCGATGCTCAAAGGCCGAGTAATATTCCGAATTTGGAGCTCCATCGGCGCATGACGTCTTAGGGCCGATAAAGCCTCCGGATCCGGAGCGCCCTTCGTAGATGTCACGATTGGCCAAATAGTCTCCGGATTCGGAGCCCCATCGGCGCACGACGTCTTCAGGCCAATAAAGCCTCCAAATTTGGCTGACCAAATAGTGCCACCGAGTGACGCTCAAGGGCCGAGTAATATTTCGAATTCGGAACTCCCTCCAGAATATGAACATTTACACATCGAAGCAGGGATATATAGGTTGAACCAGTACAACCGCATGAACAAAACAAAACGTTCCAGCATTCAAAATAAGATGCTTAATTCAGCATACAAAAATTCAGAATGAGATAAACTTTTAGAATGAAACATTTTATTCGATCAAACAGTAATTACAAAAAATGCAATCTGCGTTGAAAACATTACAATGTCTATTCTCATACGGCGTCGCGTTGGTACAAGCGGCAGCCCCGAATCAACGCCCGCTGATCAGAGAGCACCCGCAACTTGAAATGCTTTGATCTGACCGTGCTTGAATCCCCGATTCACAACGACGATATAATCACCCTTGAGGCGAGGACCTTTGACACAATAGACAACGTCAAGGCCAAGATCCAAGACAAGAAAGGAATTCCCCACGAAAGCAGTAATGCTCAACGGTCACGGTGCTACGTTGGGCTCATTTCTCGGTCGCGATTGCGGAGAACTTCGCCATTGCTGTTTCTCCCTTCGAGGTGATCTGCTTTGACGACTTAGAGGTTGACGTTTTTCCCTTTTTTTGAACGCCCTACCTCCCGCGTGAATGGGTTCTCTGCTGCGATTCATCGCAATGTCAAGCTCAGCCTGAGTCCATGCTTCTCCTCTGCTGTTGAAGAAAAACTCCATTCGACATTCACACTTATCTAACCCCACGTAACAAAATCGTTTTAAATCGAGTCTGAGTACAGTAAGCGAAGTCACTGGAGCGAAAAGTCTGAGGCGATTTATTTCTAAAATCCTTGCAGCGGCCTCGAGGCGATTTCATTGACATTGAACTCCAAAAGACGGACGCCGAGCGATATTGGCCGTAGCCACTCCATGTACCAATCTTTAACCTTTTTGTTTTTGGAGTTAAAATGGCCTAATTATATAAACAACAATTATAGATGGGCTGACTATCTTCGGATTTGGAGCCCCTGGTGCATGACACCTTTGGGCCGGTTAAGCCTCCGAATTCGGAACCTCATCGACACAATGGACCTTGCGTGACACACCAAAAATATATTTAGTGAAGAATGATCATGACAAGTCGGCATATAACCGTTCGGAATTAAAGCGCCTAGTTGATTCGAGCCAGTCAATGTTTATACAATGAAACACATGCAAACACGTGTGTGCCGAATAAAATTTACAAAGAAACATTTAAAATAGAACGTTTTATTCAATCAGGCAATAATTACATAGTTATGAACGCGATCTGCGTTCGAACATTACATTGAATACTTTTATACGGCATCGCCCTCATCCTCACTTTGCTCGACTTCAAAGGCGGAAAACGGAAAATGGTTACGTTGGTACAGTGGCAATATCGAATCGACCCCCACTGCTCGGAGAGCTTCCTCGGCTGAAGCGCCTTAATCCAACCATGCTTAAATCCACGATTTTCGCATCGGCAAACTTCCTTGGCGAGCTTTTCCTTGGTCTTCTGTATCCCTACTTTCCGACCATCGTGGAAGCCTTTTTCATAGGCCCTCTCCTTCGCGGATTCCATCGCGAACATGCTCGCCGTATTGCGATCAGCGAGCGCGGTACTGATAAGCTGCTGGGTGACCCTTTCTTCCATGATTGGGTTAGCCTATCCGACTGGTTGTGCCTGAACGGCCTTGACCTGTCTTAGCTCACGCTCGGCCGCTTCCGCGCGAGCCTCCAAACTTCAGATGCGTTCATCCCTGTAGACGCGCCCTGGTGGGGCCTCACGTGCTACAGTTCAGACTCAATTGTCACGGTTCTTAATCTGAACCAAAGAGTCCAAATTCGGCAAATCGTTTTGGAAAACAGATTTTTGTAAAGAAGTGCCAAACATGGACTGCTTTGCTAGATACAGAGTCGCCACTTAAATATTTTATTTCAGGGAATTTAGGAAACCCTGACTCGTTGCCTAAGGCCACGTGTCCGTCATCACCAAAGTTTCCTCGGCTCGGGAACTTGGGTACGATTGAGGAAGGTCAGCTATGAGCGCCCCCGCTCGCCCGATCCGAAGATCAGCCTCTACTAACCATGATATCTATTTTTGAAAACTTTATGTGCCCTTAAACCAGTTATTAGCCTAGAATTACTATGTGATGCGCACAGCAAAACAAGTATAGACTAAATTGCCTAAGTCGGAACAAAGCATCGCATTTCCGTTTGTTTGGAAAATGGTTTGAATTTTGCTACTTGCGAGTAGGCTAAAATACGGATTTTGATGAATTATCCCAATTCAAACAATCCAACCTTCACCCATAGGCATTCATGCAGTTATATCACATAAGCATATAGCCACGTGGTAAGCATGCTATCATGTTAACATTCACATTCATGCGAGATGCTAAAGCATAAATACTTACATTGTACTTCATGCCAAAACAGTGAACTAGTTAGTAATCATATGCATGATCCTAATTCATGTTAAGGTGGCTAATATATCACATACAAAATGTCACTACAATAGGCTCGGCTAATCTATGAATGGCATGTGAGATGCGAAAGATAACATGTATTCAAGTTTGATTTGAAATACTATGCGGTTAGTATGATGCGCCGAGCCCGATGCATGCAATACTGATGAATGATGCACGCATGCATAACATAAGGATGCTAAATTAAATATGCCCTAGTACTAACCATCAAAGCAGGTAAGTAAAAGGGAGAAAGAAGTGGGGGTTGGAAGACATGCACACACGCACCCACACTTATTACAAATTCACCCTCGCTCGGAGGGACCAAAAGAATAATATAATTTAATTAACCTACAAGCTAATTAAATATTACAGACAATTAACTAGTTAAGCAAATTAACTAAGCTAATTGAGCAGTAAAAATCAGCCTCGGGAAGAGGGTCCGATGCATGCATGCTCGGTTTTGCTCGGAAATCCACCACCATGCACAAGTTGCCTCTGTTTTCCCTGCTCTGCTCCTCTGAAAATGGCACAATTCCCAAGGAACACTCTATGGACATTGCGGAACACCACTGGCCAAGGGAATGGTCACCGGCCATGGAAGGGTGGTCATCGACCATCCATGGAGCTATCGGCCACCCATAAATGGTCAATCGGCACTTAGTGTAGTCGACCGGCCAAAGCTTCCTACAGAACCTGTTTTGACAGCAGCAGAGGGCAAAACAAGGCATGGCAATGCATTTCAAGCAATGTTTGCACCAACACATCCCTTATCATGTTTGTGACTCAAAGGGGTATGTTCCTCGATTCTCGGACCACCAATCACGCATTTTAATGCGTGATGGCCCAAGGAACCAAGTTGTGCATTTTGATTTCAAATGAAATGCAATGCATAGAAACATACCAAGGGGCTTTCAACCTCTATCATGGCTTGATCAAGAGGTGAAAGATGCATGCAACGATATGCAACCTAGACATGTGAGCTAAGTGTGCAATATGAGATGCAAACAAGTAAGCATGCAATAGGCACACAACCTAAGCAAATAAGTATGCAAGACATGGAACAACTATGCAAGCTAATCAAGCATGCAATGTGAAACTTAACCATGCAAGCATGCAAGGTGCAACATGGACAACATGTTAGGCAACTTAGCCAAGAGAATGCGTGCCAAATGCAAAGCGATTGAAGCATGCAACACATGCAATAGGCTAAGTATATGACAACACACAAGGTGAGCATGTGACAACATGCAAACAATGGACTTATACCAATTTGGGCAGCCCTATACTAGGCCCAAAACAGTGGCCAACATGCTAAGGAAAGAGAGGCAAAACGCACACAAACATGCACATGTTAAGACCTAAACACTTAAGCATATGGAGACAACTTTTAAGCACACTCAAAAGAGGATAACATGGACATATGGCATACATTATAAGCTCTAAAATCATGCTATAAAATGATGCCAAATCAGTCTAAACAAGGCAATCAAAGCATGCAAGCAAAGTCCGAGGTCTAAGGCTCACCAAAGAGGTATTGAACTACCCTTAACAAAACCAAACATGGCGTGAATTGAATGACCAAAATCAGAGTTTTAGCATGCTAAAACAAAGCCAAAAACACAACGACATGGCATCCTAGACATATGATGGCATACGCAATGGCACATTCATGGAGCATTAAGCATGAACTCTTTAAGGCTTTAAAGGAACACCAAATGCAAGCATACAATCATGCTAAATGGATTGAAATGGCATGACAAGTGGTCTCAAACCACTGAAACAAAGCAAGGATGGCATGCTAGAGGGGTCAATGCTCAAGGCATACAAGGGGGATTACATGGTAGCTATACAAAGCAAAGCATGGATGACCCAAATGACCAAAAACAGACCTTTAGCATGCTAAAACAAGCACAAAATCTTCACAAAGCTAGGCCAAAAACATGCTAGACACAAGGCTCAAAGCACAAAGCATGTTAAGGCAATTCATGGCATTACAAGGCAAGTATGCAAAGCAAGCATGGTGTGTCTAAACCAAGTAAAAACAGAGGTAAACCATGGCAAAATACTACCAAATACCTACTGAAACATGGCCAACATGGTCTCAAAAATGATGCTCACACATGAGGCTTAAATGGCACATATTGAAGACAACAAGGAGAGGGGGTGGCCCTCTTCTTCTTGGGACCTTAAACCACCATCCTCACCACTAAAATCCCTCAAGATTTCAGTGGTGAGGAGGCCCAAACAAGGTGGTCCCAGAGCTCACCAAAGATGCACAAAATGGGGCCAAACAAGGCCTAAGAGGGGTCAAACAACCCCAAACAACAAAACACCCTTAAACAACTATTTTAAGCAATGAAAAATAAGACTTTTATTAGTTATATGAAAAGTCTAAAAACAGTTGCAAGATAGTCAAAAAAGCTATGCAAAAATGGGAAATAAAGGGCAAGAACACTCACCCTTGAAGAACACCTCCAAGATCACAAGACCAGACCTCTTCTTGGATCAAAACCAGCTCAAAAAGTCCAAGATCAACCCTCTAATGCCTCAGCAACTAAGGGAAGGTGTAATGGTAGGTGTTTGTGTGCAACAGTAAGGACGAACACACACTTAACTCACAAGAGAGGGAGGTACAGAGATAGAATAGAAACACACTTCTAACCCTAAAAAAACCAGACCTCTGGAGCTTTTTTCTAACCTTAGAGGAGGGAGGAGAGGCCTCCTCTTTATAGAAGATCACTCTTGCAAAGCTTACAAAACAAGCTTGGCAAGAGTGAAATCCCTCCATACACGTGTATGAAGGGGGCAAAGGTGCATGCCAGCTAGCACAGCTGGCATAAAAATATCTGCAAAAGCAGATGCACAGTGATCGGCCAGCCAAAAATGATATTTTGACAAAATAAATGGCCGACCGACCATCTAGAGTGCCGGCCGGCCAAACATCTGGCCGATGGCAACAAAACATGGCCGGTGAGGTGTGGGGATGGCCAACAAGCCATTCCCTGCTCCTCAAAAGCAAAATACAAGTGTTTGGTACAAAACCAAACACAAAACAGCCGAGTTGAGAGATCCTGAGGCAAGGCGCGTAGCTGAGACCTCCGGGAACTCAAGACGAACACCAACATAGATGATCACCGAGTGTTCAAGCGGTGACGTCCAAGTCTTGAGGGTAGTAAAAAATGGGGTGTCTACAATCCCTCTTCTCTATTTCTCGGCGGGAAGCACGGAGACGCATGCCGATTTTGTAGGTGGTATAAAGCCCCTTTACCGCACCGTGAATGCCTTCACGAAACACTTCGAAGTCCTGTCGACCCACCATCGACTGCTGGACCTCGGGAGGAAAGATCTGTCGAGCAAATTTGACTGCCACACTTGAACCTTGAACGATTGAGTCCGCCTCTGTCATGGGCCTATTCCCCATGAAGACTGCAAAACTCAATGGGCGTGGGTTCTCACCGGGCTCCCTTCCAGAACGGGGTTGCAGGGATTTGCCCTGTGGCTCTTTGTCCCTCCTGGGCAACCTACTTCGACGATGAGGAGATTGACGTCTCTCTTGACCCCTCAAAATCCTACCTCCTGAGTGCGAAGGTTCACCACTTTGATTCATGTCTCCTCCCAGCTCAGCTAGCGTCCTCGCTTCCCCTTTGCTGTTAAAGAAGAGTCTATTCGACATTCGCGCTTGTTTATCCTTCGTCAAAGACTTGGACTGAGTTGCTCACTGAGCACTTAAATAGACCTTCATTCCTTGATTCCCTACAAGGGCAGCGCCTCCAAGGCAATCTCATTAATATCAAAACCTCAACAGCCAAAAGTCGATTGAGTCGTGCCCCCATCAAATACTGATTTAGGCAGTCTTAACTTCCGCAAGGGCAAATTCATGAAGCAACTGGGGCAAAGGCAGATTCATCAATCTATTCGGCTTGAGTGCCGCAGCCGCTTCACGAATACACTCATCAATATTGTACTATTCGGCATTTCAAATTCATGAACCAGCTGGGGCAAGGGCAGATTCATCAATCTATTCAGCTTGAGTGCCGCAGCCGCTTCATGAATCGATTTACTAGCCCTATTCGGCACAAAGTGTCGATTTGTTTGGATAAATTGAGATTAAACTAATGTACACTCATCAATATTGTACTATTCGGCGTTTCAAACTCATGAACCAGCTGGGGCAAGGGCAGATTCATCAATCTATTTGGCTTGAGTGCCGCAGCCACTTCATGAATCGATTCACTAGTCCTATTCGGCAAAAAAAGTCGATTTACTTGTTCGGATAAATTGAGATTAAACTACTGTAATGGCCAAGATTACACTGTTATCCAAAGTAGTGGAAGGCAAAACCCTTCATTAATATCAAAAACTGCATACAAGTAACAGTGAAACGGGAAGGAAATTTTCATTAATAAATTGAGTTCAAATAGTAACTAATTTATACATGAAAATTACCTTGAATCCACTAAACAAAAATGTACATTGAAATTAAAGATACCTAATAAAACTAGAATGTCGCCCAGATAAATCCTCGGGATCAGACTCAAGTGGCTCAACGTCCACTTGCTCGTATGGAATTGGCAAGGCCAATGTAACTCCAGCGGCAACAAGGGCTTTGAGCCACCCATGTTTGAATCCCCAATTCTCAAATTTGGGGACCTCATCTACGTATTCCTTCAAGGCGGCGCTCTTCCCAGCTTTTAGCGCCGTAGAAGCTACAGACTCGACTTTTTCCTTGGCCGCCTTCAATTCTTCTAACTCGGTCTCTGCCTTGGAAAGCGCTTCCTGGGCTAACTTGAGCGACTCCTCGCTCGCGTTCACCCTATCCTCGACTTCGGATCTAAGCTGGTCAGCAGTTCGAGCCCTCTCCTTTTCAGCTTCGGTTCGAGCACTTTCCATTGCGGCCCTCATTGCCTCGAACTCGGCCCTGCTTCTTTCACCTTTAGCTTCAAACTTTAAGCGGCCAATTCTTTCAATAGCATCACGCTGCCGCCTGCCGGTGGCCTAGTTCGGCTATCCTTCCAACCGTCTGCAAAACAAGTTTGGATCACCACATCAAGCAACATCGTATGCAAACCAAACCAAACGAGCAAAAAAGAAAGTATCGTATACATACCAGAAGGGCCGATTGGGCAGCAAACGCTATGGCTACCAAATCCGGCTCTTCTCGAAAGGTGGCCTTGTCAGTCGGTAGCGAAACCGAGGCGGCCAAGCTCAACGCCACAGCTGGATCCTTCATGGCAGATGCGTAAGAGGAGATCAGCGTATCTTTGATCTTTGGTTGAACAACGAAGGGGACAACCACGTCGGATTCCTCTAAGCGAGGTCGTTTGTCAGCAGGGCTATCCTCTAAGCCGACCTCTCCCTTGGCGGAACGTTTTTCGCCCCGCTCTTCTGAAACTAGCCGTTCTTCCGTAATTTGCTGTTCAACCCCCTCTGTCTCGGCCACAACAACTTGCGCCGTTTCTTCTCCAGTAACTGGTTGTAAAGATTCAACCGAGGCAGGCTCAGAACGAGCGGCCTTGGCTTTCTTTCGAGCGGCTATTCGCTCAGCATTTCTCTTTCTCGCCATTTGTGTGAGATTCTCCCCAGCCATCCCTTCTGAAAAAGTGTCGGGAAGGTCTCCCAAGTTTGTAAAAACATCTCCGAAGGAAAACTCCGCCCGACTCGAAGTGGACGGTGAGTTAGGCTGGTTACGACCGGCTGCCTCAAATGCTGATTTCAGAGCTTCGTCAACCTCTTCGGCCTCGGCGGTGAACTCCCTCGTTAATTCGGCATCTACCTCAACAACCGGCTCTAAGCCTTGCTCCGAATCAGAAGCTTCGAGACCAATTTGCCTAAGGATCTTGAAACTGGGAAAGACAAGAGCCGTAAGGTGTTGTTCGCCGGCTGGGATCGGGATGTCGTCTGCGGCCGAGAACGTAGTGTAGGTAGCCTCGTACCGCAGGAGAATATGAGCAGCCCTCCCTTGCTTCTGTACGTTTGGATGGCCAAAGTACTTTAGTGCGGTTTTAATTTCCGCAAGGACTGCGTCGTCAGCCGAGGTCAAAATCCTCTTCAACTTATTGCCTACAAGAACAAAGGGTAAGGTTTGGAGAAAAAGCCGCATAAAAGAAAGATCAACAAACAAGGAGTTACACGGCAACCTGGTTCACCCCTCCATCTGGGAATAGGGTCTAGGTGATCTTCGCCTTCGCCGAACTCCCAGTTGCCTCGGACATTGACCATTACATTGTCAACTCGTTTGCCAGAGCTGGCAAACATCGTTACCAAGTGATGGTCGGTGTCCTTGGCCCTGAGAAAGTAGCGCCCGAGCCGACCGGAGGATTTGGCTAAAGCATAGCAGTGTCGAATCGCCGGAATGCCAAGGTTGATCCTGAGACGCCGGTTCAACTCTACGATTCCCATTACGATTCGGAAAAAATTCATATTGGGTTGCGAAGGAATCAGGCTCCAATAGTGGAGGACGGCCTTGAGAAATGGGTGTAGGGGAAAGCGAACTCTGCCCTCCGCAATAGATAGGAGAGTGAAGACGATTGTATTTTGGCCGTCCCTCTCCATATCAAGGGTATTGTCCGTTACCAAAGAAAGATGGACATCCTCAGGGATAGAAAATGTCTTTGGAACCCAGAAATTCGACCCTCAGAAAGGAGGTCTTTCAAATGCTTAGCCATTCTAGTAAGGACTCAATGATATTCTAAATCAAAAATAAAAGCTGAAAATAGGATTGCAAGGAGAAGAGAAGAAAACTTACGAAAGGCAAACGAGACAAGGAGAGAACGTATAGGAGTTGTAGAAAACGCGTCGAAGAAGAGATACCAACTGGCAGTCCAGGAGGTTCGAATACTCAAAAAAGCATGCTTTTGAAGGGACTTAAGTTTCAAATCGTAATAAATGCGAGAGAAGCACGAATGGGGTGGGAAAGCGTTACAGTGACCAAAAAACACGTACACATTCTAACACGCATCGGGAAGAGGATTAACCGCCGAATTTTTTACTCCTAGCCAAACACGCCGACTAACTGATGCTAGCGAGGTGTTTGGGGGGCAATTGTGGGAGCCGGATAATTGGAATAATCAGAAGCGTACTCTAGAAGATAGGTATTACACGGCTCTACCCTGCACGATAAGGATGCCGAATATAATAGATAGGCCGAATAGATACTGAACTATGGAGCCGAGTAAATAAGAGGATAATGAGTGACAAGTGGGCCTGGCCAGGACACCCAGGAAACAAGTATAAATAAAGGAACAACAAACTAAGAAAGGTATGTGAGAATTATTATGCTTAACTTAGAATACAAGCATTCTTGAGTGTAGAGACTGACTTGTCCGTCGAAGTGCTAATTCCGGCACCCCCGACCGGAGTGTTTATCCCATTTCAGGTGACTATCAGCGGATCTCGAGCGCTCCCCAGGATCAGAAGAGTATTTCCAAACCACTTCTCCACATGGTATTTCAAGGAAAAAAAAAAACAAAAACAAAACAAAACAAACCCGTCTCTGCTGAGAAGTGATACTCGGGAAAGTATCTCATTTGATATTTGTTTGAAATTGGCCTTACGTGTACCAACACTGCCGGAAAGTGACATTTTATGAAAAGATGCCTTTGGTGGGGAATGGTGTTTAGGGAGGGCACTTTTGGTTGCCATTCCAACTTAAAGGAAGCTTGAGCTCAAGGTTGGGGTACATTCATACTCCCAAGAAATGGCGAGACTTGAGAAAGTGCATCCAGGACGTAATTTCAGAATTTTCTGAAGTTGAAACAAACTCAGATACTCTAATTTTTCCTTTTTCAAGATGAATACAGGACCATCCATACACAGATCGGGCAAAAATCTAGCCAAAACACATTGTTTGCACATTGAGACCCGACCAGGTCCAAAAACATACGGCCAGTTCCAAAAAGGAACGATTGGGTTACAATAGCGGTACGGGGCAATTTCGGGATTTTGCAACCCGTGGCTCATTTAAACATGGTTTGGGCTCTTATTTCACATAACCGTCTACTCAAAAACTTCTTCGGCCTCTCTTTAGGTGCTCTCTCTCTAGATTTTCACTCTATTCGCATTACCCAACTGTCATTGTGAACTTTCTTTAAAAACCCTTCTAACCCTCTACGTTTTGAACCAATTGGATTTTGATTGGGTTGAGTTTTGGGTTTCTCATAGTTTTTTGGCTCATTCTCACGGGTTTTCTTCGATTTTCTCTACTCACTCTTGATTTTTCCCTTTTTTTGCTCATTTTCTCTCTCTTAGGGTGTGGCTTGGGATTTTCACCTATTTCCCTCACTTTTCATGCTTTTCTCTCACCACCCATCACATTTTCCATGGCCGATGATGTCTCACAAGGTAGTGTTCCTCCTGCCATCCCAGGAGGCAATGTCCCCTTGGTTGCTATAGATGTCCCTATCCTGGAGACTGCCACGGGTATTAAGGCCATTCTTGGTGAGGATTTAGCGGTCGAGGACATTCCTCCTCCAGCACCCGAGCCTACGTTCCTTCCCCTTGTTGATAGACCTTTTGACCAGGCCACCTATCAGTAGCGCACACATGTATTGGCTTCCAGTGGCATTTTGAGATTTGAGGGCCTCATTCCTTAGGCTAATGAGGACATCCTTCTACGGGAGCCGCCGAAGCACCTATTTGCTAACGCCTCCACGGTAAGAAATCTTTCTGTTAGGTAAAAGTTTCACTTGAATTTCATTGCTACTCTCTTGTTCCGAATGCAAACAACACTTCTTGCCTCAGGTCATGGCCAGGAAGATGAGTGGTTATGGGACTTTTTTCAGTCCACGACGTTGGTATGAGATGCTCTCCCGGGAGGTCCACACCTTGGTTAATGACGCCGACTTTGGACCTTTTTGTTCAGGGCTCATAAAGATGAAGGTCGAGCCGCTTTTGTATGGTGCTTTGGTGGAGAGGTGGTGGGACACCACCAACTCCTACTTCTCGTCAACTGGGGAGATAACCATGACTCCCTTTGTCTTCTCAATGCTTACCGGTTTACGAGTAGGGGTTGGCGACTCGATCCCATTTGATCCTGACATGATTCAGTAGAGAGTTGTATAGCGTTATCTTCTTGGGGTGATCCCAGATGTCGTCGGCCACGAGATGGTACGCTATAATTGGTTCTTGGACCATTTCTCTACCCTTCAGCCAATTACTCTGGATAAGGTCCAACAGTATGCCCGCGGGTTCCTTATATATCTCCTTGGTACTATCCTATTTGTGAAAAAAGAGAATACCGTGGGGCAATACATTTTGGGAGCACTAGTGCACCTCCCGCGGGTGGTAGAGTATGATTGGGGTGGTGCTAGCTTGACCACCCTCTACTGCTATATGAGTTTGGCATCCTACCGAAAGGCAAACTTGGTTGGCGGATACTAGAAAGTCTGGGAGGTACACCTTACACTTTCTTTTCAATTCTATTATCAACCATGCTTTCTATTTTGCACTTTATGTTTATATCTACTTCCTTTGCCCACTTGATTCACAAACTTGTTGTCCTTTTGCAGTTGTGGGTTTACACCTATTTCACATCTATCACCCTTGTTCCAGTGCGGCCCATTGACTTGTCTGTGCCCCGCTCTTGGTACTACAACTCCAGATTCGAGTGTCAGAGACACGCGGATCGTGACTTTACCTACTTCCGCCACTTCTTGGATACGATCACCGCTGAGAGGGTAACAAAATCTCACACTGATCTTTGTCTTTTCCTTCTTTTCATACTATTCAACCACTGTATTTTGATATCTGATATCTGACTTCCATTCTTTATCTGCAGATTGAGTGGCACCCTTGGGCGGGCATCCCCCAAGCATCGAGGGTGACCTATGTTGTTGCATGGGATGCCTCTGCCACGCGGATTTTGTTTAAGGGTCCTTTTGGCAGGGCCTATTACCTGGGAGAGAGATTCACCGGGCCGAGTTGATCTTGACATTCTACATCCCCCTCCTCTAGGCATGAGGATTACTAACCACCTCATGCTAGGGAGGACGACGATCTGTCCATGGAGCCAGCGACTTCATCGCATTCTTGCAGACCTGTGTGATGGCTTCTCTTACCAAGGGGGTGGCCTGTGTGCTCCCTGATGCTACTACTGTTGTTGTTGCTGGAGGTGCTCCCACTACAACTCCCATTCCTGAGCTTCATGTGATTCCCAGTGAGGTCGTACATATGCAACCAGCTAGAGTGATTGAGTAGATCCCTTTTGATCATATTAAGGTGAGGGATCGCAGGTTGGTGATTGCCCCTGATGTTGTGTAGGTAGACATTTCTTATCTGTTTCTACCCACTGTGCTTCACAATTTTGTTCTGCATACTCATGTCTTCTATCACTTGCAGGTGCCCGTGGAGTACGTTAATGATCTCCTTCAGACGATTGACCGTTTACTTCTCATAGTGCGAAGGAGACAGACTACCTTGGCTGCTCACAAGATTGAGGTACACTTACCCACTTTCCCTATAGTCCATTACTTTGCAATTCATTCATTCTTCGGCCTTGATATACTCTAATATCTTGTTCACAATTCTGCCACATTTGTTCTAATGCCTTGTATCTTTTTAGCTTGAGCCAACACTGGCTGTGCCTACGGGGCCTCATCTGGCTAGAGGATGGAGAAAGAGATAAGCCCCAGTTAGAGGTGGAGGGTAAGCTGACTGTGGAAAAGGCAGGGATGCTCGTGGCCGTGGCAGAGGCAGAGCGAGACAAGGTCGATGCAGAGTGAGAGCAAGATAGAACTCGCCTTCTTCAGAGGAGACCCTTGACAACCATGCTGAGTACACCACCTATAAAGGCAAGGGGGATGCTAGTGTTGAAATCCAGCTTACCGAAGACAGCGGCGATAGTGACGAGTCCCCTCCACAACCGAGGATGAAGAGGGCCATGAGAGATTGATTTTGCTTTTCCTTTCATTTCTTTTGCTTTTGCTTTGTAGTTCGAAACCTATGTAGCTTTAAATAACTCCCTTTTACCTTGCTTGCTTTTCTCTTCTTTTTTTTTTTTTTTGAAAACTTTGTTTTCTTTGTAAAACTATGATTGGGGTTGGACTCGACAATTTATGAAGGAAAGAAAATCATGTTTTTGCATAACATGTGGTGAATGGCATGGCACTTGCACATAAAAGCACTTCACAAGAATTTGAAACTGAGAATGATTGCTTTGGAATTGATTCTGAACCGGATAAAGAGACTTCAACTGACCAAAATGCAAAATACAACTCGATCAAAGAGAAACAAAACAAAAACAACCTAATATCACATAAAAACACTTGTTGGAACCAAAGCCAAACTTAAAACAAGACTTTGAAATACTGTGCTAAGATTTGCTGCCTTTGCAGCCACTGTTCTATTTGGCAAGAATTAAGACCCGGTTGGGTCTAAATATACACGGCCGGGTTTCAATAAGGGAGGCCGGATCCAAATAGCGACTGGGCAATGGGATATAGCTGTCATGTACTCACTCTTTCCCAAACTCTATAAAAGGTGCCCTCTCATTGTTTTCTCGGTAGAATAGCAAAATTTTGATATTTTGCTCCGAAGATGGAGATTTTGCTTGGCAATAGGCTCAAGGATTGGATGGCCACTTTAGATGGCACGAAAAAGGGAAACTTCAACGGTTTTAGCATAAGCAACCTTTTTCCTCTGAGACATACTCCGCTTTGTTTTCCATTTCGTTATGCCGCTGCCTAATGTTGGGACCTATTCACTCATGTGTTTCACTTCGGAACGCAAGAGATGTGTCCTACTCTTGAAGAGTTTCAAGCATTGATGGAGTCTCACTGAAACGAGGAGATCATATCCCAACCCCATTTTGGCCATGCAGGGGCTCTTGAAAGGATGCGTGGTCTTACTTTAAATGAGGCCCAATCTTTGGCTCACGAAAGAGAGTTAGATGTACCTGACTTGATTCATCGGTTTTCTGACATCGGGGACATGAGTGACCTTGTTTGGCGAGGTTGTCATCAACAAGCCCTCTACTTGTGTTTGCCCACACACTTCCTACTTGCCCCTAGTTACAACGGAGCCAGCATTAGGCTGATTAAAGTGGCCCAATGACTCAAGAAGGGCCAAAGCTGCATAGGCTTGACACTGGCTGAAACCTTAATGGGCTTGGATGCTTTCCACAGGTGAGAGACTTCTCGGTTTGCAAGGAGCCCACTACTTTTTCAGGTACTGTTTCACACCCTTTCTTATTTATGATTCTCACATCACTTTCGCACTCAATCTCTATTTTCTCTCAAAAGCCCTTTCCTTACTTTTTCTTCTCAACACACATCTCTCTATTCTTTAATATCTCATATTTTTTATCCCTTCCCAAGTGTGGTTAATGGATAGGCTGAAAGTTGTGGACCCTTACCCCGAGTACTCTGCTAGATCTCACTTCTTTCGCTCACAGCTAGTGAGCTTTCCCACAAAGGGGTTATGGTGTGACTGGATGTGCAGCAGATCTGCAACTGACATTCCTTGGCGATGACCTTGGCTTTACTTGACTGAGATGAGTTACCACATGTCTCGCCAGGCAGGGATACAACTGATTGGCCCGACACACTGTGTTTTTTACTTCGTATTCTAGTTCAGACACCAGTTTGGGAATGATCAGACCCGCCCTGCTGAGGGGGTTGAGTATTCGGCTTCATTCTTAACTCGTGTTTCACAATCGTCTCAGCATCTAACTGCTTTGAGAACAAGAGAGCTCCTGGCCCCTGATGTTGGCTTTAGTCCTGCCCTTTCTGGCGAGTGCTTTGCTTGGCTTGGCTTGAGGATGAGACACAGGTTGGGCCATCCTTGGTGGTAGAGACTTCTGAGAGTGTGGGCAAGAGACAGAGGACCACTACCTGACTTATCTATGCCCTTAGTTCATTGCTTTGACTTTTCTTTTCTCTTAAAGCTTTATGATGTAAAAGCAACTTGGATGTAGACTAAGATTTGAAAGGTGTGCTTGTTTCCACTCTCTATTTTGAAATCATGTAATTAAAGTTGTGAGTACTAAAATTTTTTCTATTTGGTCTGTGTCGCTAAAAGTAAATTTGGGAAAATCAACTTCATTAAAACCTTTCAAAACAAATTTTTGCAATCAGTCACTACCTGATACACATGGAATCAATTCTCAAGATGTACAGCCCCAAATCAAGAAGATCATGACTGTCCACAACTGCATTCTCTTTTACTATTGTTCTACCCCTTACTTTATCTTGCAACTAGATACTCTGCCGAAATAGAGGTAAAACAATCAAGCCAACCGATGGTGAGATGGATTGATCAAACAACGAATATGACAGTTTAGTTGAAAATAATTAGGGCCGAACTATGAGATAAAGTTACTTACGTATCCCAAAGATGGGAATTAGGCTTTACGTAGTTCCCGATAAGGGTTCACTCGAGTATTAACTCTCTCCTTTTATGCTATAACTTTTGCCAAAGTTGCCCTTTCGGGTTTTTGACCTTGCGAGCTCCATTTTTCATTCATTTCCAATTTTGTACACTCTAACTATTGCCTAGGTCACCCTTTCGGGTTTTCGGCCAAGTGTCGATCGGTTTTGAGAACTCCAAACCATCCAAATCCATGAGAATGATTGCTTCTTCTGACTAAATAGATTTAATGATGTAGAGACCAGTCCAATTGGGTTGGAACTTGCCCCTAGGGTCATTGATAGGAGCTTGGTTGTCTTCAAGCACCATATCTCCTTCTCTCGGATTTCTAGACTTGACTTTCTTGTTAAATGCCCTAGCAATTCTACACTGGTATCCCTAGATATGATATAATGCCTTCAACCTCCTCTTATCAAACAACATCAGCTCTTCAAACCTATTTTGTTGCCAATCTACCTCTATTATCTGACACTCAACCATGATTCTCAATGATGACACTTCAATTTTGATCGGCAAAACAGCTTCCATCCCATACACCAAAGAGTAAGAAGTTGCCCCAGTAGACGTTCAGATTGATGTTCTGCAACCCCAAAGAGCAAAAGGCAGCTTGCCTGGTCAATCCTGGTAGGTTTTCACAATTTTTCAGAGAATATTCTTAATGTTCTTGTTCGCAGCTTCAACGACTCCATTGATTTGAGGCATGTATGCCGACGACTTGTGGAAGGCCACATTGTATTTCGCAAGCAAGTCTAACACTTATTTTTTAAAGTGGAAGCCATTGTCTGATATTATTTTGTTCAGCAGCCCATATCTACAAATGATGTTATTCCTAATGAACTTGGCCACGTGTGAAGCTTTCAACACGGAATATGACTTGCCTCTACCCATTTAGCAAAGTAGTCGATTGCCACTAAAATGAACTCGTGTCCATTCGAGCCTTTAGGCCAAACTGCTCTGATGACGTCTATGCCCCAGACCGAGAAAGGCAACGGTGAAGTCATATTGTAGAGCTTCGACGGTGGAATATTCATGCAATTAGCAATGAATTGACACTTATGACATCGCTGAACAAAGTTCACACAATCATCTTCCATGGTTGACTAATAGTAACCTTGTCTAAGGATCTTCCTAGCTAGCATTACACCATTCATGTGTGCTCCACATTGTGCATTCCTAGATGCCCGCTCTTGTACAGGTTATTTCCACAGATGATGAACTGGACGGCTAGATGCCGTATTCTCCTTTTATCTTTGGCATTTGTCCCTTGTGGATACATGTCCTTCTCCAGAAAGTTACAAATGTCATGATACCAAAGATTCTTGGCCTGAACTTCTTCTATTGTGGCTATTGTTTCGTATGCGGGCACATACTTTTGTTCAATAATGATTGGGTGTATCTTGACTCCAATCGATATTTCTACCATAGAGGATAGAGTTGCCAGTGCATCAACAAACCAGTTGTTCTCTCTTAACAAATGTGTAAATGTTAGTTTTTTAAACCTTGGAATCAAGATGTCCAGGGTCTGGTGATAAACTTTCATTTTCTCTTCCTTGACCTTCCAATCTCCATTGGCTTGGGAAACAACTAGATTCGAATCTTTGATGACGTCCAACCTTATTGCCCCTAGTGTGAAAGTAGCTTCTAATCCAGCAATACACGCTTCATACTCTACTTCGTTGTTGGATACTTTGAAACGGAGTTTGAAAGCTAGGGGTATATAGGAACCATTGGGTGCTATATGCAACACGACTATTCCATAACCGTTTTGATTAGCCTCTCCATCAAAGTACATTTTCCACACCTCTTCTTCGACCTTCAGGATCTCCTTTTCTAGGAATAGATACCCCACATCTTTTCCCCCTTCTACTGGATGGCCTGCCAGAAATTTTGCTACAGCTCTTCCTTTGACTGACTTGCGAGTGGCATACTTGAGGTCGAATTCGGTGAGAAGAAGCAACCAACGAGCTAGCCTACCCGTAAGTGTCAGTTTCTCAAAGAGATATTTAATGGGATCCAATCTCAAAACCAGAATTACCGAATGGGCTAACAGGTAGTGTCTCAACTTCTTAGTGGCCCAGACCAAAGCTAAACAAGCCTTCTCCAAAGGAGTGTAGCAAGTTTCATAATCCAACATCTTGTTACTCAAATAGTAATAGCCTTTTCCACCCTTGCTTTTGACTCATGTGCAAGTATGCATCCTATAGTTGACTCTGTCATTGATAGGTACACGATCATCGGCTTTCCCCACTCTGGTGGTAACAACACAGGAAGACTCTGAAGATACTGTTTAACTTGTTCGAAGGTGAACTGACATTGATCATCCCATTGGAATTTCCTCCCTTTCTTCAAAAGACCAAATAGTGGTTCACAAGTCATGGCTAATTTAGAGATAAGCCTTCTTATGAATTACATTTTCCCTAGAAAGTCGCGCACCTCTTTTCCAGTCCTTGGTGAGGGTATTTCTAAGATAGACTTAATTTTGGATGGATCTACTTCAATTTCTCTCTGTGAAATCAAAAAACCCAACATTTTTCTTGCAGTTACCCTAAAAGTGCACTTTTGCAGGTTCAGCTTCAAACTGTACTCCCTGATATGCTTGAAGAACTTTTCTCATGCGGCAAAATGGTCGTCCCGATCCCAAGACTTGACAATCATGTCATCTACATATACTTCAACCTCCTTATGAAGCATGTCATGAATTGTAGTAGTTACTGCTCTCTGATAGATTACCCCAACATTCTTAAGTCCGAATGGCATCACTCTATAGCAATAGTGTAGACACCCCATTTTTGACAGCCCTTAAGACTTGGACACCACTGATTGATCACTCAATGATGAATGTGTACGCTTGTCAAATGCTTGATTTCCTCAGCAAGAAAACCTCAGTTTTGAACCTATAACCTTTATGCCTTGTTTTTGGACCAAAACAACAGTTTTTTAAGCCTGACTATCTGCGTACCTGTCGACCCACTTGTGACTCCAGCCACCCACTATTAGTGGCTTGCCGGCCACTTGTGTAAATTTCATATCTTTTTGCCAGCTATGTCAATTGTCTCCACAGGTGCGTGCATGATACCAGCTGTGTCTGTATAGATATTTCTGAGGTGGTCTCATATATTTCTATATATAGATGACTCCCTCTTATTTTTTTAGGGTTAAAAAATTTTGGAGAGAAAAATTTTTGGAAAATATTTCTCTCTCTACATTTCTCTCTCTCTCTCTCTCTCTCTCTCTCTCTCTTGAACTTACATAACCTTTGCCTAGACACTCTAAACCAAACCTTGAGAGATCTTTGCTGAGGTGCTTAAGCTTGCATTTTAGCACTTGAGAGTGTGAAATTAGTGGTTTGGGAATTCAATGGATCATTCCTCTTCAAGAGTTATACATTCTAGTTCTCTTGTACCATCTCTTTCTCATCTTTTCTTGCTATTTTTGAGTTGTTTATCACCTGTATTTTTAGGTTGAAACTTGTGGTTTAAAGCCATTAAAGGAAAAGGGGTGGATCACCCTTCTTTGAACCTTGTTTCATAGGCTTTTACCCTTGTTTTTCCCACCCTTTTATCAACTTTTTTTTGAGCTTTTTACCATTGGTTTTTAGAGTTTTCCAGAGGCTAAAAATCATATTATGAAGTCCCAAAAATGGAGGGGGTAACCTCCCTTCATTGTGCTTGTTCATTAGCTTAATTTCTCCATGTTTCTAGCTTACTCATTTATCTATTTTTACTTTAATTCTAGCACTGTTTTGAGCTAATTTAGGACTTTTTTTTATCTGTTTGTTTCATTTATGTTTTGTATTGCATGCTTGTAGTGTAATGGTTCTTATAGGCTTGGCGGTTTAGGCCTTAGCCACCAACCTGTTTGAGTTGATAGCATTTATTTCTTGCTTTCCATACTTGTGTTCACCTCTAAGCATCTTTGCAATCTCCCTCATTTCTTGGCCTTTCTCTTTGTTTTGAGAGTTGCTCCAAAAGGAGTGTTGTTTAAGCTTGAACGGTAATATTGTGTTTAATGGTTTAATCCCTTTGGGGGTTCAGTACCAACAATATGATCTCCCTCTCATGCCTAAAACAACATTTGGTTTGACACTTCTCTCTAATAGTGGACTTAAAGCTCATTATCAGACTTAATTGACTAATGAATGGAAAGTAATTAAAATGGAGTAATAAAATTGGGATTAAAATGAAACAAGATAATAAAATGGTTTGGGTTCAATCAGACGTCAATTGAACTTATTGAGTCTTGAGTCGTTTCATACTTGTTAGTGATGAAAATGGTTCAAGAGTCGATGTCAACCCCTTTCCTGGATAAATCCATGATAGGGAGAAGGTTTTGTTGGTCTTTCCTTACCATTTATTGAAATTGTATCCCTTGGTTCATAAGTCATCACGCAATGAAATTGCATCGATTGATGGCTTGCAAATCAAGCATACCCCTCCTTTGAGCTGTTTGATGATAAGGAGAGGTAGGGTGGACAAACATCTCCTGAGAATGCTCTATTTGTGCCCTTTTTTTTTTATTTTTATTTTTTCAGCAAGAGAAATCCAACATTAGTGACCGGCAGGCCACTTTTACTGGGCGGCAGGCCACTACTTCTGACCTGCCGGCCACTTTTTCCAACAGGGCAGTGTACTGTTTCCTATAGAATAGAGCAAAAACTGAGGTGAAAAATCAGTGCAATCTCCTGACTGTGGAACAAAAACATTCCAGTAGCAAAACGGAGAGCATTTTCGGGAGGAAATCCACATCCATGCATGAACCATCCCCATATTCTTGGGATCCGTTAAAATAATGTTGTAATAATAGTATGTTGTACTTAAAGTAGCGGACTTGTAACCAATTAGGTAGTTTAGTTAGAATAGCTAGTTAGTTTTGTGTTGTACTTAATTAATTAGCTAAAGTAGTTAGTTAATTTGTGGTGTTGTAATAATTAGCTAGCATAGTTAATTTATTTCATTTGGGTTGTAATAGATTAGTTAATTCGTAGTAATTAGCTAGGGCATTCATTCAGACCCTCCTGCGTGAGGGCAAATATGTAATAATGCGTGTACATCTTCTAACCCCATGTCTTTCTCCCTTTTATTTACTTGCTTATAATGGGTAGTTTAAAACATCATGTTTCTTTTAGCATTTCCCATGTTTGCATCCACTTGTCTTGCATGAATCGAGGCTCAATTCATCATTCTAACAAGCATTGTCGTTTATTATTTTGTTGAAAATGTGTTTAAAACGCATGCTATCAAATTGATTCACATGGTATATTAGTGGCTGATCCTATTAATTGCATCTTGCATGTATTGCATTAGTCATATTACATTAATTAGGGCATGCATGTTTTCTAATTATTTTTCTTGTTTTGGCTCACCTCGGAGTACCAGGTGAGCATTTTATTGCTTTAGCATAGGGCATAAGTGTGATTGTTGCCATGTCTAGCATGCTTGCCATGAGGCTAAGTGTCACGACCCAAACCCGCCCCTATAGGTTTAGTGTCGTAACCGGCCAGTAATCCTTGGATTACTGAAGGCCGCTGAACTGATTAACATAATTAAGAGGCTAGCGGAAGCAAATACATAAATATAATTGTCCAATGAGTTGTGCTGACTTATATGAAACAGAATATTTAAAGCTTTACATACATATCCAATAGTCAGCCTTGCATTATACCCACACACATTAAAGCAGCTTAAGTACAGCCAACAAAATAAAAAAGTCAAATACATAAGTAACCAGTACTCTTAACATGCGACACATCCGAAACCTCCATGTAAGGCGCAATGGTTGGCTGACCACAGAACACAGATCCAAACAAAAGCCCTTAGGCTCGATCCCCAAAGTGTCCATCTATACATATATATACACAGTGAACTAAAGCCCAGTGAATAACATTAAGGTAAAGAGGTTAGTGAACGAAATCTGAACATATCATAAGCATAAAATAGATCATAGTATAAGCATTCTCGTATCTAAACATAATAATGGTACATCCCATAGAACACACCACACATCGTCTTCCAACTAGAGTAATCGATTCTGGATATCGATTAAACACATATCACCACAATGAAGTGGCTAACGAGATCTCGTAATCACATGTATGTCATGGACCCACATTACATGCCGTCCCCTATGACTTGGGACTGTCTATGGATGCCATAATAGATTTCAATCATAGGACATTCGTTCACGTAAACAATATCATTTCAGAAATCATAACTTGTTTGGAACATAATTCATATCAACATATCTTTATAGAAATGTTATTCACAGTGATTCTCATAAACGGTCAATCAATCATCGGACGTTGACCTACTGACACAAAAGTACATAACACAAACATATCTTATCATTACACATGTACTTGGCCATCGTGGCTTACCTTTCTTTACATTGATTCTTGTTCTTGCTTAATGCATTGTTTAAAACACACACTTGTAATTTCTTAACTTAGTACATTCTTTTCTTAGAGTGTTTCTACTTCATAACCTCATTACCATGGCTTAATTAAGGCTTAGGGATGCTAAAGATACAATGAGGATGCCAAAAATATGAGTTGAAACACTTGGTAAAATTTCTGAAAACAAGGTCCCCGCTCGAGCGTAGCTTTCCTCGCTTGAGCGGACATGCAAACATGCAAGGGGTCGCTCGAGCAAGACTTCCTTCGCTCGAGCGGTCTGCAAACTTGGAAAAAGTGCTGGTTGGTCTCAATCTACGCTCGAGCTACAACTTCCATGCTCGAGCAGATCAACAATATGCAAAGGGTTCGCTCGAGCGTCCAAGTGGTCGCTCGAGCGGGCTATAATAGCCTGCAAAACTACTGGATGCATGAAATGTCCGCTCAAGCGGTAAATCCCCCGCTCGAGCGACCTTCAAAAATTTTGGGTTTCCAAAACAGGGTTTTGAGCTTCCAAATGCAAATTCAATGGCAAATTCGTGGATGGCTTGTTCAAAACACTTGGAAAACTTTTCTAAATCACAAATATGTGATCATTTACAAACCCTTAGCTCAAAACTCTTGGATTTAGCTAAAATTAAGTTCAAAACTCCCATGCATGTATGTTTCATAAACTCTCATCCTCAAAGTCCATGTTCATAGTAAAATTAAGGTCCAAAACTTCCACATATATACAAAACTCTTTCTCAAAACATGATTTAAAAGGTAATAAGTGATGATTCAGACATGCATGAGCCAATTATCCATAATTTCTACATGAAGGATCAAAATTAAACTTGATATGGCAAAACCCAACATGCATGTAAACTTCTTTCCAAAACTCATCAAACATGGAATTTACTTACAAAACTTGATCAAAATGATGATTTACTACTCACATATGCATGCATGCATGAATTGCAACTCAAATCTTCATTCTAAGCCCAATATACACATTTAACCTCATAATCTTGATGAAATCTCATGCTAGATGACTTAGATTCAAAATTTAGAGATTGCATTCTTACCTAGAGTCTTCAAATTCTCTTGTCCTTACACAATCTTGATGAAGTTAACACAAAACCTTCAATTTCTCTTCAATCTCTTCCTCTCTCTCTCTCTCTCTCTCAAATGAATCTTAGATTTTTGCACTCAAAATGGACAAGGATGAGCTCAAATGAGCTTAAGGGCTCATATATAAAGTTGTGATGCCATAATACATTAATTAGAACATAAGGCTTGCCAAACGCGACTTAATGAATCAAACTGAATTAATTTTTTTTTAATAAAATTTGCCATATGGTTTTAAAAATTCCGAATGACACATTCATGTAACCAATTCCGATTTCAGACGCCGATAAGTCTTTCAATTTTCATATTAAAGCGGAATCCCAGACAGATACTTCTACGAGTAACAGATAGAAAGCCAAAGATCATGCAAAATACATAATAAACCATAATTTATTTTATCCACTTAATTAACATCCTTGATTACGGATTAGTGGCTAATTGTGGATCAAGGTTGTTACACTAAGTGCTTAAGTGCTATACATGTCTGAATGCCTGTGGATGAAGGCTAATTGCTTGAATTGGAATAATTTGAGTAATGTGCATATGAGATCACTTTTTCAAGTGGTACATATTCAAAAAACAAACATGAAATCGAAGTGTTCCAATTTTTGCAAATTAGTCTATGCTGTGTACAACACATAGTAAAGTTAGTCTTATAACCGAAACAAGAGCATATAATGTAAATAAGAATCACGTCATGATTGGTAGAGCCCGATCTTTGATTGATCGAGCGGGGGTGCTCAATTCATGCCCTTCCCCTCTCGTACCTAAGTTCCCGAGCTGAGACACTTTGGTAATGACGGATAAGTGGCCTTTCGTATGAGTCCCGGGTTTCCTAAATTTTCCAAAAAAAAATATTTAGGTGGGGACTCTGTATCTAGCAAAGCAATCTATTTTTGGCATTTTGATTCAAAATTGATTTTCCAAAAGAATTGTTGGCTTTGGACTCATTTGTGTTTATCTATTGCACATTGCACTTATGGAATCAGATTCAAAACCACGAGAATCTGAACTGTAGGGCTAGTCGTATCCGAAAGGAGTACGAAAAGTTAAGCTACAGTTTCTAGCCACTCTACTGGGGATTTAGAGAATTTGACTCAAACTTCATGATATGAAATTTTATCTACACTTATATGTTCTTTGCATTGCATTTGCATTGGTGTACATAAGTCATTGTGTCTGCCATCTGCTATTCCTGGACAGTTTGTCGGAGGCTTGCCCAAAAGCTTACCAAAAGGCTGACCGGTCGTGGTCTCTGCCATGATGGAACACAACCCTTGGATCTGGACTACCGTTGTACCGTTTGATCCTCCTTTCACTTCTCGGTGTTAGGTGCGAGAGGTATGTTTGGTAGTCTTGCTAAGGTACCCCCTTTGACCATTCGGCCTAGCTGCATATAGTAAAGCCCTTGTGACTGTTCCAAACTAGGACAGGATGCTCATCCAAACGTAGGATTGTGTGAAACCGCTTGATTGAAATAGTGAAACCTAGTTCATGACAAAACTAGGATAGGGTAACCCAACCCCCTCATAGCGGTGTTTTGGTTCTCTCTTAACTGGCATATGCTTTACAGTGAAACTGTACAGGAATGTGCATATCAGTTGCAAAATTGGTATCTGTTTTGGGGCAAGATTTAGTATGGAGTGCAGTCCTACAACTTTGATCATATCTGTGTTGATAGAATGTCTTAGTTGAGGCACTGTACGGTTTTTGATTGTTGCTCTTTTGCTTTATATATTTTTGCTAGGTAGTTTAAAACCATAGCTTTAGAAGGTTCTAATATCCCCTAAGTACTCTAGACCCGAGTCAGAAGACTGTGCAAGGCTAAGGATCTTGTTCGGGGACAACCTATGTTTACCTCACTACCACCAGTTACAAGGCAAAGAAGAATCAGACAGAGTTCACCAATCCATTTCTTACAACAATCACCACTCAGCTCACCTGGGTTTAGTCCAGATCAAGAATAGTTGTCTACTTCCAGCTCAACTCAAAGACAATCACCATTCCCATGGCACAGTATCCCCCAGCCGATATAGAGGAATTAATACTTCAGTTGCAGCAAACAGTTAAGACACTACAACGCGATGCGACCCATCAAGCCGAGGTTACAGCTCGTCAGGTTGAGGTTATAACTAGACTACAACAACAACCACCACATTCGGCAGCGGCCTCTACATCTCATGAACCTACCTCAACTATCCCAGCAACTAGAGCCACCGCTCATATTGCTAATGTTCAAGAAAACCAAGGCAATCCAGCAGAGCCAATCCCAGCACAAGCCTCCAAAGCCCCGGTTTATCAGACCGAGGCTCCGTTCGAGTTCGAGGTTGATCCAACCGCACTCAAGGTCAATAAACTAGAAAAGTTATTCAAGAGAGCGCAGGGGGTCAACTCCATCCCAGACATAGAGGATGGGTACACCGATTCTGCAGTTACATTACCAAATCGGTTTAAGATACCTCACATTGACTATTTTGACGGTTCCGGGGATCCGATGGTTCACTTACGACTGTTTTCGGATATCTTACGGCCGATGGGCTTAACTAGACTATAGAAGTTGTCTCTCTTTGGTCGCACCATGTCAGGTATAACAGCCATTTGGTATGCTAAGCTGGAAGATTCCGTCAAACATAATTGGGAAGAGATGGCCAAGGCCTTCATTGCTCAGTACTCTTACAATACACAGATTGAGGTCACAACTCATGATCTTGAGGCAACACGCCAAGAGCTGAAGGAGGGTTTCTCTGAATTTTTGACAAGATGGAGAGCTAAAGCCTTGATGATGACCATGAGGCCTTCCAAGAAGGACCAGATCATAATGGTTGTTCGGAATCTGCATGGCAAGCTGCTGCAAAAGATAGTTGTCTTACCTCTATTTACATTCACAAAGCTCCATGAAATGGGGGTGGAAATTGAGGATGCAATGAAACAAGGATTTATTACTAAGGATAAGGAGTCAGCCAAGAGGCCATTTGTTCGCAATTCCAATGCTGCCAGTGGTAGCACAACTGTGAGGCCATCAGATGTAAGTGTTGTCACCACAACCAAGACTGCGGACCCCTTTGCCAACATAGGCTCAAAAACATTATCCAACCCTACCTGACCTCAGAGGACTTTTAGCCAACTATACATGACTTTGTCCCAAGCCATGAAGGTGTTAGTCAAGAAAAGGCACCTAAAACCCTTGGAACCTCGCCCGTTGCGTGGCCCTCTTCCACCCAAGCATAACCCTGCAAAATACTGTGCTTTTCACCAGTAGCATGGTCATAACACTAACCAGTGCTTTCGATTGCATCATGAGATTCAAGATCTCATCGACAACAAGGTGATCGCTCCACCTCAGAAACCGAACGTAACCATAAATCCACTCCCAGTCTATAATCAAGTTTCCCCATCTCAAAACCTTAACCTTATCCATACACTGGCCACTTCTTACGACCCCAGCGTATATATTACTTCCTCTCACCTACCAAAACCAATGTTCTTCATTCCTGAAGGCACAGATCTATGCATGATGGACATGTCCAAACCTCAACCCAAGCTTGTGGTGATGAGACTTATAATGGAAAGGGAGTCAACCTTGGAGGAAGTTATTAATCTATTGTCGAAGTGTCCTGGCAACTTATCTGAGATGGAGTACGACCCGAGTTACTATATTGTGTCAACTGCTCAAACCAAGCCTGAAGTGGTGCTACCAATCTCGGTAGGCATCAATGTGGTCAAGGAGGAGGGCCTAAGCCAAGGGCTAGACGATTTGGACAACTTGTAGTTCTTTGATGAACATGATTAGGGAGATGTACAGATCGGGCAGTTTGACCTAAACGAATCAACTAATGATACCAAATGGCTGAGTGATGAGCCAGATAAGGAAGAAGAAACCACAGTGAAACTAGAAGGAAAGGAAGCAGAGATAACTGTAGTAGCCGGAAAGGCTGATGAGAAAGGAAAGTCGTCGAAGAGCACTAGTGCGGGAAACCCAGCCTAGGAAGTGGGTGTTGTGAACTCTGTAGCTACTGAACAGGAAGCTGCACTGAGGCAGTTTGAATGAGAAAGAATTGAAGACACTAGGGAAAACGTAATTTCATGGCACCCTGTGGGGGACACCTATGATGTGAAGGTGATACAAGTAGAGCCGAACAATTGTCTGTCAACCACTGAGGGCGAATGGTGGGACGATAACAATCTGCATCTGGCCCATACACCTTCTCTAACAAAGAGCTGCCGCCGGAAGGCTCGGCTCATAACAAGCCATTATACATCTCCGTGGAATGTCGAGAGAAATGGGTGCCGGTCGTGTTGGTAGATACTGGTTCTGCCGTTAATGTTTGTCCTTTCCATACTGCCTACTCAATTGGCCTCAAACCGGCGGATTTTGTTCCCACAGCCCAAGTGATATGGGCATATGATAACACAAGTAAAGAGGTCATGGGTATAGTCCAAGTGAGAGTTCAAGTGGGCCCATCAGAGCAAGAGATAGAGTTTCACATCTTGGATGTGCCAACTACCTTTAATTTGCTGTTAGGGAGGCCTTGGTTACACCATGTCAAGGTTGTCTCCTCCACTCTCCATTAGATGTTGAAGTACCCTCATAGGGGAGGAGCGACAATTGTTTTTGGGAATTCATCCATCCATCCACCGCCAGAGGTGACTACGCCAGTGCTAGAGATCAAACATGGTGAGGATGATGTGTTCCTCTCGGGATTCACCTTGACTGAAGCCCGAGTGGTGCAGACCATTCCAGCCGCAGATGAAGGCATGTACGTCAGCACCCAGTCCATCTATTTTATAAACAAACTGTAGCACATTCTAGGAATAGGACTTGGAAAGAGTGGCCGGAAAGGTGTTGTAGCATTGGCGGAGGTGCCACACAACCTGAATGCTTTTGGACTGGGCTATGTGCTCACCAGATAAGATTGGATCAGAAAGGGAGAAGAAATAAGAGGCAGAGCCAAGGCCAAGCAAGCCTAAAAACACTATAAACTCATCCACAGGCCAATCTGCAGGACACTGAATGGCCTTTTTTTGGGGGAATAAGAGAATTTCCCTTTTTGTGGCTTTCCCGAGCCTCGGGTAAATTCCTCAAATGAGCGTGTCCCCAGGTTCGAGATTTTCTTTGACCATCAGCTGCAGGACAGTGATGATGAGGAAAGGGCTGAACCAAGCATCAAAGCTGAACAGAGCACGGAACGTGACTCAGATGACAACGAGCCTAAAGTAAGGATAGCATTGGCTAATCTCCTAACAGATCATGCAGCCGACTAAGAGAACTCGGGAATAACTTTACTGTCTTCATGATCGAGGAAGAACTGGGTGTGAACCCAACTGGTGGCATTTTGGATGCATTAAGGGCACCGTATCTTACATGGCAGCTAGAGAAAGGCTATCTTTCTAGTTCTGAATCGAGTGATGAGCCAGAATCTGATTCCACTGAGTCTGTGGGGTTGAGATCAGATTCAAGTTCTTCTGAGTCTGAGTCTGAGTCTGGTATTTCTGGAGGTGGTAACCCGGATACCAAAGTCCTGTCTAGGTCTTCATTCAGCTTTTCTTTTGAGTCTATAACCGAAGATCTGGACCTTTTGAATAAAAACTTTACAAATTTTGTGTACTTTTCTGTGCTGCTGGTTTATTGTATTGACCAAGATTTTCAAAATTTTAATGAAAACGAAGGGGAAGAAATTCCTTTGGCTTTGAAAAACTTGATTAATCGAGAGGAGGAGAGGTTTGCTAAACCTTGTTTTGACAAAATCATTGCCATTAATGTGGGTATTGAGAAGAACCCACGCCTGGTCCAGATCGGGTCCACATTGTCTTTGGAGGAACGCGAACGTTTAATCGCTTTATTAAAGATTTCAAAGATGTTTTTGCATGGTCCTACAAAGACATGCCTGGGATCGACCATGAGATTGTACAACACCAGATCCTCTTGACCCTGAGGCTGAACCAGTCAAGTAGAAGCTGCGTAGAATTCATCCGGATTGGGCGCTGAAAATCAAGGAAGAAGTCACCAAGTAGATTGATGCAGGATTCTTGTTAGTATCCGAATATTCGACCTGGTTGGCCAATATCGTCCTAGTGCAGAAGAAGGATGGTAGAATTCGGGTTTGCGTCAACTTTCGAGACTTGAACAGAGTCTGTCCGAAAGATGACTTTCCTTTGCCGCATATTGATGAGTTGGTAGACTTCACTGCGGGCCATGCAATTCTATCCTTTATGGATAGGTTTTCTAGGTATAGCCAAATTTTGATGGCACCCGAGGATAGAGAAAACACCGCATTCACCACTCCGTGGGGTACTGCTGCTACGGGTTATGCCGTTCAGGTTGAAAAATGCTGGAGCTACCTATCAGAGGGATGCAACCACCATTCTGCATAACATGATCTACAAAGACGTTGAGGTGTATGTGGACGACATGATTGTCAAGTCCAAAGAGTGGGAAGGCCACTACACCGCACTTGAAAATTCTTTCAACGAATCAGGGAATACAAATTGAGGTTAAACCCACATAAGTGCACTTTCAGGGTAACGGCAGGAAAAATGCTGGGCTTTCTGATCACGAAGAGGGCTTGTAGTTTTGTGTTGTTTTGATTCTCTTCCAAGTGTTTGAGTTTGGGTTTGGAGAGCTACCAAAAGGGTAGAGAGAGTTTACACTCTTTCTTGCACCTTTACCTATAGCTCAAACCCTTACTTCTACACTCTTTTTCTTTGCTTTCTAAATTGATTTTCAGAGTTTAAAAGAGGCTAAAAATCATGCTTTGAAGTCTCAAAAGTGGAGGGGTTAGCCACCCCACCTTGTTATTGTTTACTGGCCTTGTTTTCTCTCTTTATTGATTAGTTTTTTAGGCTCTTTTCATGCACTTTGAGCCACTATTTTTCATCTCTTAAGGGCTGTTTAGGGGCTGTTCTAGGTTGTTTAAATAGTTCAGGCTTTGATTAGCTTGGTTATTGTCTCATAAGTTTGCCTACATAGCTTGTTGTATATTGTTCTTTGCTTTTCTTTAACTAACTTCCATGTTTAAAAACCTCATTTTAATAAATCAACTTGCTATTCATCTCTTTCATTTGAGAATTATTTCAACCGGTTGATGGTTATTCAAAACATGAACTAGCGATTTATGCTTAATGGCTTAATCTCTACGGAGGTTCATTGCCATCGGTGTAGTCTCTTTTTCATGTTAAGAATCACCTCCTGTTTGACATATTTCTCACTTAGTGGACGTAACAATCATCTTGGACTTAATAGATTAAAAGATGGTAAAACTAATGAATTTGGCGTAAAATGAACCAACTCACATAAAGAAAACGAGTTATATTGCTTGGGATTTGGCCGGACGTTATGTCAAATCCATTGTGTCAAGGGTTGTCTTACATCAATTCATGATGTTTTGATGAATCTTGAAGCGTCTCTACCTTCCTCTTTGAGTTCACTCTATGATAGGAGGGAGGGGTGGTTGTTGTTCATTGCATTTATTGATTTTTGTTCAAATTGTACCCGAAATCATCAAGCAATCAACTTGCTCATTGATGATTTTGGAAACGATTCTAACCTTCTCTCGAGGCTTTCCCATGACAGAGAAGTGTGAGAGGGACAAATAGAGTTTAGAATACTCTGTCTACACTGTTTTCACTTCAGAGCACAAAACAAAATTTTGCATGAAATTGAGGCATGTCCAGCCTTATTTAGGCCCGGCCAGGCTTAATTGAGGGTTGGCCGGTCATTAATGTTTGGTCAGCAGTGTATTTTGCAGAAAACATAGGGCAGTGGCTGAAGGTAAAACAGAGCAAGCTTAGGCAGACAGAGCTGTTATTGGACATTGTGCGTGCAACCCTTGTACATCATTGCTTACATCATTATTGTCAATTAATGCTCCGTGCATTGTTGTAATTAATTAATTTATTATTGTTGTTATTATTAATCTTATTAATTATTAGTGTTGTAATTATTATTATTGTTTATCTATAATTGTTATATCTAGTTAGCTTAAATAGTTAGTTTACTTATCATGATTATCCTTGTTGTAATAGAGTAGTTAGCTAGTTAATTCTTTGCTTAATTTATTCATTCGGCTTTGTAATAATTAGTTTAATTTGGACTTTCGAACTTTGATTTGCACCCTCTTGCACGAGGGCAATTATGTAGTAAGTTGTATGTCTTCCAACCCCACGTCTTTCTCCCTTTTACTTACTTGTTTACGATGGTTAGTATAGGAACATCATTTTTCAAATTAGCACTCTTATGCTTTGCATCCATTGTCTTGCATGCATCTAAGTCTCAGCTCATCATACTAACCTAATATCAATGTTCAAATTCATTACTTGAATATGTGTTTTATCGCATGTCTTGAATGGAATCACATGTCATGCTCATAGCAGAGCCTATAAAATACATAATGTGTGCGTTGCATTAGTCATATTGCATTAATTAGGAACATGCATATTTTTTCTAATTATTTTGCTTTATTTTGGCTCGGAGTACTAGGTGAGCAATTTTTGTGTTTTAGCATATCGCATGAGTGTGGGTGTACCATGTCAAAGCACACTTCCATAAGGCTAATTACTTAAATGATATAACTATTTGAATGCCTATAGATGAAGGCTAGTTGCTTGAATTGGGATAGTTTGATTAATGCCCATTTTCAGCCCACTTTTTCAAGTGGCAAATTCACAAAATTATTTCAAATAAAACATGAAATCAAATGTTCCAATTCTTACAAATTAGTCTATACCTTGTGTGCATCACATAGTAAGTTAACCTAATAAATCGGAACAAGAATATATAATGTAAATAAAAATTACATCATGATTAGTAGAGGTCGATCTTTGATCGGGCGAATGGGATGCTCAATTCATGACCTTCCCCTCTCGTACCTAAGTTCCCGAGCCGAGACACTTTGGTGATGATGGATTAATGGCCTTTGGCACAAGTCTTATGTTTCCTAAATTTCCCAAAAATATTTAGGTGGCGACTCTGAAATTTGGCAAAGTAGTCCATTTTTAGCATTTGATTCAAATATCAATTTTCCAAAAGAATTGTCGGATTTGGACTCTTTGTGTTTTCACTGTTTCACATTAGACTTGTGAAATCAAATTCAGAACCACGGGACTCCGACCTGTAGGGCTATTCATCTTCCAAAAGGAGCACGAAAAGTCAAGCCACAGGTGCTCAATTCATGACCTTCCCCTCTCATGCCTAAGTTCCCAAGTCGAGACAACTTTAGTTATGATGGACAAGTGGCCTTTGGCACGAGCCACGAGTTTCCTAAATTTTTCAAAATAATTTAGGTGGTGACTCTGAAATCTGGCAATGAAGTCCATTTTTGGCATCTCTAATGATTAATGGATTTTCTAGGATTTACCGGATTTGGACTCTCATTCATTTTTCTGTTTCACATTGCACTTGTGAAACCAGATTTGGAACCACAGGAGTCTGAATGGTAGGGCAATCGCATCCGAGGAGTGCAAAAAACCAGATACAGAAAGGTTGGTTATCTTACTCAACTATGTGTTTAAGTGATTAGGTGGGTATGGGATCAATCCTCTAGGATATGACTTGTGTCCATTACATTCATTGAAGTCTCTTTGGAAAGACACCTAATCAATACTTTTTCCACTGGGAAATCTTTGAGCGTTGTGGGATGAGTTGATATCTTAGGAGGGGGATCTGTATGTGTTCTACTTGTTTACGTGCTTATGTGTTTAGAATTAGATTAAGACTTAAGGGGGAAAATGATGTGAGAAGTGATGAACTAGTATGTGAATTTTGAGTTAATCTTGCTACACATTTACTCTTATATAGGATGTCTAGACGTGGTAGGGGTCGTAGCTGACCTCGTCGAGGTGGTTGGGACATTCCAGCTCAACTAGAGATCCATTCTCAAGAAGAAGGAGTGGGTCAAAATAATGTGGCTGCCCTACTGGCCCAAGATGCTATGGGAGCGTTGGCTCAAGAGATGGTTGGGGCTCTTAGGGAGTCAATGGATATTCTTAGAGTCGAGCAAGCAGCTAGGACTATCGAATGGGAGACTAGGGCTTCATTTCTGAAGAAGGAATTCTTTCACTCTAATCTTGCCATATTTCTTGGTGGTGCCGAACCATTAAAGGCGGACGAATGGCTTGATCAAATCACCAAATCTTTCGAGTTTTTGGGCATCCATGAGGATGAACTTCAGGTGGCACTTGCCATTTATCAGTTAAAGAAGGACGTAGGCCAATGGTGGAAGTATGCTAAGGCTCGAATCGAACACACTTGGGAGGCATTTTCTCATGCCTTTCTAGAGAAATACCTTCCTCTTATTACAAGGGAACGTTTAAGAAGGAGGTTTGAGGAACTTGAACAATCTGATTCCACAATGGCAGAGTTTGAGGCCACCTTTACAAGCTTATCCCGTTTTGCATCAGACCTTGTAGGGACAGAAGAGCGTTGCAAACACCACATTTTTGACCGCCTGTAAGGCTCGAGCGCTTTGCCCGGTACACTCGATGATGAAAGTGGTGTTGTGCGTGGTTCGAGGTCTCAATGAAGGGGCTATGTTTAAGCTCCGAAACAATCCCAAATATACCATATTCTCACTGTTTATACCTTAGAAATCCATTTTTACACGTTGTGTCACCCTGTGCTAAGTCTGAAGCAGAGAGACAGGGGATCACATTGAGGCCCGGCCATGCCTCATTGAGAGCTGGCTGTGGCTATTTATTTTTGGTCGTGCCTTAGTAGCGAGAAACACTGTCCTGGGCAGGAGCCGCCAGCTGTCCATTTTTGAAGATATTTATGACCTCTTTTGCTCAAATTCTATAAAAATGAAGTTGTATATCTGATTTGAGGGTTGAAGAATTTCTAAAAAGCTTATACACCTTCTTGAGAGCTCCTTCTTCTTGTGCAAGCAACCTTTGAGCAAGCTTGCCACCTTGAACCTATATCCATACACCATATACACCTTCACACCTTAGCCTTGGAACCTTGGTTGAGCCTTGAGCATCACAATTCAAGCTTGAGAGTGTGTTTGGACTTAGTTTGATTCACAACAAAGAGCTTACCTTTCTTGAGAGGTATAAGCTTACTATCTCTTCTCTTGCTTTCTTTGCTATCTCTTGCTATCTAGTTCTTGTATTTTGTATTGTTTTGATCTTCTTTAAAGTGTCTAAGCTTGGGTTTGGAGAGCTGCCAGAGGGTAGAGAGAGTTAACACTCTTTCTTACACCTTCACCTATTACTCAAACCCTTGTTTTACACCCTTTTTCTTTGCTTTCCAAATTGATTTTCAGAGTTTAAAAGAGGCTAAAAATCATACTTTAAGGTTTCAAAAGTAGAGAGGTTGGCCACCCCTCCTTATTCTTGCTTACTAGCCTTGTTTTCTTTCTTTGTTGTTTAACTTTTTGGGCTCTTTTCATGCACTTTGAGCCACTATTTTTCACCTATTAGGGGCTGTTTTAGGGCTGTCCTAGGTTGTTTAATTGGTTCAAGCTTTAATTAGTTCATTTATTGCATCACAAGTCCTTATACATAGCTTGTTGCATGTTGTTCTTGGCCTTTATTTGTTTAATTTCCATGTTTAAGGGCCTCATTTTAATAATCAACTTGCCATTCATTTCTTTCATTTGAGAGTTGTTTCAATCAATTGATGGTTATTCAAAACATGAACTAGAAATCTATGCTTAATGGCTTAATCTCTACGGAGGTTCATTGTCAACAACATAGTCTCTTTTTTTCATGTTGAGAATCACTTCCCGTTTGACATATTTCTCACTTAGTGGACGTAATCTTTAGTGGACTTAACCATCATCTTGGACAAATGGGTTAAACAATGGCAAAGACTAATGAATTTGGCTTAAAATGAACCCACACACATAAAGAAAATAAGTTATATTGCTTGGGCTCGGCCTAACGTTATGCTGAGTCTATTGTGTCAAGAGTCGTCACACGTCAATTTATGGTGTTTTGACGACCCTTGAAGCGTCTTTACTCTGCCCTTTTGAGCTCATTCCATGATAAAATGAAGGGATGGTTGTTGTTCATTGCATTCATTGAATTTTGTCCAAATTGTGGCCGAAATCATCAAGCAAACAAATTGCTCATTAATGGTTTTGGAAACGATTCCAACCTTCTCTTGAGGCTTTCCCTTGATAGAGGAGTATGAGAGGGACAAACAGAGCTTAGAAAACTCTATCTACACTATTTTCACCTCAGAGCACAAAAACAGGATTTTGCATAAAATTAAGGCATGACCGGCCTTAATTGGGCCCGGTAGGGCTTCATTGGGGGTCAACCAACCATCAATGTTTGGTCAGCAGCATATTTTGCAGAAAACAGAAGGTAGTGGCTGAAGGTGAAACAGAATGGTCTGGGCAAACAAAACCATTTTTGGATGCTGCGCATGCGAGCATTGTGCATCCTGATGCATCATTGTTTGATGATTAATCATTAATTATTATTGTTGTTGTACTGAATTAATATATTGTTGTAGCCATTGTTTATTTGTAATTGTTATAGCTAGTTAACTTAGATAGCTAATTCATTTCTTTGGTATTCATTAGAATTTGTAATAAGTAGATAAGTAGCTTCGCTTATCTATTCAGTCGGTTTTGTAATAATTCGTTTAATTCAGACTCTCGAACATTGATTCGCACCCTCTTGTGCGAGGGCCAACATGTAATAAGTTGTATGTCTTCCAACCCCACGTCTTTCTCCCTTTTAGTTATTTGCTTACGATGGTTAGTATAGAACATCATTTTTCAAATTAGCATTCTTATGATTTGCATCCGTTGTCTTACATGCATCCAAGGTTCGGGTCATCATACTAACCCAATGTCAATTCAAATTCATTGCCTGAATACGTGATTTATCATATGTCTTGAATGGAATCATATGCCATGTTCATAGCCAAGCCTATTAACAATTACATAACATGTGCATTGCATTTAGTCATATTTCATTAGTTAGGAGCATGCATATTTTCTAATTATCTTGCTTTGTTTTGGCTCGGAGTACTAGGTGAGCAATTTCGAGTTTTAGCATGATGCATTGCGTGTTAGTGTTATAATATCAAGCATATTTCCATGAGGCTAATTGCTTAATTGATATACCTATTTGAATGTCTGTGGATGGAGGCTAATTGCTTAAATTGGGACAAATTTATTAATGTACAAACTTGTCTTTTCAAGTGACAGGTATCAAAAAATAGTTTTCAAACAAACATGAAATCAAAGTGTTCCAATCCTTGTAAGTTAGTCTATACTTATGTGCGTCATATAGTAATGTTAGTCTAATAACTGGAGCAAGAACATGTAATGTAAACAAAAATCACATCATGATTAGTAGAGGCCGATCTTTGATCGGGCGAGTGGGGTGCTGAATTCATGACCTTTCCCTCTCGTACCTAAGTTCCCAAGCCAAGACACTTTGGTGATGATGGACTAATGGCCTTTGGCACGAGTCTCGGGTTTCCTAAATTTACCAAAAAATATTTAGGTGGCGACTTTGTAATCTGGCAAAGTAGTCCATTTTTGACATTTGATTCAAACATTGATTTTCCAAAAAGAATTGCCGGATTTGAACTCTTTTTATGTTTTTACTATTTCACATTGCACTTGTGAAATCAGATTCAAAACCACGGACGTCCGAACTGTAGGGCTAGTCATATCCGAAAGGAGCACGAAAAGCAAGCTACAAGCATCAGTGCCTAGAGTTTGAGACAAGGCTGAGGCCAAGAATTTTGATGAAGGTGATGGAAAACATGATTCAAGATTATGATAGATTGGTGGAGTTCGCAGCACATGTTGAGATTATGCTAGAGGGTGAAGAGAAGAGGCGACGGCTTAAGAGGCAAGGATTTTCAGAGTCTTGATGGGGCACAACATCATACAAAAAGTCAAAGGGTTCTTCGTCTTCTCAACTACCACCACTACCGGTCGTGTCACCGATTCCTGTGTCTGGGAAGAGTATAGATAGTACAGGATAGAGTAGGGTCACTTGTTATTGGTACGGTGAGCAGGGTCACAAGTCTGTTGCATGTCTACGAAGGAGTACCAACAACGTCAAACTTCTACTCGTTCTCAAGGCCAAACACTAGGTGGAAGTCAATCACCCATTTGCTATTAATGTGGCCAGCTTGGTCATATGAAAAGGTCTTGTCTCCAAATTTCCGAAACGGCTAGTGCTTCAGGGTTTCAGTTAGGACAGAGTTAGAGGCAGACTCATCATCCAGTTCAATTTTGGACAGTCGGTTAGAGCCATACATGGGGCCACTTCCACACAGTCTGTGCAACATGTCTATCATCAAAGAGGTGATCAAAGTGAACAGAGACCCCAAGGAAGAGTCTACGTTGTTACCGCATCTGAGCAGTCGTCTAGGTCATTAGTGATGGTACATACCTTATATATAATACTTGGGCCAATGTGTTGATGGATACATGATCATCTCATTCATTCATAGCATCTGCATTCGCATCCATGTTGGGATTAGAGGCTGAATAATTAGAGACTTCGCTTGTGGTACAATCACCGGTTGGGGCTAAGATTGTTCTGAATCAGGGGTGTTGCAGGTGTGTAATCGAAGTCGCTGATCACTGACTCCCCTTTAATTTGGTGTTGTTAGATATGGCGGGTTTTGACGTCATCCTCAACATGGACTGTTTGTCCTCCTATTGTGCCATCATAGATTCTTATCGTGGGAGAGTTATTATGTGTACTGTAGGTGGTGACTATTTCTATTTTCTGGGGGATAGGACTGATAGACTTTACCGTTGTTGTATGACTCTCAAAGTTGAGGCAAATTTAGTTCTCTTCTTGCAACTTTTATGAATGATAGAAATGGTAGAGTACGAGGGGAATTCCCTAGGGTGGTTTGTGAGTATTTAGACGTCTTTCCAGAGGACCTCACTGAACTACCACCTCCTCATGAGGTCAAATTTTCTACAAACTTATTGCTTGGCGTTACACCTATTTCCATGCCACCTTATAGATTTGCACCGACAAAGTTGCTCGTTCTGAAGGAATAATTACAAGAACTACTAGACAAGGGCTTTATACGCCCTAGTACCTCGCTGTGGGAAGCATCGGCTCTCTTTACTAAAAAGAAGGACGGTTCATAACGGTTATGCATTGATTACCGCAAGTTAAATAGGGTTACTATTAAGAACAAATATCAATTGCCCAAAATAGATGACTTGTTTGATCAACTTAAGGGTTCTAGATGTTTCTCAAAGATAGACTTAAAGTCAGGCTATCATCAGCTATGGGCGGCGATGGAGGAGAATATACCGAAAATAATTTTTCATACTCGATATGGCCATTACGAATTCCTTGTAATGCCTTTTGGTTTGACCAATGCCCCTGCCACTTTTATAGACTTGATGAATTGAGTCTTCCGAGTATACCTCGATAAGTTTTTGGTGGCTTTTGTAGATGACATCCTTATATATTCACCTTCGAAGAAGGAACACAAGACGCATCTTTGCATTACTTTGCAATTGCTTAGGGAGCACAGGTTGTATTCTAAATATAAGAAATGTGAATTTTGGCTCTCTAAGGTGAAATTCTTGGGTTACGTCATTTCTAAGGATGGGGTTACGGTAAACTCTTCGAAGATCGAGGCAGTGCAGAATTGGGAGCGACCTAAAAACGCTTTTAAGATACACAATTTTTTGGGTATTGCTGACTATTATAGGCGATTTGTGAAAGACTTCTCCTCATTAGCATCTCCATTGACTAGGTGAACCAGAAAAGAAGTGAAGTTTGTTTGGAGCAAGTCATGTTAGAAATCCTTCTTAGAGCTAATGGCTAGATTGACCACTACACCAATTTTAATCATTTCAAAAAGAGGTTTGGGTTACACCGTTTACTGAGATGCCTCTAGAGAAGGTCTGCGGTGTGTTTTGGTGCAAGAGAGTAAAGTAGTGGTGTATGGTTCACGTCAATTGAAAACCCATGAAAGAAATTACCCAACTCATGACTTAGAGTTGGTTGCATCATCTTTGCTTTAAAATTGTGGAGCCATTCTTTATGTGGTGAGAAATTTGAAGTGTTCTTAGATCATAAGAGCCTTAAGTACCTATTTTCCTAAAAGGATTTGAACTTACGTCAACGGAGGTGGATGAAATTCTTGGAAGATTACGATTTTGAATTACACTATCATCTAGGAAAACCCAATGTGGTGGCCGATGCATTGAGTATAAAATTTATGAGTACTATTGCTAATCTAGCTATTAAGGAATGGGAATTATTAGGTGATTTGGGCAAATTTGACTTGCATCTTAATGAGTCTCCTAAGCATGCTATCTTGTTTTCAGTCTTTAGACAACCAACACTTGTCACACGGGTTATAGAGGCACAATAGGGTAACTCGAAAGTTGAAATAATCAAAGAGAAAATTGTATAGGGGAAGGAGGAAAAGGGTTTGAGGGTAGATTTTGATTCTAATGTCCGGTATCTAGATCACCTTTTTGCACCTGAGTTAAGTAGAGACGAGGTACTTTGGGAATTTCATCACTCCCGCCTTACGGTACATCCGAGAGGCACAAAAATGTACCGTGATCTTAGCCGACAATTTTGGTGGAGGGGTATGATGCGAGACGTAGTTTTATTTGTGTCCAAGTGTTTAACTTGTCAACAAGTTAAGGCAAAACATCAAAAGCCAGCCAGGTTGTTACAACCCATGCCTATAGCTGAGTGGAAGTGGGAACACATTACTATGGACTTCGTTTCGAGCCTTCATAGAACACAAAGGGGTAATGATGTGGCTTGGGTTGTTGTAGATCAACTAACTTAGTCAGCTCATTTCCTTGCTATGTGTATGGGCGACTCGGTTGATTACCAAGCTAAACTTTACATTAAAGAGATTGTCCAGCTTCATGGAGTTCTGGTGAGTATTGTCTCAGATCGAGACCCTTGTTTTACCGCACGGTCACTCCCAAACCAATAGGCAGTCTGAATGCACTATTCAAATTCTAGAAGACATGTTGAGAGCTTGTGTTTTAGACTTCAAGGGTTCTTGGGAGAGACACTTACCTCTAGCTGAGTTTGCCTACAATAATAACTTTCAAGCTACCATTGGGATGGCACCTTTTGAAGCCTTGTATGGACGTCCATGTAGATCACCTATGTGTTAGACTGAGGTGGGGGACTCACCCATGCTTGGACCTGAGCTAGTTCGTGAGACCACCGATATAGTGACTCTTATATGGAAGAGGTTGGCTATGGCTCAAAGTCGACAAAAGAGTTATGCCGACTGAAGAAGGAGACCTCTATCTTTTGAAGTGGGTGATCACGTGTTTCAAAAAATCTCGCCTAGAAGAGGATTAAAATGGGATTTGGGTGAAGTGAAAAATTGTCACCCAGATTCATTGGTCCTTCTGACATTATAGAATGGGTGGGAGAGGTAGCCTATCACCTTGTTGTGCCACCATAATTATCCGGGGTACAAGATGTGCTTCATATCTCCATGCTTCGCAAGTATGAGCCCAATCCCTCCCATGTCTTAGATTGGACAAACTTAGAAGTAGATGAGAGCGCATCGTATGAAAAGCGACCGATGAAGATCCTGGACACCTGAGAACAAGTCTTGAGAGGCAAAACCATTCTCTTAGTCAAGGTATTATAGCACCACCACGGCATGGAAGAAGCTACTTGGGAACGAGAAGCTGAAGTCCGTGAGAAATACCCGGATTTGTTTAATGACATGTAAACTTGTTTATTTCTTGTTTTCAAATTATATGTGTGGTGGTCGGTAGAGGAAAGTAATAGGAAAACTCAAATCTTCATGTCATTATTTAAATTCTTATTTAAAATCTCTTTTGAGGTTGTGATGGTTGAAATTATTGTTAATATGTTATTCATCTTCCTTGGACGTTGTTGGAGTTGTTTGGCAGGAGTTACAAAATTTCAGAGACAAAATTCTTTAAGGGGGTAGGTTGTAACGGTCAATTCTAGGGAACCGTTCGATAGGTTAATCGGTCGCTCAACGATGATGCGAAGCTTCCAGTATCTTGCCTGGTTACAAGCGAGATCGCTCGAGCGGTGAAGTGGTCGCTCAAGCGAAGATGTGAGGCTCTCAGTATTTTCACTGTAGCTCTACAAAACTTCTGGGACCTTGTATTTACCGCTTGAGCGGTGGAAAGATCACTTGAGCGGTCTCTTCATTTTGCGTACTTTGCTCGAGCGATGTAAAATTTGCTCAAGTGGTATGTTCGAGACAACAGAATTGAAACACAATCTAAACACATTTTTAGCTCACTTTTTCATACTCTTTCTCTCTCTATCAACCTTTTTCGAAAACCCTAGCATCAAAACACTAGATTTCATCTATTATAGCAAGAATCCATCCTTGTGCCTTCATCAAAGTTGTTAATCTCGCCAAAAGCTACATTTTGACCCAATAGATCGTGCTATTTCGGAAGTTCATTTCCTTGGATCTTCATTTCTCACTAATAACCTTTGAGGTAGAAATATCTTTACACTTGTATATCTATAATTTGTTTTAAGTGTGTGTGTGGGTGGATATTGAAATGGGTGATTATATATGTATATATAAGTGATTACGTATATGTATATGGATTTTGTGATGATAGTGAGTCTTGTTTGAAATTGATGAAGGATTGAGTATCTATTTATGTAAAATAGTGTAAAAAGACAGTTAACAATGAAAATTAACACATAAGAGGAAAAATCTTAAATTTTATTGTGTAACCCTAAAGGTAGTTCATGGATTATGACTTAAAGGAAAGAAAATTGATGAGTAGAATTGAAGGGTCCTTGAGATTCCTCGAAATATGATTAAAGTGTTATTTTTGGAATGTGGTTTGTTGTGCTTTATGGTCTACCCGCACAGGAAGAATTGAGATGCCCACTTGCCCGGTCATGTGAGGACGACAAATGTGGGAATGTACTAAGGTGTCCACTTGTCCAATTGTGTGAGGACGGAAAAACATAGAATTGAATGTAGAGGCATGTGTTGTATGACAAAATTGAAGACATTGAACTCATGAGGATTGGTAGTGATCACACATATTTTAAATCAAATATTTATACACTTGGTTAAGAGTATTATTTACTAGGTAATCGCTCATTCCTATCTAATTATTTTTCAGGACATAATGAGCCACCACCTCGCCAATGAAGAAGAGAATGACTTTCTTTTTTTTTACTTTAATTATTTTTTGCACTTCGAAGTTGTAATTTAACTGTCGAACTTCTATATCCTTATTTATGGAAATTGGGTCTTGTTGTATTAAACTGTCATATTGTAATGAATAAACCCAAGGGGCAATGGTTTTGTTTTCTCTAACTTAGCGAACTATGAACTGTAATATGTACTTTTGTGGGTTGAAATTTATAGTTCGATGAGAAAGAGAAGTATTGGAATTTGAATTGTGTTGTTTAGAATTATGGGGCATGTTCTTAATGTTTGTTAATTGGATTTGTTTTTAGAATGTTACACCAACCATTAGAGTGCTTCTTTGTCTTGCTTCGCATTCTAGTTGACCTTTACGCCAGTTAGATATCTCCAATTCATTTCTTCATGGAAAACTTAAGGAAGAAGTGTCTATAACTCAACCTCTTCGGTTTGGTTTATCCTCTCAGCCCTCTCATGTATGCAAGCTTCATAAAGCCCTCTATGGCCTTAAATAGGCTCCTCGTGCATGGTACTCCACTTTTTCAACTTTTCTACTCTCTCAAGGGTTTCAAAATAGTACTTGTGACACTTCTTTATTCATCCATAAAAATAGCACTTCCATTACCATTCTCTTAGTCTATTTTGAAGATATACTCTTGACTGGTAGTGGCCCCTCTCATATTCAATCCTTGATTGTACAAATGCATTTGGCCTTCTCCGTGAAAGAATTGGGAAATCTTTCCTATTTTCTAGGCATTTCTTTCCGAACTACAGGTCCTCAATATTTCCTTTCTCAACAAAAATATGCCCAAGATATCATTCATAAAGTTGGTTTAGATGATTGTAAACCATGTGCTTCTCCTATTTTCATAAAACCTGGTGTTTCTCTTGATGCTACAAAACCATTTGCCAACCTATCTCTTTATAGGTCTATTGTTGGAGCTCTTCAGTACCTCACCATCATGCGCCCTAATTGGTCTTTTGCAGTTAATTAGGCTTGTCAACATATGCATCAACCTACCAATGGTGATTTTTTCTTCTGTCAAATGGCTACTTTGATTTGTTAAAGGCACTATCACTCATGGTTTGACTTATAGACCCGGTACTTTTGATGTGCATGCCTTCTCTAACTCCAACTGGCTGGTGATTTGGTTGATCAAAAGTCCACTTCAGGTTACTATATTTTCTTAGGTTCAAATCTTGTTTCTTGGTCTGTGTAGACATCCCATTTTTGACCGACCTTAAGACTCAGACGTCACCGATTGAGCGCTCGGTGATGTTGCATATCGTGCTCGTTCAGAAGTCTCAGAGTCGCGGCTGCGAGCCCTGCCTCCGGACTTCCGAACTCTTTTCTGTGCCTTGTCTCGGTTTGCGAACCAAACTCAGTTTTCTCTGTTTTTCTTCCTGAGGGGAGGGAGAGGTCCCGTAGATCATCTCTCAGTGGCCGTGGGCTACATTTCGTGGCCGTAGGCCATTTTGCCCATTTCGGAGCCCGGTTCCCGGTTTTCGGAGCCGTCAGGCCGTGTGCCTCAGTTCGGGACCACCCAACCATCTCCGATTCCTCCGGTTTTTGGCATGCATCTCATTTACTCCCTTTCGAGGGACACTGGGGTCTCAGATACCCACTTCGTGGCCAAATGCCACTTTCGGTGCTTACAGCCTATTTTCGGGACCTCGAACTGCGTGTTTTGGTCCCCGAGCATTCGTTTTGCATCGGTTTTTGTTCATTTTTGGCAGGTACCTCTGTTTCATCATAAGGAAGGTCACTGGAGGGTGGGAGGCTAGTAATTGTCCAAGCAACCTGTTATGCTCTTCCGGCGCCCCCCGGCGCCCGTTTTTCTCACTTCCGGGCTAATGTTGACCACCCTAGGGCCATTTTCTTTGAACCAAAACCACATATTTGTGATGTACACACATGGGAGGACCCTAAAAACATATGGCCGGCCAGTAATTCTCATTGAACCTTTTGAACCCCTCTTTGAATTGGCCTATTCTCTCTCCTGTTTCAGAGTTGTCAAATTTGAACCATAGGGTCTTGTTCAGCACACATGGGAGGCCACCAATGTGTGGTGGCCGGCCATTAATTCAAGAGTTCATTTTTACCCCTTGGCCAGCCGGCCATGGGGGGTGGCCGGCCGGCCACCTCCAATAAAGATAGCTGGCCGGCCATGCTCCTTGGGATGTGTTCCTTACAGCTGCACAGCTGTTTCCCCCAGAAAAGATCTGTATCCGGGGGATATTTTTGGAGGGGAATACTTGGGTGCATTTCCCTCCACTTTACACCCCTCCTTTTGTCCATATAACAGCAGCTACAACATTGAAGAAGGGGTTAGAAAAATTGGCTAAAGCATACATACACCTATCTCTATACATCTCTCTCAAATCTTCAAGTTTTGGTGCCTTTTGTTCATCATCATCAAGCTCTACCATCACCATTCCATTTCCAGCAACAAGGAGAGGTTCTTGAAGGCTTAGAAGCAACATTTCTCAAGCCAAGAAGCAAGGAAAGAAAGGTCTTCAAGGGTAAGTCTCAAACTCCCTCTTTTACACCACTTTCTTGCCTCTTTTCTTAACCCTACTTGCTCACTGTTTTGAGCTCCGACCAATACTGAAAGTGGTCCTATTTTGAGCTATTCTTGATGTTTGTTCAAGGGCTCAACTCTGTTTGAGCCCTCCATCTTGCACTTCTTTCAATATCCTCTTATATGCCATTATTTTGCATTGAGTATTTGGCCTATGTGTGATCTGAATTGGAGCATCTCATGAACTGATATTGTACTTATTTTGAAGCCCTCTTCAACATTGAAGAAGGGCTCAACCTTGTTTTCATGCTCCATATGCTACTTGCTTTGAATCCATGTTTTGCCATTATTTTTGCATGAAATATTAGGCCTATGAGTGATCTGTTTTCGAGCACAATATAAACTGTGAGTGGGCCTATTTTGAGCCCCTATTCAACATTGAAGAAGGACTCAACCCTGTTTGGCCTCTCTATAATGCACTTGCTTCATAATTTCTCATATTTACCGTAAACTTGCATGATTTGTTTGACCTACATGTAGTCTTTTTTAGAACATGTCATGAACTGTGAGTGAGCTTTTTTTGTGTCCCTCTACAACATTTTAGAAGGGATCAACCTTGATGGGGGTCTCCATGTTATACTTGTCTTTATATTCCTCTTTGACCCCCATTTTGCATGCTTTTTTAAGCTTATCTAGCTTCTGTTTTCGGCCATCATCAGAACTAGAAAGAGTCATATTTTGATCTTCTTGAAATATTTCATTAAGGGTCTTTTCTGGTTTGATGAATGTTTGGGGTACTTCATGTTATAGCCTAATGTATCCTTATTCTTGCATAGCATTTTTACCATGTTTTCATACTGAGTTGGGGGATGTCATCTACTGTAAATGTGCATATTTTTAGCCCCTCATCAGTGTTGTAGAAGGGTACTTTTCCATTTGAGCATTGCATACATCACTTGTTTCAATACCCCTCTCTTGGCCCGTATTTTTGCATGCTATTGTTGACCTATCTATGCTCATTATTTCGCCATGTTTTGTACTGTAAATAATGCTATTTTGGGGCTGCCTTGCTACTGTTTTGCATGTCATGCACCAATTATGCATGTTTAGTATGGCTATAGGCCATTCCGGGTGCTTATTATCGCATTTCGGGACCATTCCGGGCATTTGGTATCATTTCCCCACCTTTCAGGACTGTTTTGCATCATTTGTAGGTGCTGAAATTCCATTTGCATGTTTGCATTTCATTTTCCATGTCATTTCATACTTAAACGCATCGCCTCGGTTTGCGCGCCCGTGTGCACGCATTTCGAGGCACTTTTTTTATCCGACAGCCTCTCATGTGAGTGTGGCTGAGGCTCACTCATGTTAGTATAAGTCCATTTCACATTTCGTATGTCATTTCATGCTTTAATCTATCGCCTCGATTTGCGTGCCGGTGTGCACGCATTTCGAGGCACCTCATTTTCATCCGACGGCCTCCCGTGTGAGAGTGGCTGAGGTCCTCTCATGTTGGTATAAGTCCATTCTGCATTCTGTATGCCATTTTCGCATCATTACATTCCGTATGCCATTTTCTCGGTTTGCGTGCCCGCGGGCACGTACTTCGAGACATCTCATTTTAGCCTCATTACATATCATTTCCATGTCATTTTGCATTCCATATGCATCGCCTCGGTTTGCGCGCCTGTGGGCACGCATTTCGAGGCACTTCTTTTTTTATCCAACGGCCTCTTATGTGAGTGTGGCTGAGGCTCACTCATGTTAGTGTAAGTCCAATTTGCATCGCATGTGTCATTTCATGCCTTATGATCATCACCTCGGTTTGCGCGCCCGTGTGCACGCATTTCGAGGCACCTCATTTTCATGACATTGTGTATGTTAGGGTTGCATATTAGCTACATTTCATGCATATCATGCATATTGCATTGTGTTCGGGATAGGAGTTAGCCCGGGCACGGGAAACGAGGCACGTTTCGTACTCCGAGTGACGGAACGGGTCTCAATTCCCAAGTCACCGACACTCCGGATTACACATGATGGAGTTAGGTTTTTGTTGTAGCATTCATGTGCATTCATCCTATATTGAGTTGTGCAATCCGACTCCTCGGCCACCATGCATCGAGATGCGTGATTGGTGGTACGAGGATCGAGGCATGCATATATTGTGAAATACATTGCTATGCCCCTTTCCTGCTCTCTGTTGCAGCAAAATGGAGAATCAGCAACCTTTCAGAGTCCGGCACGCTTTTCGAGAAACATTGCAAACAGAGGCTAATTGGGGCATCCCAGTGGATTTCCACGCAAAGCAGCCCAAACTTGCAGCATTCATCAGAATTAAGGCACTCCCTGGCTTGCATGCCAGTTTACAGTTTTCCTTAGTTAATTTGTTAATTAATTAGGAATTTGTATATTATTCGGACTGTATATTTCGGACTGTACTATTCTTTTATTCGGACTGTATTATTTATTCGGACCCTCTGAGCGAGGGCATAATTGTAATAAGTGTGGGTGAGTGTGATGTATGTCTTCCAACCCCACGTCTTTCTTCCCTTTTATTTATCCGCTTATGATGGTTAGATTAGGGCATATTTTAATTAGCATACAGTATGACAGCATGTTTGCATCATTCATCTGTTTTGCACGCACCGGGCTCGGCGCATCATACAAACTGCATTTGTATTTCAATTCCAAATTGAATACGTGTTAGTTGCTGCATTTCACATGCCATGTTTAGAATAGCCGAGCCTGCTATAGTTGCATCTTTGCATGTGTTGCATTAGGCATTTCTGTATAATTAGGATCATGCATGATTTCTAATCAGCTTCTGTTTTGGCACGGAGTACTCGGTGAGTTTTATGCTTTAGCATCCTTGCATGTGTGAGTGACTGCAATGAATAGCATGCTTACCATGAGGCTATGTGCTTATCTGATAGAACTGCCTTGAATGCCTGTGGGTGGAGGTTGAGTTGCTTGGATTGGACAATTCATCAAATGCTTGTTTTAAGCCCACTAGATAGTGGCAAAATCATGTTTTCTAAGCCCACTTGAGGGTGGCAAATCCGCGTCTTAGCCTACCTGCGGGTAGCACCATCAAACCATTTTCAAACAAACAAACATGAAATGTTTTGTTCCAATTCAGGCGATCCAGTCTATATTTGTATGCTGTGCGCATCACATAGTAACCTAGGCTAATAACCGGAATAAGAACTCACAATGTTTTCAAAATAAGATATCATGGTTAGTAGAGGCCGGTCTTTGACCGGGCGAGCGGGGGTGCTCACGAAGTGACCTTCCCCAATCATACCCAAGTTCCCGAGCCGAGGCAACTTTGGTGATGACGGACACGTGGCCTTTGGCACCGAGTCAGGGTTTCCTAAATTTCTCAAAAATAAAATATTTAGGTGGCGACTCTGTATCTGGCAAAGCAGTACATGTTTGGCACTTCTTTCAAAAAATCTGTTTTCTCAAAACGATTTGTCGGATTTGGACTCTTTGGTTCAAGATTAAGAACCGTGACACAAATCGAGTCCGAGCTGTAGCGAGGTCCCCCGCGGGCTTGTTACAGTCTGCCAAGAAGCAAGCTACAGTCTCGCGATCTTCAACTGAGGCTGAATATCGTGCCTTAGCTCATGTTGTTGCTGAATTGAGTTGGCTTAGAATGCTTTTGGCTGATTTACATATTTCTTCTCCTACTATGCCCATACTGTGGTGTGATAATCTTTCGACCATCGCTCTTGCATCTAATCCAGTTTTTCATTCTCATTCCAAACACATTGAAGTCGATTGCCATTTTGTGCGTGAATGAGTTCTTGCCAAGGCTATTTCACTTCAGTATATTCCTACCTTAGATCAACTTGATGATCTTTTTACCAAACCTTTATCTATGGCTCGGTTCAATTATTTGAAAGCCAAACTCATAGAGTTTCCAACCCTTATGAGTTTGCAAAGGCATGATAGACTACCTCATAAAGATGATAAAGGTGTACCTGCAGCATCTAATCACAACCCCTCAACAGTTTCAGCATCAACGGCATGTGATGAAAATAGTTAGTTAGAGGCTATACAAATTGTATTAGTTGGTTACAAAGTATATATATACATTGTGTACACATACATTAGAATTAGTTATAACTATTTAGACAATTTGTATATGTATGAGCATGTTCAAGAGCATCAATCAATGAGAATCATTTTCAGCTTTTTCACATAAACACAAGTAACACTATAAAACCTTAAAATTTTCTTTTCTCACTCAAAAATTATAAAGACCACCGTAGCGACACATTAGGATTCGTATCTCTCTTACATCATACAAATTATGTGGTTTGATGTTATTAATAATTTTACAAAAAAAAATGTTAATAGAGTTTACTTTTAACAAATTAATTACAACAAATTGCGACAGTAGCCCCTATACTTTAATCCTTGTGTCATTTTAGTTACTCTAATTTCAATTGGTTTGATTGACCTTGAATTTATGTTGTTTTTTTTTTTTTTTTTTTTCAATTTGGTCCAATTGATTATAACTCTTAGCATTTTTTATGAAAAAAGAAAAAAAGAAAAAAAATGCATATAAGTGGCATTTGTCATATTTTTAGAGTAAAATTATAAATTTACTAACTTCAGTAAGTTAATCTCAATCAATTTAGTGATTATTTTCAGTCAAAAACATTAACAACATTATCAATTGGACTAAATTGACACAAAATTTAAAATTAAGTGTTAAAATTATGTCAATTGAAAGTGTAAAGACCAAAATAACACAAGAAACAAAAAGTAGGAACCACCGGTATAATTTGTCTAATTAATTAAATTAGTTGCGCACGCACATACACATAAATAAAAATAAAAATAACTCAATTTTTGTACAATTCACGCAATTCAGGCAACATGGGCAACTCAGGCTTAATTCGACTCAGACTTGGACAGACAACCTTAAGTTACAATTCGAGCTTAGGCTGGACTAGACAGCTCTCAATCACACAACTTGGGTTAGACTTGAACAACCTCTTAATCTGCTTGAACCCACCCGAGTTGCACCCTTAGTTTGAGCCCAAAGCACTTTACCCTCTTATGGTTCAGATATAGCCAAAAAGTACCCATGTGATTTTGGACAAAAATATAATCGCTAACACCATTAACAATATAGATATGAAATGACTGTAATACTCTCAAATCCTATATATTTTTTTGTTAGTTTCGTTATCTGTCGTCTCTCATACACATAATTTATTCTTAATTATTTATTATAATTCTTAACATGTTAATCTAATTTTAATTATATTATATTTTAAATAGATCATTAATTATATTTTATATCTTAGATCAATCTTTAATTATATTTGAACCGTGTGAAAATGATTTTAATTTTTTATACCTTGAAATATTCACATAAATCAAAGATTACAAGTAGAGGGTTGTTTAGGATTTGCTTATTTAGTTGTGTTTTGAGAAGATGGTAAAAAAATTAGCTTTTTGACCTTTTTTGTAGCTTTTTGGCTTTTTTGGTATAAAAAAATAAAGAGGTGATGTGACTTAAAAAATTTAAAAAGTTAGCATTTTACTAACTTGCCAAAAGGCCCCTTAGTATAATTTTTTACTTTTTATTAAAATAATAATAATAATAATAATAATAATATAATCCAAATAAATACACTTATCAAATAAATATATTTATTTACATCATCGCCAAACACACCCTAAATCTTTGATTTAATTGTTGACCTGGTTAAAAAGAGAGCAGCATGTCTCCAATTCGAGATCAGACTCGACGGTGTTGTTCGGCCCGTGGGGCCCACCATGGGTTCCATTTTAATAATCTGAACTGTTCAGTGTGTAAAACTCGTCGAGTATTATATGCTTGTAAAAAATCACGTTAATCGGATATCGATAGCTATGTGATCAAATTAGTTTTGTATTAAAAAGAAAGAGGACGGTGAACAAATTAACAGTTGACAAAAAAATAATCCGATGAGATAGCTATCGATATCTGATCAACGTGATTTTTTACAGGCATATAGTACTCGACGAGTTCTACACATTAAACGGTTTGAATTATCAAAAAGGGACCCGTGGTGGGCCTCCACGCGTAGAACAGTACCGTCTAGTCCGATCTCAAACTGAAGGCAAGCTGCTTCCGATTAAAAAACAGCAATGATTCAGAGTACTAATTTTGATACTCTAATGGAACATTAATAGCATGATAAAAAGAAAAATAAATAAATAAATTAAGACCAAAACATAACATCACAATAAATAAGACCTGCTACTAACTTTTTAAAACTGATTTTAGATCTCAATAATTAAAACTCGAAAGCATTTTTTCAGTTAAAAAATCTAGCCCAAAGCAGCCCTCCCCTTCCTCAACCTGCCCCCTCAGCCTCTTTATATATGCCTCCCTCTCTCTCCCTCTCTCTCTCTCTTAACGGTTTCTCCTTTCATTTCTTTGGCCATCCTGTTTTCGTCTCTCTTATTTCTGCGTGATTGATTGATTCCTCAACCCACCCGTCACCAACATCTAACGGTAAATCCAAGACTCATAGAGAGTGAGAGAGAAACCTTCTCTCCCAATATATTCAAAAAAAATGAAAAATTAAAAAAGAAAAAAAAGAGAGAGAGTTGATTGATGGTGATAGTTCAGTCACTTTCACATCTACTCTTTTTATTTACACCTTCAGGCATTCTTTTCTTTTCTTGATCTCGACAACCAAATCATTTTCCTCAACATCTTTGTGTTTTAGTTAGTTTCAATTTTTTAGTTTACAACCCTCTTCCTAATTCCTCTTAGTTGTTTTCCGGCAAGCGGTTTTCCAATGGACGGTTGCGGCAGCAGTGGTGGTGGTGGTGGTGGTGGTGGTGATGACAGTTTTTCTGATTTTTTTGAAGAGTCTGAATTCGGCAAAACCCACTTGGCCGGAGCAGCCTCGCCGGAGGATATCTTCAGCATTCTTGAAAGCTTAGAGGGTGGTGGTGTTGCAGAGTTTGCTCCGATTGAACTGCCGGAGCAAACTGGGTTGGGTTGGAAGGATGGTGGTGAAGAAATGGGGACAATGAGGTTAGTTTCGCAGAAATCGACTTCTTCAAGTGCATTGATAGAATCTGAGACTGAGATTGAAGCTTCTTCACCAAAGAGCAAGAGACAGAAGCTCGCAAACGCAACGGCTTCTTCGGAGGAAGCAAACCCAGATGGGCAACAAAAGGTATCTCACATAACAGTCGAGCGAAACCGGAGGAAGCAGATGAATGAGCATTTGTCGATTTTACGCTCTCTTATGCCTTGTTTTTATGTCAAAAGAGTAAGTGATTTTGCTATTTTGGCTCTCAATTTATGTTTGTCACGCTAGTCTTATTGCTTCTGTAATTCATTCAAATTTAGTAGTTTATATGGTTTACAAGCATTTTCATTCGTTCTCAATTAGTTTTAAGTTTGATAACTTAAAGCTAAGTCTTGGATGTCCTCTCGAGCTAAGTCTCTTTGCCTCCAGTTGCATCTGTTGTTTAATTGAGCACCGTAAATTGTTTCCAAAAGGCCTACTTTAAAGGGTTTTTTTTTTTTTTTTTTAACAAAGAAAGAATTTTTTTTATAACAACAAACTAAGACCAGATACAAGAAAGACTAAATCAAAGAAAATATAGTAATCAAGTTAATTTCTCCTCAAATTTTCCTGTGGTTCTCAAATTGTTTTAGATTGAGGCTTGTTACACTTGTCTCATATTATCTCTCTAAGCTGCATAAACTTAATTAATACATGCAGAAATCTCTTCACTCATTGCCAATTAATTTTAAATTGAATGATTTAACTTGGTATCAAAGTAGGGTCTTGAAGTAGGGTCTTGAGTGGTGGTCTCTAATATTCTCTTGTTTTTTTTTTTATGTCTTTGTCACCTCCACGTGTTACCCAAATTTAGTTATTTGTTCTATAAATTCTTACATTCATTGTTATAATTAATTTTGAAGTAGATAGTTTAACAAGGGTAATTGTTTCTTGTCTTCTTTATTGTAATTTCTATTCTAATTCATTTTTCCTTGCATAGGGTGATCAAGCATCAATAATAGGTGGGGTTGTGGATTACATCAATGAGTTGCAGCAAGTTCTACAGTCACTGGAGGCCAAGAAGCAAAGGAAATTATACAGTGAGGTACTAAGTCCAAGGCTTGTCTCAAGTCCAAGACCCTCACCACTTAGCCCTAGAAAACCACCACTGAGCCCTAGGCTAAACTTACCCATAAGTCCAAGAACCCCACAACCAAGTAGCCCTTACAAGCCTAGATTGCAGCAGCAAGGTTATCTTTCTCCAACATGCATGCCCACTTCACTTGACCCATCTCCTTCTTCTTCTTCTTCCACTTCCTCCATTAATGACACTGTTAACGAGCTTTTCGCTAACTCTAGATCATCAATTGCTGACGTTGAGGTGAAATTCTCTGGGCCAAATGTTCTTCTGAAGACAGTATCATCTCGAATTCCCGGACAAGCTATGAAGATAATATCAGCTCTAGAAAACCTCTCACTTGAAATCCTCCATCTGAGCATCACCACCATTGATGAAAACATGCTTAATTCATTCACCATCAAGGTAACACAGAAAAGCTCATATGCTGTTCTAAGATCTATCTACTTCTTCTTTTTTTATTTTTTGTTTTTATTTGTTTGCACTTGAAAGGGATAAAAATAAAATAAAATAAAATAAAAAATGTGCTATGAACAACCCAGCAAATATTATAATATTTTGAAGGTGAAAAAAAAAAAAGAACAAAAAAAAGAGTAATATTATATAAACAAATTCTTATACAAAATTTCGGTATAGAATGTTGTGGTTTTTTATCATCTTTTCATTTTCAAAATGCCTGTATAATTTCATATATGCCACTCCTATATTATTCTTATTATGAATTATGTAAAAAATATGTAAGCATACCATTTAAAATAAAATTTTAAAAATATATATATTTTTAAAATACACACTAGCCTGGCTTCCCACACCCAGTTAAATGATAAAGCATATATATATTTTATAGAAATGACCAGGATTACTAGCCCTAAAAGTATCTTAAAGGGGTAAACATGTTTTTGCTGCGTCTAAATGTTTCTCTACTTCCTTTGATTTGTTGTTTTTATGTTGGAACTATGTGGTGTTTCTTTTTGTCCTCTCTCTCTCTCTCTCTCAAAGACACATACCTACACACGCACAAACATTTCGACATAATTCAGCTGTGGTACTTCAGATGGATAGATTTGAATGAAATAGGACACAACAACACTCTTCATAGCTTTTTTTTTAACTAATGCTTTTGTTACACTGAAGTCATGTTTAATTCACAAGATTAACAGTGAATTATTAATAATCTTATTAAATTAGTGTGGTATTCACTATCCAATTAGATTAATATCCATTGGATTAATAATCTCACCCCTATCCCATTACTAATAATCCTACAAATTTGTTGGATTAATTATCCATTGGATTAATAATCCTAAACCAAAATGTTAAAATAAACATAGGATAATTGGGCCCACGGATTAATAATCTCAATTCCATACTCCAATCCACCCAATCAAACATGCCCTGAGAATATTTATGGAGTCCTACTGTCCTCCATATGTCTATCATAAGAAAATTATAAATTTTCATAATGAAAGTTATGAATTTTTATAGGATTACTTACAAATTATGTAGTGTAATTATGAAGGGAACACCATAAAATAAAATAAAACTATCAATTACAACTCTTCATAGTTTTATTATGAATATCACATTATTGACATTTTTGTTATGTTTTTTATTTGTGAGTAAAAAACTATATTTTTTTATGATGGAAAGAGTAATATTATTTTTTTAATTTTCAATTATGTAATTACGAAATCACACACCATATATACACTCTTTTACATGAATAATAATATTTGCCAATGTTTATTTATTCATTCGTAAAGATAGATGCTAATAAAAATTGTACCTTCCCTGCCTATAAATATATTAAACTTATTGTTGTGATATAGTATCGAAATAATTGACAAATGTTTTTAAAAAATAGATAAGAAAAATGTTTAAAAGAGTTTTAAATTCAGAAAAGAAAGGGAAAAAACAGTGTGAGTTCGAAGAAAATTATTTTGTTTTTTATCCCTTTTTTATTTTTTCAACGATGCTATATAGCCATAAAAATTATTCAAAAAATTATTTAGAAAAATAGGATTTATAGATCACAATCATTTTAAGTGGGGCTTTCAGGTCATTTTCAGTGCAAAAGTTATAGCATCTTTTTTTGGTTTTATTTATTTATTTATTCATTTAGTTACATGCAAAAGTCACAATCATATATTTATTTATTTAAGTGGGGCTTCAAAAAATTATTTATTTATTTATTATAGGTAAATTATATTTTCACCCATATAGTTTAAGTCAAATTTCACTTTGGTTCTTATTATTTTAATTTGAACAATTTGGTCCTTGTATACTTTAGGTTGAATTTCAATTTGGTCATTGAACCTAAAGTTCCGTTATATTCTTTTACATGTATACCTTAGAACATTGACATGTGTTTAAAATTGTTATTTTTAACCTTAAATTTGAATATAATGACCAAACTAAAGCTAGATCTAAAATGTTAAGGACCAAATTGTTCAATTTGAAATAATATAAATAAAAGTAAAATTTAAGTCAAATTATAGAAATTAAAAATCTAATTTTGCTTTTTTTCTTCTTATGTCTTAGGAATATTTGTTAGCTAAATCTTTTATAAAAGTGGATAATTTAAGAAATATAGAAAAATTTAATAATTTTGTAACCTAATATTCTTAAGACACCGGTTAATAAATGTAAAAAATACACCTGTGTTTGAAGTTCAACAATTATTTGTGATGATTTCACATTCATTTGTTTTTGTTGTCCTGCTCTATGTATGAATCTGAGGTTCACTGCATTCTCACAGGAAGGACACTCACACTGAAAACTATGATTATTTGTGCCCTTATAATCTGTTTTGTAATTTTTATTTTTTAAGAAGATAAAAATTCAAAAAAACTATCTCCGTATTTACTTCAATAGTGAATGTAGGGTGTGAGTCAATCTGGTCCACACAATTTAAAAGGGCAAATTTCTAGTAGTTTTTGTAGTTTGTTTTTTTTTTATCGGCAAAAATAAGCTTTATTGATGAAAAAACAAATACAAAGTACAAGAAAATACATCAATAAAGGAGAAGGAAGTGCAAAAGCATCACAGTGCGCTAAGTGATCCCAATTAGGTTGGTACCACCGAGCTCACACTATCATTTGCTAGCACCCCAAGTTTTTGTAGTTTGTTGTTTATATCAATTTGTTCATTTTAGTTTTAATTGCATTCTTTTACTCTTAAATTTTAATTTAGTTTAATTGATAATATCTATTTACAAATTAGACTTCATATAGTAAATTACTCCATTCACTCTCTACATAGTGGTTGAGGGGATAGGGTTCAAAGTAAAATCATCTACTTTATTTTCAATGAATCATTTTGTCCTTGATTTGTCTAATTTTTTTAATAAATATTATCAATTGGATTAAATTAATGTAGCTGCAATCATTGCAAACGACTTAGTGGTTGTATAATACCCTTTGTAGTGTGAGGTTTCGAGTTTAACTTCTATGGAAAGGAGTTTGATATCTTTGTGGTGTAGTTTACTTCTCCCCATTGTGAATGTTGTATGTAGTTGGTAATAGGGGTGGATATTGACTCGTTGACCCGCCTAGGCTGCCTGGGCCAACTCTACTTTTTTACAATTTGAGAAGGTTGTTTTAATCAACAGGGCCAAGTTGGGCTAACATTTTTAGTCCAATATATTAATAGACCCAGCCCGCTATTAAATTAATTAATTAATTATAATATATTAAAAAATATTTTTTTTTAATCTATATTTTATTGTTTTTGATTTTATTAAAACTCACATTTGTGGTAATGTGTGATTGAATTTATTTAAAAAAATCTTTTAATTCATATAAAAAAAACCTTCAATTTATAATGATGTCAATATATTTATTTAAGAAATATAGCATGTGATTGAATTTAATTACGGAATGTTTTATTCTTTATTTTTTAATATATAACCCAATGGTGAGCTTGAGATTTATAATTATTTTGTAGACTTGGGATTGGGCAAAAATGTAGAGACTCGATATTAGGGCGAGGCAAGGTTTGAGCAAATACAAAGTCTCGTATTATATAGTGCCCGACGAATATCCACCCCTGCTTAGTAATGATTGTTGGGCTTAGGTTTGGATTTGATATATTGATTGTGTTAGGTTTTGTTAACTTTATAGCTATTGTGAGCTACTAGTCTATTTGATGATTTAAATATTTTTTATATTTATAATTATTCTCTTATCGATTGATAAAAAAAAAAGTAACTATATGAAAAAATTAAGGAAGAAAATTAATACAATTAAAACTACAGGGATTCAATTGACAGTGGCTATAATTTGCTCCAAATAAAATTATGGATAATTTTTTGGGTATTTTTTTTTTGAGCATGTATGATTAATTTATTTATTTATTTATTTATTTTTCTTCCTAGATTAACATAATGGTTTGACATAAATCTAATTAGAGAAGCTAATGATTGGGTGTTGTGTGACATTGTTGATAGATTGGAATTGAATGCAAGCTTAGCGCGGAGGAACTCGCTCACCAAATTCAGCAAACATTCTGCTAATTAATTTAAGTTTCCACTAAAGATTCATCAGTTAACACCTTCTCTCTCTCTCTCTCTCTCTCTCCTCTGCTGCAGAGACGCTGCCATAATAAAAGAGAATGGGAGGAGGAGGAGGCATTTACCACCATTATTTACTTTTTTTTTTTTACAGATGTAACAGTAGATCAGTCATAACCTGTATTTGCTAGTGTATCTTCTTCTATGAACTTTATTTTCATTTCCCAATTCAATTTTATTTGTCTTCGGTGGATATTTATTTTTAGAGTGATGTTTTTTTTTTTGATCAGCCAAAAATTGTGTTTCATAAAAGAAATATCATGAAAAATTTTGTTATGAAAATTCTCTGCCCTTTGATTATACATACAATAAAATATCATATACTAATAAAATGATGAAAAACCTTCATGAAATTCTTTAGGGTAAATTATACAAATAGTCTCTTGTAGACTGTCCCCGAATGCCCCGGGAGGGTTAAGTCCCGTTCTATTCATATTGGGGTCACTACAGTTCGAAGGACTCAAATGTCACGGTTCTTAATCTTCAACCCAAGAGTCCAAATCCGGCAAATCGTTTGGAAAACAGATTTTTTGAAAGAAGTGCCAAACATGGACTACTTTGCCAGATACAGAGTCGCCACCTAAATGTTTTATTTTGAGAAATTTAGGAAACCCTAACTCGTTGCCAAAGGCCACGTGTCCGTCATCACCAAAGTTGCCTCGGCTCGGGAACTTGGGTACGATTAGGGAAGGTCACTTCGTGAGCACCCCCACTCGCCCGGTCAAAGACCGGCCTCTACTAACCATGATATCTTATTTTGAAAACGATGTGAGTTCTTATTCCGGTTATTAGCCTAGGTTACTATGTGATGCTTGCAGCAAACAAGTATAGACTGAGCTGCCTGAATTGGAACAAAACATTTCATTTTTGTTTGTTTGAAAATGGTTTGATGGTGCTACTCGCAGGTAGGCTAAGACGTGGATTTGCCACCCTCAGGTGGGCTTAGAAAACATGATTTTGCCACTATCTAGTGGGCTTAACACAAACATTTTGTCCCAATTCAAGTAACCCAACCTCCACCCACAGGCATTCAAGGCAGTTATATCATATAAGCACATAGCCTCATGGAAAGCATGTTATCATGGCAACACTCACACGCATGCAAGAATGCTAAAGCATAACACTCACCGAGTACTCCAAGCCAAAAACAGAAACTTATTAGAAATCATGCATGATCCTAATTATACAGAAATGTCTAATGCAACACATGCAAAGATACAACGATAGCAGGCTCGGCTAGTCTAAACATGGCATATGGGAATGCTGCAATTAACACGTATTCAATTTGGAATTGAAATACAAATGCAGTTTGTATGATGCGCCGAGCCCGGTGCGTGCAAAACAGATGAATGATGCAAACATGCTGTCATACTGTATGCTAATTGAAATATGCCCTATATCTAACCATCATAAGCGGGTAAATAAAAGGGAAGAAAGACGTGGGGTTGGAAGACATACATCACACTCACCCACACTTATTACAGTTATGCCCTCGCGCAGAGGGTCCGAATAAATATACAGATTTCTAATTAATCAACAAATTAAACTAAGAAAAATCGTAAACTGGCATACAAGCCAGGGGGCTGCCTCACTTCTGATGAATGCCGCGAGTTGGGCTGCCTTTTTGGAAATCCACTGGGATGCCCTAATTAGCCTCTGTTTGCAACGTTCCTCGAAATGCGTGCCAAGCCTCGGAAGACTGCTGATTCTTGATTTTGCTGCAACAGAGAGTAGGAAAGGGGCATAGCAATGTATTTCACAAATATATGCATGCCTCGATCCTCGTGCCACCAATCACGCATCTCGATGCATGATGGCCGAGGAGTCGGATTGCACAACTCAATATAGGATGAATGCAGATGAATGCTACAACAAAACCTAACTCCATCATGGGTAATCCGGAGTGTCGGTGACTTGGGAATTGAGACCCGTTCCGTCACTCGGAGTACGAAACGTGCCTCGTTTCCCGTGCTCGGGCTAACTCCTATCCTGAACACGATGCAATATGCATGATATGCATGAATGCAACTAAAATACAATCCTAGCATGCACAATGCTATGAAAATGAGATGCCTCGAAATGCGTGCACGCGGGCACGTAAACCGAGGCGATGATCCTAATGCATAAAATGGCATACGCAATGCAAATTGGACTTATACTGACACGAGTGGACCTCAGCCACACTCACACAGGAGGCCAACAGATAAAAAAAACGAGATGCCTCGGAGTGCGTGCACACGGGCACGCAAACCGAGACAATGTCATACGGAATGCGATGATGCTAAAATGACATACAGAATGTAAAATGGACTTACACTAACATGAGAGGACCTCAGCCACTCTCACATAAGAGGCCGTCGGATAAAAGCGAAGTGCCTCGAAATGCGTGCACACGGACACGCAAACCGAGGCAATGGCATACGGAATGCAAAGAGCTAAAATGGCATACAGAATGCAAAATGGACTTACACTAACATGAGAGAGCCTCAGCCACACTCACATAAGAGGCCGTCGGATAAAAGCGAAGTGCCTCGAAATGCGTGCACACGGACACGCAAACCGAGGCAATGGCATACGGAATGAAATGACATGGAAAATGATATGCAAACATGCAAATGGAATTTCAGCACTTACAAATGATGCAAAACAGTCCCGAAAGGTGGGGAAATGATACCAAATGCCTGGAATGGTCCCGAAATGCGATAATAAGCACCCGGAATGGCCTATAGCCATACTAAACATGCATAATTGGTACATGACATGCAAAATAGTAGCAAGGCAGCCCCAAAATAGCATTTTTTACAGTACAAAACAAGGCGAAATAGTGAGCATAGATAGGGCAACAATGGCATGCAAAAATGGGGGCCAAGAGAGGGGTATTGAAACAAGTGATGTATGCAATGCTCAAATGGAAAAGTACCCTTCTACAACACTGATGAGGGGCTAAAAATATGCACATTTACAGTAGATGATATCCCCCAGCTCAGTATGCAAACATGGTAAAAATGCTATGCAAGATTGAGGATACATAAGGCTATAACATGACGTACCCTAAACATTCATCAAACCAGAAAAGGCCCTTAATGAAATATGTCAAGAAGATCAAAATATGACTCTTTCCAGTTCTGATGATGGCCGAAAACAGAAGCTAGATGAGCTTAAAAAAGCATGCAAAAAGAGGGTCAAAGAGGGATATAAAGGCAAGTATAACATGGAGACCCCAAACAAGATTGATCCCTTCTACAATGTTGTAGAGGGATACAAAATAAGCTTACTCACAGTTCATGACATGTTCCAAAACAGACTACATGTAGATCAAACAAATCATGCAATTTTACGGTAAATATGAGAAATTATGAAGCAAGTGCATGATAGAGAGGCCAAACAGGGCTGAGCCCTTCTTCAATGTTGAAGAGGGGCTCCAAATAGGCCCACTCACAGTTTACCTTATGCTCGAAAACAGATCACTCATAGGCTAGAAAAAGCATGCAAAAACAAGGGTAAAACATGGATTCAAAGCAAGTGACATATGGAGCATGAAAACAAGGTTGAGCCCTTCTTCAATGTTGAAGAGGGCCTCAAAATGAGCACAATATCAGTTCATGAGATGCTCCAATTCAGATCACACATAGGCCAAATATTCGATGCAAAATAATGGCATATAAGAGGATATTGAGACAAGTGCAAGATGGAGGGCTCAAACAGAGTTGAGCCCTTAAACAAACATCAAGAATAGCTCAAAATAGACCTAGTTTCAGTTAAGGTCGGAGCCCAAAACAGTGAGCAAGTAGGGTTAAGAAAAGAGGCAAGAAAGTGGTGAAAAAGAGGGAGTTTGAGACTTACCCTTGTAGACAACTTCTTGGCTGCCTTTTGCTTGAAGAAAGTTGCTTCTAAGCCTCTCAAGAACCCTTCCTTGCTGCTGGAAATGGAGTGGTGATGGTGGTGCTAGATGATGATGAAGAAATGGAAGTAAACTTGAGAGTTTGAGAGAGATATAGATGGATATGGGTGTGTATCTTTGAGAGCAATTTTTTTCTAACCCTTGGGACCAATTCTCGGCTGGCTTATATGGACAAAAGGAGGAGTGTAAAGGTGGAGGGAAATGCACCCAAGCTTTCCCTCCTAAAATATCCCCCGGATACAGATATTTTCTGGGGGAAACAGCTGCACAACTGTAAAGTATGCACTGAGAGAAGCATGGCCGGCCATGTGCTTTTACTGCAGGTGGCCGGCCGGCCACCCCCTATGGCCGGCCGGCCAAGGGTCAAAAAGGTCATGGTGATTTAGTGGCCGACCACCAAGGATTGGTGTCCTCCCAGGTGTGCTGAACAAGACCCTGTGGTTCAAATTTGACAACTCTAAAATAGGAGAGAGAATAGGCCAATTCAAAGAGGGGTTCAAAAGGGTCAAAGAGAATTACTGGCCGGCCATGTGTTTTTAGGGTCCTCCCATGTGTGTACAACACAAATATGTGGTTTTGGCTCGAAGAAAATGGCCCTAGGGTGTTCAACATTAGCCCGGAAGTGAGAAAAACGGGCGCCGGAAGAGCATAACTGCTTGCTGAGACAATTGCTAGCCTCCCACCCTCCAGTGATCTTCCTGATGATAAAACAGAGGTACCTGCCAAAAATGAACGAAAACCGATGCAAAACGAAAGCTCGGGGGCCAAAACACGCAGTTCGAGGTCCCGAAAACCGGCCGTTAAGCACCGAAAGTGGTGTTTGGCCACGAAGTGGGTATCTAAGACCCCAGTGTCCCTCAAAAGGGAGTAAATGAGATGCATGCCAAAAACCGAAGGAATCGGAGATGGTTGGGTGGTCCCGAACCGAGGCACACGGCCTGACGGCTCCGAAAACCGGGAACCGGGCTCTGAAATGGGCAAAATGGCCTACGGCCATGAAATGTAGCCCACGGCCACTGAGAGATGGTCTACGGGACCTCTCCCTCCCCTCGGGAAAGAAAACAGAGAAAACCGAGTCTGGTTCGCAAACCGAGACAAGGTACAGAAGAGGGTTCGGAAGTCCGGAGGCAGGGCTCACGGCCGCGACTCTGAGACTTCTGAACGAGCACGATATGCAACATCACCGAGGGCTCAATCGGCGACGTCTGAGTCTTAAGGTCGGTCAAAAATGGGGTGTCTACATCTCTGTAATTTACACGATGTGTCAATTTGGTCCCTATTGTTTCAATTTACTCGATTTTGTCCATTAATTTAACAGATCGTGTCATTTTAGTCCAATAAATAATAGTTGTTAAGTTTGGTGGACGAAAAGTCAAACAATGTGTCAATTTGGTCCCTGTAGTTTACACAATGTGTCAATTTGGTTCATGTTAAAATCGAACAAATTAAAACAACAGGGACCAAATTGACACATTGTGTAAATTATAGTGATCAGATTGACACATTGTGTAAATTTTTCGTCCACTAAACTTAACAACCGTTCTTTACTAGATAAAAATGACACAATCTGTTAAATTAAAGGGCAAAATCGAGCAAATTAAAAAAATAGAAACTAAATTAACACATCGTGTAAACTACATGTTCCGTTTGCATAATTTATCTAATTTTTTATAATATTTTTTCATAAAACCTATCATTATTCTTATTTTTATTAGTACTTTGTTAATTTTATATTACAATAATGATAAAAAAAAAAACTTTAAATTTTAAGCTCTAAAGAATTCTAGTGATGTGGTAAGGATAAAAAATAATAATAATAATAAATAAAAATCAATAGAGTATAGTCTACCCCTAGAGCTCTTTTAAAGCTCATGTTTTAGAGTTTCAAAATATTTTTGTTTATTTTATTTTGGAAATGACTAATGATGGGGTGTTTAAATTTTTGTACCAAACTCACTGACTATTTAGAAGGAATTGGAGTGCTCATTGTTGTGTGTTCGTTAAGGCATACTTTGAGACATATTTCGATAATCTACTTATAAAAATTTAAATTAATTGGATATTGGTAATGTTTTCATCAAAATACATTTGTATTGAGTTTTATATTTAAAATAATACTTACCATCCATTTTTTTTAATACAAATGTTCTTTAATAAATAGGCTGTTGATAACCGATCAACTTAATTTTTTGAAAGTACTACACAATGTACTCAAAAAATTAAACAGATCAAATTATCAAAATAAGATCCGGAATGTGCCTCAAAGAGTGCATACAATGTACCAATAACATGAACATGAATGATAAATGGTTACCTAAGATGACAAATAAATTCAGCACAAAAATAAAAGAGTATTAAAGACCCACACTTCGGTAAATCAAGTGCATGGGATTCTTCCGATAAGGGGGACCGTACCGTAACACTTCCTAGAGTTTGTCTCGATTTTATTTTGATGATATAGATTGTTCATATTATATAATTTATTGAGCATATCATCCATATAAAAAATGAAATTAATTGGACATATATAGCCTCATAATCAGGCCCTAATTTTGTTTAAAAAGATTATCAAAATCATACTAATCATTTAGACATAAATGTGGTCTTATAATGTACAAATGTCTAATTAAATTTTTTTTTTCATAAATGATTTACTTAACGAATCTTACAATATGAACAGGTTGAATTATCAAAATAGATTCTGAATAGAACTCCACGGGTTCATAGGCACATCACCATGTCTTCAAAATTTAACCCCTACAGTTTAGCCACACCATTGTGATTTGAGATTTTTGTATTTTAAAATTTTCATAATATCGTACGGTCGATAATGCAATAAAAATAAATAAATAAAATTGAGAGAAGGAATCTTTAACCACTCATGTACCCCTTTTTCAAACTCGGATTTAGGGTGGGTGTTGTGACACCACCTGATCATATTTTGATGATTCAAATTGTTCATATTATGAGATTTATTGAGTATATTTTTCATATAAAAAATAAAATTAATCGGACAAGTATAACCCTATGATCAAGCCGAATAATAACATTAAGAAATTATCAAAAGCATGCTAACCGTTGATTTTTTTTCTAAACATAAATGTAGTATTGTTGTGTGTTACAAATGTTTAATTAATTTGAATTTTTTCATAAATAATCTATTCAACAAACCCTACACTAATGAACAATTTGTATCATTAAAATAAATTCAAAACACTTCTTTACAGGTTTACAACACGTTGTCTAATTTAAATCAGACCAGGTGTGATTGGGTTTGGATAGATGGTCTAGAGTTGTTGGTAGTTCATCTGGTAAGTCTTGTTCTGCTCAGTTTTTGCTGTCTCTTAAGTGTGCTGCTGGTTTTATATCTGGTGTGTGGCAGAGATAAGTTGGTCTGGTTTTGGCCTTCTGATGCTGAATTGAGTGTTGTGTGCTGCTGGTTTTATATCTGGTGTGTGGCGAAGCTAAGTTGGTCTGGTTTTGGCCTCCTGTTTGTCTGGTTCGAGTTGATGCTGCTAGGGTGCTTGACTGCTGATTTCTGGAGGGCTGGAAGATGGGTTGCTATGTATAGGAGGTGGTTGGAGCTTAGTGTTGTGAAGGCCTCAAATAAACTGCTGCTACAATTTAGCTACATGTAATGAGTTGAATGGATGCTATGATGCTTGGGTGTTGCTGTTAAATGGATGCTTTGTGATGGATGGGTGTGAATTGGTCTGGAGCTTTTTGTCATCTACCGCTGCATGCTTTTTTTTTTTTTGTTTTTTTTTTTTTCTTTCTAGTTTTTGATGCTCTTCGAACAGAGCATCTCTATTTTTGCAGTAGTGTTGGAGGCACAGTTTGTAGGTCTGCAGTGTTGTTGTGATGATGTTTTCAAAACCTCATGAGGCTTTGTGATGGAAGAGTGTGACTTGAGCTGTTGCTGCATGTCTATTGTAGAAACTAGGAGGTTGGAGCATGTCTATCTGCTACTGTTTTTGGAAATTAATTATGTAGAGAGGAAATTGATCTGCTGCTGCATGTCTTTCTGCTGCCGTTGTTAATTAGGTGATTTTTTGTGTTGTTGGTTTCTCACCAACTAGAAGGTTGGAGCTTTTTCTAGCTCCAAACTCCTCTTTATTGATGTTTGCCTATCATGTGTAATTTATAGGCGGTTCATCAATAAAGTTTTCTTTTGTCGATCAAAAAAAAAAAAAAAAAAAACACGTTGTTGTCCTCAAACTCTATCTTGCTGCCTATGGCTCCATTTTTCGTCAATGAACTACATTATATTGATTTTTCAATGTAGGATGCAATGAAGTAGGAAATGTACAATGATCCACATTATCATTGGGCATAAAATAAGAAAAGAAAAATGATAAGTAACGTAGTGCCCAAAAATGCTGTAGATGATTTCTTTGATTTTTTTTTTATCGGCAAAAAAAATTTTTTATTGATGTGAGAGCAAGGTACACAAACAACAAACATCAATAAAGCGAGGTAAATGCAAAAGTATCACGATGAGCTAAATCATCCCAACTATGTTGGCACCAAAAAACCCATCTTATCATTTGCTAACACCCCCAAAGTTGGTGAGTAACCAACCAAAGAAACAGGAGAAACTCAAATCAGCATAGCAATCCACAACTGAGCATAGCAGTCCAACAAAATAGAACATCCACCTTCAACCAGCATATCAGTTCATCCACCTCTCCCTTTTATCAACCACTAAGACTTACAGCCAACTACTTTCCATACAATAGAGCATAACAAAGCAGAACATAACAAAGGAAAACAGCAGCCGAGCATCCGCAAATCAGCCTTAGCATACAGAAATCAGCATTGCAAATTTGACACTATCAGTTTTAGCACAGCAAACACAAAGCAGATATCTCCTCTATATTATTAGCGTAGCCTGGCAGTCACCATATCAGCTCAGCATTCCACAGATGAGCATAGCAGGCACAAAACAGATAGCCTCCCCTACAACATTAGCACAGCCTAGCAGTCACCATAACAGTTCAGACCATGACCATATATCAGTACAACATATCAGCCCAACATATCAGTACAACCCACCTCTCTCTATTCACAACAATCTATACTTTGCACCCTGCTATTACCCATACAAATGCAAGCACCAAAACCAGAGAAACTCCTCTACAACCTTAGCACAACATGGCAGTTCAGCACTCCACTGATAAGCTTAGCTGACCAATAGATGAAGACTTTGGCTCATCCTATTATCACCCACCCAGACTTTGCAGCCTTCTTCCTCCCAAACAATACCTGATGCCTCTGAGATTGGAGATGAAATCCTGATAGATAACTCTCAAACAATGAAACAGAGTTGTGCGGCCAAAACACTAGCAGCTGCCCCATTACACTGAACAATAAATCTGTTTTCTTAACATAAAGCATCTATCTATATGTTTATGTCATTTGTTCATCCCTATCCCCCAATTCCATTAGTGGTATCATAACAAACTAAATAGAATGAGCACTTGTGCAAACCTTTGCTACCCAAAAAACACCAGAATTTGTGAGGAAACAAGACAACAGAATCCAATCTACAGACCAATCAGCAAAACAACATGAGACATGTGCATATCTCTGCTACCATGAGCACCATTTAGACCAACACCCAACCATTCAGAACAAACACTTCTGTGATGATGCTACCATAAGCACCATCACACCAATTATGGACTGATGAACCAAAAAACTCATATGGGTAGGCAGAGAACTAGCAGTAGAATAATAGCAACAGAGAAAAGATGCCACCAGACTTGATCCAGATCATTCTGCCTCCATTTCTGATGCAAAACTTCACTCTAACAACAACCACCAAGACTTGCAGCCAGCAAAAGCACAAGATCAGCAAATGCCTCACTCCCTTGTGAAGACCTAAATAGCAGAGAACACTCCTCAACAACTAGCATAGGAACAGAGTTTAACAGACTAACAGACCACTACCTAAGCATATCTGAGTAGCCTGAGCATATCTGAGCAACTAAGAAGCAAACACCCAAACAACAGCAGCCAACTCACCAACAACATAGCAAGATTTACAGCCTGAACATAGCTAAACAGCTAAGAGGCAAAACACCCAAAGGAAAGCAGTCCCACACACCAAAGCCAGCAGTAGATCAAATAGACAGCAGAGGAAGATGAAAAAGAATCTGAAGTAGAGCAGCAGCAATTCTACTACAAGGCCCCACCAGACACATTACACACAACTTCTAACTTGATGAAAATTAAACACATACTCATCCACTGTGTACCCTTGCCCAACTGAATGAGTTTTCAGCCAAAGGGCCACTCTAACTTTAATAAGCACATAGAGATCTTCACAGGTAGGTTGCAGCCCATTGAACAGATAGTCATTCATACACTTCCAGAGAGACCATAGACCAGCAATCAGGATTGATCTCCAAATTTGCTTTTCCTTTTTCCTAAATTTCCAGCCCAACCACCAGTGCATTAGCATGACCACTGAGCTAGGGGAAACCCAGTGCAAACCCCATCACTTAATTAGATTAAACCACACTTTCCAAGCAAAGGGGCACAACAGCAGAACATGATTAAGTGATTTAATCTCAGTTTGACAGAACACACAGTCAAAGCTAACTGCTACACTAAGAATGCCAAGTCTATGTAAGTAGTCAAAAGACTTTATCCTCCCTTTCCAAGCCAACCAAGAGAAGAATTGGGCTTTAGGAGGGGAGGGGTTGTGCCAGATCAGTTCAGGAATTTCTAGATTAGGACCATTCAAAGATTCACACCATTTAGCAGTACTTTTGACACTAAACATACCTGTAGGATCAGGTTTCCACCATAACATATCTATTGATTCCAATCTCAATGCAGGGCCCTCACCTAAAACAACCTGTAATCTCTGTAGTTCATCTTCCTCCCATGCTAATAAGGGTCGTCTGAAGCTGAGTTCCCAATTGTTGTGTTATGTAGTCCTAGTCCACTGCAATTTCAAAGTGATACCTCTATCCTCTGATAAATAGTAAAGTTTAGGAAATTGAGACTTCAAGCACCTGGTTCCCATCCAATTATCAACCCAGAAACTTATTCTTTCCCCATTATCAATCTTGATTTCAACATTTCCCAAATAATAATTGAACAAGCTGCTATAAGAATCACTAACAAATATAATGTCACTCCATACTCTTGAGATATTAGTTGCCTTCACATGGAATGGAATCATCTACCCCCTTCTGACTTATACTTGCTGCATATGACCTGCTTCCATAATGAACTGTCTTCCTTTCCGAACCTCGACCACCACTTAGCAAGAAGGCTATTATTCAATAATCTTAGGTTTCTTATTCCCAGCCCACCTTGCTTCTTATCCATGGTTAAATCCTTCCATTTTACTAAATGAACTTTCCTTCTCACATCTGAATCACTCCACAAAAAGGCTACTTGTATCTTGTCCAGCTCTTTTACCACACCTCTAGGCAGCCTAAAGAGAGACATGTAGTACACAGGTAGTGAAGAAAGGACAGATTTGATTAGTGTTACTCTGCCAGCAAAAGACAGTAACCTCCTCTTCCAACCTGACAGTTTCTTCTTGAAATTGTCCACCACAGGCTTCCATGTTGCCCTCCTAGATGGGTTGGTCCCTAATAGCAATCCAAGATACTTCAATGGAAACTTCTGATATGTACAGTTCAGTCTTGAAGCAAAATTTTTCACACACTCCTCTAACAAGCCTACTCCACAAACCCCACTCTTGTGAAAATTGATCTTCAACCCAGAAATGATCTCAAAGCATCTAAGTATTCTCTTGACAGTTAACACTTCAAACCACTCAGCTTCACAGAAGATAATTGTGTCATCCGCGAATTGGAGATGGGATGACCCAATGATTACTCCTTTGATCAAGCCCAGCTCTTTTGCTCTTACAAGAAGTAGGTTCAAACCCTCAGCCACCATATTAAGTAGGAAAGGTGATAATGGATCACCTTGCCTAGGCCCGTTTTGAGGATAGAATTCAGGTGTGGGTGAACCATTAACCAACATAGAGATTTTTGCTGAGGAAATACAAGTATGAATCCACTTCACCCACTTATCACCAAACCCAAAATTTGATAGCATTTGAAGGAGATAGTTCCAATTGACTATGTCATATGCTTTTTGGAAATCCAACTTTAAAATCAGGCCCTTGCTTCTTGATTTTTTCCACCAATCCACCACCTCGTTAGCTATCAAGACACCATCCAGGATATTCCTACCCCCTAGAAATGCAGATTGAGCATTATCTATAACAACAGGAAGCAATTTTTCAACCTATTAGCAAGCACCTTGGATAGAATTTTGTAAGTGGAATTTATAAGACTAATAGGCATGTAGTCTTGAATTCCTAGGGGATTGTCTTTTTTAGGGACCAATGTAATAAATGAGCTATTTAAGCCCCCCACCAAGCTACTGTTAACAAAAAATTCCTTTATAAAAGTGATGATATCTTTGATGATGTGCATCATATGAAATAATTGATTCTTACCTTAGGAATGTGTTGGGAAAATCATGAAACTTCGGCATCTTAACTTCAAGCTATTAGGCAAAATGTCTGATAAAAGCACACAGAAAAGTAATCTCTTTATTTATTTTGCCTAATTAATTGAGCGAGTGTATTTTAATCATAGTCTTTATTTTAGTTAACCAACTGTAGACACCCCATTTTTGACCGTCCTCAAGACTTGGACGTCATCGTTTGAACACTCGATGATTATCCATGTTCGTGTTCGTCTTGAGTTCTCAGAGGTTTCGGCCACGCGCCTTGCCTCGAGACCTCTCGACTTGTTTGTTTTGTGCTCGGTTATAGACCAACCACTTGTGTGTTTGCTTCTGAGGGTGGGAAATAGCTTGTAGGCCATCCCCACACCTCACCGGCCATGGCTTGAGGCCACCGGCCTTGTTTCCTTGCCACCGGCCACTGGTGATGGCCGGTCGGCACTATTGATGGTCGGTCGGCACATTTTGTGGTCGGTTGGCCAACTTTGTTGGCCGATTAGCCACTTTTTCTGGCCGAGACCTTTTCTTGAGGAGGTTTGAACCTTTTGAACCCCCTGTTTTAGCTTCTTGAGGAAGCTTGAACCTTTTGAACCCTTGGTTTTTAGCTTCTTGAGGAAGCTTGAACCTTTTGAACCCTTGTTTTAGCTTCTCCAAGAAGCTTGAACCCTTTGCACCTTTGCTCTAGCTTCTCCAAGAAGCTTAAACCCTTGTCTAGCTTCTCCAAGAAGCTTGACCCCTTTGCCTAGCTTCTCCAAGAAGCTTGGACCCTTGTTCCTCTATAAAAGAAGAGCTCCTCTTTCATTGCAAGGGTTCCAAGAAATTTGTCTAAGGCAAAAACCATACACTTCCCTCCATATCTCTACATTCCAAGCTCCAAACTCCATAGTTCTTGGCCCCCTTGCACCACAACTCCTAAGCACACACCTCCACCACTTATCTAAGGTTCTTGGAGGGTCTTGTGGGGACTCAAGACTTGGTTTTGACTCAAAAAAACCTGCTGGAGTGCTGGTTTTGAAGAAGGTCTTCAAGGGTGAGTTTCTCCCTCTTTTATTCCCCGTTTTGCTCCATATTTTAGCCTTACTTTTAAGCATATTTGGGCTTTGTCATAAACTGAAAAAAGTCTTATTTTGAGCTCCTCTTGAAGTTTTTTTAAGGTCACTTTTGTGTTTTGGGCCGTTTACCCCCTCTTAGGCCTTGTTTGGCCTCATTTTTGTGCATTTTTGGTGAGCTCCGGGACCATCTTGTTTGGGCCTCCTCACCACTGAAATCTTGAGGGATTTCAGTGGTGGGGATGGTGGTTTGAGGTCCTAAGAAGGAGAGGGCCATCCCCTCTCCTTGTTGCCTTCAATATGTGCCATTTTAGCCTCATGTGTGAGCACCATTTTTAAGTTCATGTTGGACATGTCTTAAGTGTTATTTGTGCTTATTTTGACATGATATAGCACTATTTTTACTTGTTTTAGACACACCATGCTTGCTTTGCATACTTGTCTTGTAATGCCATGAAATTGCCTTAACATGTATCTAGCATTTAGACCACTATGCTTACTTGTTTTGGCTTAGCTTTGTGAAGCTTTTATGCATGTTTTAGTGTACTTGAGGACTGTTTTTGATTGTTTGGGTCATCCATGATTTGCTTTGTATAGCTACCATGTAATCTCCCTTGTAGGCCTTGAGTGTTGGACCCTCTAGCATGCTCTATTTGCATTATTTCAGTGGTTTGGAACCACTTGCCATGTCATTTCAGTCCTTATGGCATGCTGGTATGCTTGCATTTGATGCTCCTTTAATGCTTTAAGAGGTTGGTGCCTTATGCTCCATGTTTGGCCCCTTTTGCATACCTTTAGAATTAGGTCATTTAGATGCCATCTAAGTGGTTCTTGGGGCTTACTTTTGCATGATTTAGGACTGTTTTAGTTCACTTTGGTCATTTGCTTCATGTGTCACATGACCATAGTTTAAGTCCTTGGGTTTGGTTGCATGCCTTGCTTGCATTGGTAGGTGGATTTGGTATCACCTTAACATGATTTTCAGAGTTTGATGTGCATGCCATTTGTCCATGATTATCCTCTTTTAAGTGTGCTTAAAAGATGCTCTTTAATGCTTAAGTGTTGGCCATGTTTGCATGCATTGTTTGTGTGCGTATTTGCCTCCATTCCGTAGCATTTTGGCTTCCTATTTAGACATGACCGAGGCTTGTCCATATTGGTCTAAGCCCACCTTTCGCATGTTGTTCAAATGTGGTCACATTGCTACATGCTTGCATGCTTCGGTTGCATAATGTTTTGCATGCTCATTACTTTCATTGTTGACACATGCTTAGCCATATTGCATTTTGTTGCCTGCTTCCCCCATGTTCATGTTTGCATACTTGCCTCCATGCTCATGTTGCATACTTAGCTCACATGCTTAGGTTGCATTTGGCATGCATGCCTTGCCTCTTGATTAACCATGATTGAGGTTGGGCCTCTTGTTTGTTTGTATGCATTTCATTCCATATTGAGCTGCACACTTAGCTCCTCGGGCCACCATGTATTGAAATGCGTGATTGGTGGTCCGAGAGTCAAGAACCATACTCCCTTGAGTCTTAAACATGATAGGGAGGGTGGTGGTGCAAACATTGCTTTGAAAATGCTTTGCCATGCCTTGTCTGTCCTCTGCTGCTATCAAAACAGGTTTCTGCAGGAAGTTATGGCCGATCGGCCATCTATAGTGCCGATCGACCAAACATCCGTAGCCGATGGCACAATTTTTGGTCGATGGATGGCCGGTGGTGTTTCCTCTTGGCCGGTGGTCTCCCACAACCCCTCAGGGAGTATTTCAGAAGCAACTTTGAGACTTGTGCAGTCCTCAGAGGTGCAGAGCAGTGTAAACAGAGGCAGCTTGTGCATGGCATTGGATTTCCGGGCGAAGTCAATCCGAGCATGCGTGCATCCCTCTTCCCGAGCCCTTTTACCGCTTTACTTCGCTTAATTGATTTGTTGATTAATTAGGTGGTCTGTAAATTATTTAATTAGCTTGTAGGTTAATTAAATTGTATTATTCTTTCAGTCCCTCTGAGAGAGGGCGAATTTGTAATAAGCGTACGTGTGTGTGATGCATGTCTTCCAACCTCCACTTCTTTCTCCCTTTTATTTAACCGCTTACAATGGTTAGTATTAGGGCATATTTCAATTAGCATCCTTATGCTATGCATGTTCACATCATTCATATGTATTGCATGCACCGGGCTCGGCGCATCATACTAACTGCATTGTATTTCAATTCCAAGTTGAATACGTGTTAATTGTAGCATCTCACATGCCATCTTAGAATAGCCGAGCCTATCTTCGTTGCATTTTGCATGTGTTGCATTAGCCATCTTAACATGAACTAGAATCATGCATTTGATTACTAACTGGTTTCTATTTTGGCTCGGAGTACTTAGTAAGTGTTTATGCTTTAGCATCTTGCATGCGTGTGAGTGTTGCCATGATAGCATGCTTACCATGAGGCTAATTGCTTATGTGATATAACTGCCTGAATGCCTGTGGGTGAAGGTTGGATTGCTTGAATTGGAACAATTCATTGAAATCCGTGTTTTAGCCTACTTGCGAGTAGCAAAAATCAAACCATTGTCCAAACAGATGGATGTGCGATGCTTTGTTCCAAATTAGGTGATCTAGTCTATACTTTTGTGTTGTGCGCATCACATAGTAAGATTAGCTAATTAATCGAAATAAGAATGCATAATGTTTTCAAAACTAGATATCATGGTTAGTAGAGGCCGATCTTTGATCGGGCGACTGGGGGTGCTCATAGCTGACCTTCCCCAATCGTACCCAAGTTCCCGAGCCGAGGCAACTTTGGTGATGACGGACACGTGGCCTTAGGCAACGAGTCAAGGTTTCCTAAATTTTCCCAAAAATAAAATATTTAGGTGGCGACTCTGTATCTGGCAAAGCAGTCCATGTTGGGCACTTCTTTCTAAAAATTTGTTTTTCAAAACGATTTGCCGGATTTGGACTCTTTGGTGATTTATCGGTCTCGCATTGCACTTTGCGGGATTAGATTCAGAACCGTGACATTTGAGTCCTGAACTGTAGTGAGCCCAAATGAACAAAACGGGATTTCTCTCGGGACACGCGGGGCACGTCTACACCAACACTGCTTGACAATCTACATGTAGCGGCGTTTAAAAAACGCCCCTATAGGTAAAAAAAGAAAAAAGCCTCTAATTGTTTTTGTGACATTTAGTACCAAACGCCAAAGATGCAGCCGTCGCTATAGCGTTATGGCGCTTTAAAAACGTCGGTATATTTTTATAGGCAGCGTTTTTAAAAACGCAACTAAATGGGGTGAATAACGGTAAAATGATGTCATCCCAATATTTAGTGACATTTTAAAAATGTCGTGATAGCTTTTTTCTTATTTTAAAAATTTAACCGCTGGCACTATAGTGGCATTTGAAGAAATGCTGTTATAATTTTTTTTTTCTTTTTTTTTAAATTATGTTAATTCTGTTAGATTTAACTTAACTGTAACATGGATAAAGCTGAAAAATTGCAATAATATAGATAAAACTTTGCTGCTATTTCAATATATTGATTAAATTTAGACAAACATTACATGATTATTCTAAACAAAATCAAGCAACAAACACAACCAAAAAATATTATTGCAATTTGTTCCAGCATAGGAAAAAAACACAACCAATGGTTTCATAAGCACAAAGGAACATAAGTAATTTGTTCCAGTATAGGAAAAATGAATGAAACTTACAAGTTCATACAAGCCAATTCTTAGACCTCCGAATAAGCATTGACGATGTAATAGGTACAATGTCGTTTTAGAGAGAAGCTAGACCTTCTTCTCTTGCAATGGTGCAATTGTACCTAGCATTCCCTTATATTTTGGTAGAGTCACTGCATCCCCTGCAACTGCTTTCTTTTGGAGCTGAAGCCGAACCTCAATAGTATCCAATGGAATAGTACACATTCAACAAGACAAGCAAAAAAATATGATTTCAACAGAACTTCCACATCAATTTTCTATAAGCAAACAAATTTTGAACTCCAATAACAATACAGAGCTAAAATGATTTCTATAAGCAAAGAAAATCTGAAAATATTTGCAATTTGAATAGGGAACCAAATCTGAAAACTAAGAACTGGGACACACAAGTTGCCGCCTTCAAAGTATTCCATGCTTCTCCAATTGAAAGTAAAACTTGAGCCTTCTGCTCACGTAAAACTGCTCTGTCTGGCATCAAAGTAATAGTAGCTTCCCACTTCCTAAGAGTTTCATGGTATCTTCTATCCTTGAAAATGAAAGTGGCAAAGAGTTATCCGAACAAGCAAGGAAAAAATGGAATGGGAAATACATGACAGATGTATAGAACTACATTTTGCAAATGGTCATGTAGCAAATAAATATCTTCGAATGTCTCTCTTTGAATTTTCAAGCATTTGAAAGGAATGAATTTGCACTTGAGGATGTTGTTTTCAAACAACTACCAGAAGTTCAACTAGCTCAAGAAAGATACAGAATATAACACACCAGGTCATGAACACAGGTTGCAAAAAGGAGCACTGTTGAACCAAGGATGAAAACCAACCATAATTGTCTTGTAAAAGGCTAATGTCTCCGATCTCATATGTTATAAATAAGGAATGGGCTGACGAACAAAGTTTGGACCCCATGGCAATAAAACTTCTCTACAACATTAATGGATCAATTTTGAGTGAATATGAAGCATTACATTGCAAATACTGCTTCTATAACTTTAGGAAACTTTAATCTATATATTTCATTCAATTTTAAAATCCATGAATTGCAAATGTTGTAGCACGGAAGTAAAAAAGCAACTATAAGGGTTGGTCAGTCTGGAAATCAATTCTTGTCATCGATAAGGGAGAACCTAATACTAACGAGCCTATTTTAAAAGTCATAATCTCAATTTGTCATAAAAAGACTTGAAGTTTTGTTGAATATGTGGAGCATATTTGGTATGCATGCATACAGTAATGAAATAAATGAAAAACTAAGCATGTGCATATAGTAATGTTGTTCGAACAAATAATATTCAAACTCGTCACTAACCTTGTTAGTTCTTCTTCTTCTTCTTCTTCTTTTCTTCTTCTTCTTCTTCTTCTTCTTCTCTTTCTTTGAAAGGTGAACCTACATTTAATAAGAACACGTATTTTAATTAATAGGGTTTGTATTGTCAAAAAGGCTTTGGTTAAATGATTGCTCACCTCTTGGGATGAAAATGTATGAGATTGTTGTTGATGTGACATTGGCCGAACAATGGGATGACTACTAAGTGAATCCACAACCTATCATTCAATAAGACGCTTAAGTTGTATAGTAGCTCTAGGCAATTTAAAGTAACAGCTAGTAAAAATAGTAAAATACTTGCTGCCTATGTAATGGGTTTGAGAGTGCAATAGCTGGTGCAACAGGCACCCCCGCAGCTTGCAACTGAGATTCCAAAAATTCAATTCATGACTGAAAATCTGTGCTTATAGCCTGAATTTGTTTCTCTATTACATCATTCATCTTCGACTCTAACTGCATTTGATACCATTGAAGTTGCTCTTGAACTCGAATTTGGAAGATACAATTCTGCTCTTGTGACTGCCTATATTTACCTCCAAAAACATCAGTGGGAGATGGTCCCAATCCAAACGTCCGAACACGGCCAAGTCACTTCGGGCCCATAACTTGTGTGAAGATCTGCTCATGCAATGCTACAGGGCCAGTAGAAGATCCTTCCATGCTCCGTTAACTCATTCATTTGAGTTTGCAGTTTTGAATTCAATAATTAGCCTCTAATATAAATCATATTAAAAATCCAGAAATAAGGTAGTATCACATACCATAACCTCATTAACTAAATCACTATTTGACATCCCATCTTTCATGTATGCGGCCATCCATACCTATGGCCGACTCGCAGGAACCCCATTGTTCTTTTTTGTCTCCTGTAATATATTCAAAACATTATTATATTTAGTGTGGCATATATCAAAACATTATTATGACTCAATTTAGAAAAGAAAATAAAAGACTTTTACTTGATGTGAGAGAATAATTATACCTCCACTCGAACTACTGAGAAAGGCTTTCGGCTTGTTCTATAATGTAATGTCTTCTTTTTCCGGATTTTTCTATTCTTCTTGTTTGATTTCTGTAAATATGAAATTCGTTTAAGATATTATCCAAAATTATCATACATAAACAGTTTTTTACATAAATAAAAGTGTACCGATGCACTCTGAGTGCCCCAATACTGCTTCATTCTTGAAGGGTTTGTATCTCATTTTTTTCACTCGACTTTTCCAATATCTCCATTTATTCCCAAATGAAGCCATTATTGTTCTCTTCATGGATTCATCTGCATCTGTATGAGCCTGCATTACAATTATACACACTTGTAATGGCCCTGTCTGGTACAGCTTAATTTCAACTTATTTAAGCTTTCAGCTTAATTTAAGCTATTTTGATGTGTTTGGTTTAGCTTAACAATACAACTTATAGCTTTTTGTAAGTCAGAAATCAACTTATTCTTTGAGTGGGGCAGGAGAAACTTAATTTATAAGTTAGAAATCAGCTTATGTTCATAATTATAAGCTATAAGCTGTTAAGGTATAAGCTATAAGCACTTTCCCACAGCTCTACCAAACAGGGCCAATATGCAATGTCAACTACACTTGTAATAATGATTTCATATGCTTTGTGTTTAAAATGATAAAAACACAAAACAACAAGTTTCTTTGGCAATTCTCCATTCTTCCCACTTTTTTTTTTTTTTTTTTTTTTGTGACATTCATTTCATTTTTTCTTATTCAGGTTTCATGTAAAGATTGTTGTAGCAGTAGCAAAGGAAACAAACTTACCACATATCAAAACAAACTTACATTTATCTCCCTCCATATGTTATCTTTGTTTTGTTCTGGGACATAATGCCAACTCATAAAAGTGAGTGGTGCAAGACTCCCATCTCGTGCCGAAACGCCCAAATGTGAAGCAAGGGATGTGTATCCTTCAACTACTTGATTCAATTCATTTGAAACAACTTTTAAAACACAATCTTCACTAGTACCCCATGGACCATGCACATATGTGGGACCCCTCGTTTGCTTTTGTGTGCTTGACTTGAACTAGGACCTATAAAACAATGTTATGCAGCCATCATTTATTCTAAATAATTAATTTGTTATCACAGAATTAACCCAAAAACACCATAAGAAAATATCAAGCAACCCCAAAGCTTGTACATACCACTGAAACTGAGTCATGCGATGTGCTACCACTACGTGATGTGGTAGGAAGACTGCCTGGTAGATGCCATGATGCCGGTGGATCGGGTATGACTCTCATCTTGAGTGTGGCTTGAGTCTCATCTAAACTAGAACTATTAGAGCTTGACTACTCACTCTCACTAGAAGAACTGTCGAAGCTAGAACTCATACATAATCTATAAAAAAAAAAAACTACAAACATAAGAGTAAGGACATAATAATCTATAAATAAACTACATTCAAAGATAATGTTGGCATCGACTATGATAAATCTATACATGTAAATGACAATTCAAAATAGAATCAGAGTACATGAAAGATAAAAATGGCCATTTAAAGAAAAGATTACAAAGCAAAGTTTTTATTAACACAAATATCCATACAAAAAACACAAATGTAAAAGTGAATATGCAATCAATTACAATATTATAGCATTTCTTCGTCATCTTCAAATTGTGCCTCTACCGATTCTTTAAGAGGTCCAATAGTTTCATTAACAATTGTTCCATCAATACCTTGCCTAACCCAATTCATGTCCTCCTCACAAGTGAAGGAAGCTGCATCTAACTCTTGATTTATCCAACTTTTATCCATCTGACTCCGTCTTACACTACAAATGTCACTGCCAAATCAACAAAGTTTAAAATTACCATTCCATTTTAATTAATCTTCACCTCAATTAAGTACCTTATAATGCATGCGACATGACATTATTCACCTCTAACCGATCTCTAATATGTTGGTTCATCTTACTTTCCCATTCAGAATGCACAATCTATATTGTAAAAGACAGCTCATACATTTCATCGTCATCAATCTAGCTCATTGTGATGCTTTGTGCACCTTCCTCCCTTGATTGATGTTTTGATGTATTTGTGTGTACAACTTGTACCTTTCATCGTCATCAATAAAGTTTTTCAATTTTTTTTTTTTTTTTGCTGATATAAAATAAAAAATAAAAAATAAAAAAAGCAGCTCATACCGCTCTGTTCATCTCTAACTAAATTTTGGCAGCATCTCTCAATGGTTCTCCAAGTACACAAGATAGACTAGGTGTACTGCTACACCTTGTCTAGTATACACCCAAAGAACATGAGGAGCTACTACACGAAATCTCTACGAGATGGACTATAAGCGGTAGAACTACTAATTACAATATGGACTTGTACTCCTAAGCTGTCCAAACTGGACAATCCAAGAAGAGGTTCATCAAAGATGACTAGGTATCTCTAATGAAGATTCTTGGATGGGTCTAAGGCTATTTATGCATGCATGCACCACTAATGACTGCATCCCGATGGTGCAATCTAAATCGGTACTATCAAGCATACTAGAAGCATATCTAATATGAAGCATATTAATAAAGAAACCAAAAGTTTCTATAATGCTCTTGATAGATTATGATAGATTCAAGAAATACATTGCTCCTTAAATCAATCAATAAAGACCAAACTATTATGCCTTCAAATGAAAGCAAGCACAAAGAAAGTTAAGCATAAGCACCTTTATGTACAAGAAACACTATTATGCCAAAGCAAATGGTGAAGTGGCTCTTACAACAAACAAATTCTCCAACAACAAATCAAGTCCTAGACTTCTTCTTTTTTCAAATAGGAATCAAGTCTTAGTCAATACTTCACTTTTCTAAGAAAACTTCAATTGAATTTACATATAACATAAGGGTGAAAAACTACACAGCTGACAAACTCAAAACAGAGAAGAGAAATCTAAATACTTTAAAGTCTGGAATTGCAAAGATTTGATCTCATCATCAATCAAACAGGCTAAAAGAAAACACAGAGATCTACATATATATACACAAATTGAAACATTGGTTTGATAGATTACAAAGATTAACAAACAAAATGAATGAGAAAGTCAATTATTAGAACACATGGCAACCACGATCTTGATCAATATCACAAAGCGTCAAATCGAAAGAACTCACTTGAATTTTGTATATATATATTTGTTGGGATGGCCAACAAACAGAGTTGCTTCTGGTGGTTCTTTTGCTTGGGTATGTATGTTCCAAAAACTGCACACACTCAGATACCTACAATACATGCATACATATATATATACTATTCACTTAACTACAGTGAACTCTATTTTTGGAACTGTTAGTTAGTTACAAAACCAAGTGTTCTGGGTTGTTTTTTAATCAGTTCACTCTTTAATTGGATTTTTTTTTTCTATTGTTCACACTTTGGCATGTTTTAGTTCTATTATTTCTCTCTTTTGCCCCTCTGTCACTAAATTAGTTTAATGAGTCCCATTTTAAAGAAATTGAACATGTTTCCAAGCAAAAAAATACCAATAGCAAGTTCACAAGTCATATAGACAAAGCTCAAAACAGGTGAATAAGCCTAGGTGGAAACAATACTGAAAGAAAACAAGCACAAGAAGAAAAACTTAAAACATGTCAAATATAAATATGTAAATATTGTGCTCTGTAAAACCCCAAGTAACAGAAAATAAGCATAACAAATTAACTAAATTGAATCAAGAAAAGCCTAAAGCTCATCTTTATAGAGAACTCACCCAAAAACAGTCATAAAATAAAATTAAAAAAATCATAACAAGTTCAAATCCGTATTAAACTTGTAGTTTTTTGCTTACAATTTCAATTTCAATAACCAAATCGAGATAGACAAGAAGGAAGAGCTTGAGAGAGAGAGAGAGAGAGAGAGAGAGACAAAGAGACAGAGACAGACAGAGAGACAGAGATAGAGAGACAGAGACAGAGAGAGAGAAATCGATACCTTGCTGGTGCAGATAGTGGTGGCGGTGGAGCTTTGAAATCGAGAGAGAGAACTTCAAAATCGAAATCGCTCTGAGATGAAATCACTGAGACCGATCTGAATCTCTAAATCTCAAAGATGAATCTCTGAGAATGATAAGGGTTTAGAGAGGGTTGACAGAGAGATATAGAGATCTAGAGAGAGAAAGACGGTGGAGCTCACCTTAGTAGATGATGATGCTCATTACCTCACCAGTACAGATGGTGGTGGTAGTGGAGCTTTGAAATCGAAATCACTCTGAATTTCAAAGATGAATCTGTGAGAATGATGAGGGTTTAGAGAGGGTTGAGAGAGATGCAAGATTTGAAGGCATGAGGATTCAAAATAAGAGTTTACAAAGGTGTAGGAGCCGAATAATATTACGTATGGAAGCCGAATAACTTGAAAAAAGAAATCAAGTTATGTACTATATGGCTCTATCCCGGAGGGGCGGAGGCTGAATAGCCAGATCGGCCAAAGAATCAGCTTTAAACCGAGCCGAGTACGAACAGGTAACTAAATGAGCGATTATTCGCTGGATGAAATGTGGGCCCAACCATCAACATCAAGGATGACTATAAATAAGAAGAGCATAAGCTAAGAAAATGTATGTGAGAATAAGTAAGATTAACTTGAGAGTATATATTGACTAACCCGTCGGAGTACTAATTCCGGCACCCCCAACCAGAGTGTTCATTCCTTTTCAAGTGACTGGCTGAGGATCAAGACCATCCTACAGGATCCAGAGAGTATTTCCAAACCACTTCTCTACAATTGGCGCCGTCTGCGGGAATACTCCAGTACATCCATGGCGAGCGTGACGGAAGTTCCTCCGGTAGTCGCTGACGACCTTACGCCACAAGATGATACCACTCCAAGAAACATGCTTGGACCAAAGAACATTACCGCGCGAAGGGCCTTGAACTTCGATTGAGTTGCCCAGATCTCACCCTCGACTTCAATACATGAGACAATGCAAGCGATTATGGATCAGGCGAAGCAAAACGAATAGAGGTTGGAAAACATGATGGCTAAGAACGAGTGCCTTCGATAGGATTTGGCCTTGGAGGTGGCAAAATCCAACAGGCCGCGCGCAAGATCTGGGACGACCTCTGAGAAAAGATGGCCAACAACCTCAAGTTCGGCGACATGATAGTGGCAGTGATTTTGACTCATCATCCCCAGAATCCAAGAAGAAGGGACGAATCGAAGTCTCCAGTTCTTCCGAAGGCAATCCGCGTGCACAGAATAAGCGAAGAAGGAATGATTCAGACGAAGAAGATCAACATGACCCCTCTGTGCGGCGGATCACAAGGGCAGTGCTACCCAAAAAGTTCAAAGCTCCATCGTTCACCCTATACGATGGAAAAACGGACCACACTGATCACATTTGTCACAATAAGCAAACCATGATGCTTCATGCAGACGACGAGGCCCTCATATGTCGAATATTTCTGAGTAGTTTGGGACCATTGGCCGTCAGATGGTATTATAAATTGGAACCGGCATCGATTAAAAGCTTCCATCAACTCCAAAAATCCTTCAAGGTGAGGTTCATCACCAATGAGGTCCAGCCGAAGCAGACCGATTCTCTCTGGGCAATGCCAATCCAACTAGGGGAAACCCTATGTGCGTATTCGGCGCGCTATTGGGAATGCTTTAATCTAGTAGATGATGCATGCAATGACTCCATGGCCATCACGGCCTTTAAAATAGGATTGCATCCTAATAGTGCCCTCCGCAGCTCCTTGACTAGAAGGCCCCCCAAAACAGTCTGGTCGCTAATGAAGAAAGTCGAGGAATACTGCAAAGTGGAAGATGACGCCCTGCGGATCAAAGCCGGGCACAAGGCCAACAAGACGGCCCCGTTTGAAACTGTTCAGCCGATAAATTGTTTACCATTGCGGAGCCCTGAACCATGGAATCGGGCTAAACGAGACAAAAGATGAGATTCGCGCCGATCAAATGACCAATGTTGACACCGAGCTAATGAACATCTTCAAGTGGATAGCAGGCGCATAAGGCACGCGGACAAGAAATATACAGAGTTGTCGGAGCCGATCAACACGGTTATGTCTAAAGTTCAACACCTTCAATTCTTTAAATGGCCACCCAAGATGGTAGGACCTCTCGACACAAGGAGACGGGATAGGCGGTGCAAATATCACAAAGACCACAGTCATGATACCGACAGTTATTATGCGTTGAAAGATCACCTTAAGGAGTTAGTACAAGACGGTCGACTTAAGCAACACGTCCGAAAGAACAACTCAACCAAAGCAGTTGCTTTACGGCAGGATTCACCTCCACTCGGTGTAATCCATATGATATACAGCTTGCCGACGACATCCACAGTACATACAATTCAGTCGCATCCTAACCACCAAAAGCAAATCACACCAGCGAAACGGCCCCATGAAGCTGCGAGTATTACTTTTGATGATTCTGATTTGGTCGGCGTAACGCTCCCCCACATTGATCCCTTAGTCATCGAACTATGCGTAAATTGATTCACCGTTGAACGTGTTCTCATTGACCAGGGAAGTACTTTGGAAGTTATGTACTACAAGACTTTCGTTAAACTCGGCTTCACTGAGTCGGACCTGTCTCCAACTCATTATCCGTTATTCGACTTCAACGCTAATCCGAAATATCCTTTGGGCAAAATCACGCTACCAGTTCAAACGGGCTGCCGATCAGTGGATGTAGAATTTTTAGTTGTCAAGCTTCCTTCGCCATATAATCTCATCATGGGACGAACTTGGCTACATACCATGCAGGCCGTGCCAAGCACCTATCATCAACTACTTCGTTTTCCGACTGAATGCGACATAGAGCAAATTCGAGGTTCCCAAAAATCGACGCAGGCATATTATCTTCTTACTGCAAAGACATCAAGAGAGCTGGAAGTGAATTCAATTGAGGTGACGGATTGGGAGAGCCTCGACGACGTTGGGCGGCTCCCGAGTGAAAAGGCAACCGGAGACCTAGATCGGGTTGAAATTGACGAGAATCATGACTAGTTCTTCATAATCGGCACTTCCCTGAATAAATTCGACAGGAAAGAGCTAATTTACTTCTTACTCGGCAACCTTGATATATTTGCATGGTCACCATATGAGATGTCGGGGGTGGATCCATTTGTGTCTCAGCACCGTGTAGACACCCCATTTTTGACCGACCTTAAGACTTAGACGTCACCGATTGAGCGCTTGGTGATATTGCATATCGTGCTCGTTCAGAGGTTTCAGAGTCTCGGCTGCAAGCCTTGCCTCCAGACTTCTGGACTCTTTTGTACTTTACCTCGGTTTGCGAACCAGGCTCTATTTTCTCTGTTTTCTCTTCCTGAAGGGAGGGAGAGGTCTCGTAGACCATCTCTCAGTGGCCGTAGGCTACGTTTCGTGGTCGTAGGCCATTTTTCCCATTTTGGAGCCCGGTTCCCGATTTTCGGGGCCGTCAGGCCGTGTGCCTCGGTTCGGGACCGCCTAACCACCTCCGTTTGCTTCGGTTTTTGGCACATACCTTATTTCCTCCCTTTTGAGGGACACTGTGGTCCAAGAGACCGACTTCGTGGTCGAACACCACTTCCGGTGCCTAACAGTCAGTTTTCGGGGCCCCGGACTGCGCATTTTGGCCCCCGAGCCTTGCTTGCAAGCATTGTTGGGCTCCGACCCAAACTAGAAATAGTCATATTTTGAGCTGCTTTTCATGTTTGATTAAGGACCTTTTTCTGTTTGAAACTCCCTTTTTACACTTTGTGTTTAAACCCTCTTTTAGGCCTATTTTTGCACGGTATTTTAGGCTTACTTGTGAGCTGTTTCGGACTTGGTTGTAAAATACAAAGTGTCTTTTTTTGAGCCCCTCTTCAACTTTGTTGAAGGGCTCTCGGCCGTTTGGGACCATCAGCTACCACTTGCCTTTATATCTCACTTTTTGGCCATTTTGAGGGGAAATTTGAATTTCATTTCCCCCCCATTTTTCCCCCTCTTTTCCACCCTCTTGTGTCTATATAACAGACCCCCCAGCTGTGTTTTAAGGGTTAGAAAATTTTGTTGTGGAGCTCTCACATTAAATCTCTCTCTCTCTCTCTACATTCTAACCATCAAAACCCTTTGATTCTTACACCATTTTTACACACCAACTCATAGCACAAGACCTCCATCCTCCATTCCAGAACTTTGGGACTCTTTTGAAGAGGTTGAAAGCTCAGATTTTGGACCAAGAGTTGATGAAAGACTAGTCTTCAAGGGTGAGTCTCATTTTCCCTCTTTTTGCTCTTTTCTTGGTCTATATTTTAGCTCCTTATGCTTGCATATTTGGGCTCCGACCCTAACTGGAGATAGGCTTGTTTTGAGCTATTTTTCATGTTTCATTAAGGGCCTCTCACTATTTGAGGCCCCCCATTTTGCACTTGCTTCATTATCCCTCTTGTATGCCTATTTCTTGTGTAGCATTTTAGGCCCGTGTATAATCTGTTTTGAAGCATGATGTAAATTGTAAATAGGCTTATTTTGAGCCTTTCTTCAACATTGTAGAAGGGCTCATCACTGTTTGAATCCTCCATGTACCACTTGATTTGATATCCATCTTTTGGTCCCATTTTTGCATGATTTATTAGCCTATTGTGCTTCTGTTTTTGGACTTTGGTCAGAACTGAAAAGGGTCTTATTTTGACCCCCTCTTCATGTTTCATTAAGGGTCTATTACTGTTTGGAGCATCTTTTGTATACTTTGTGTTGTAACCTCTTTTTAGGCCTTATTTTGCATAGCATTTTGAGAATACTTGTATACTGTTTTGGGTCTGATCATAAACTGTAAAAAGTCATGTTTTAGGTCCCTCTTCAACTTTGTTAAAGGACCTTCATCTGTTTGAGGTCAGCATGTATCAGTTGCTTCTTTGTCTCCATTTTGGCCCATTTCTTGCATAGGAATTTTGCCATACTTGTGTCTGTTTTTGTGGCTTGTGGTAAACTGTAAAATATCATATTTTGGACCTATCTTCAACATTGTAGAAGGGCCCTTATCTGTTTAGAGTCAGAAGCTGCCACTTGCTTCATTATCTTGCTTTCGGGGCCGTTTTTGCATGCTAGTTTAGCCCCATTTGCGTCCGCCGTTTGGCCTTGATTAGAACTGTAAATATGCTTATTTTTGGGCTGCCTTGATTCTGTCTTCACATTTCATGTTCAAATAATGCATGCATTGCATAGCTATAGGTCATTCCGTATGCCTAATTTCATGTTTCGGGACTCGTTCCATGCATCGGGTACCATTTTGCCATGTTTCGGGGCTGTTTTGCATCTCATTTTGCCTCTGAAATTTGCATGCTAGTATGCCATATTCCATGTTTTGCCATGTCTTGTTAGAGTGGCATTCCGTGCCTTAGGGTCGGTCCTCGGTTTGTGTGCACGTGTGCACGCATTTCGAGTGTCTCATTTTCACCTATGGCCTCTTATGCGGGTGTGGCTGAGGTCCACTTGTGTTGGTGTAAGTCCATTGTGCATTGTGTATGCCATTTCATTCCATAGCATTATGTATGCTACGCTGTATGTTAGCGCATTGTGTATGCCATATTACCTCGTGCATCGTGTATGCCATTTCATAGCATGTTGCATGTTAGGTTGTATCTTAGTTGCATTTCATGCATGTCATGCATATTGCATTGTGTTCGGGATAGGAGTTAGCCCGAGCACGGGAAACGAGGGACGTTTCGTACTCCGAGTGACGGAACGTGTCTCAATTCCCAGTCACCGACACTCCGGATTATCCATGATGGAGTTAGGTCTTAGTTGAGTTTTCATGTGCATTCATTCTATATTGAGTTGTGCAATTCGATTCCTCGGCCATCATGCATCGAGATGCGTGATTGGTGGCACGAGGATCGAGGCATGCATACATTTGTGAAAATACATTGCCATGCCCCTTTCCTGCTCTCTGTCGCAGCAAATCAAGAATCAGCAGTCTTTCTAGGCTTGGCACGCTTTCCAAGAACAATTGCAAAACAGAGGCTAATTGGGGCATCCCAGTGGATTTCCGCACAAGGCAGGCTAAACATACATCATTCATCAGAATCAAGGCAGTCCCTGGCTTGCATGCCAGTTTATTATTTTCTTAGTTAATTTATAAATTAATTAGGGATTTGTACATATTTGGACTGTATTATTTGGACTGTATATTATTTATTTGGACCCTCTGCGCGAGGGCATAATTGTAATAAGTGTGCGTGTGTGTGATGCATGTCTTCCAACCCCACGTCTTTCTTCCCTTTTATTTACCTGCTTATGATGGTTAGATCAGGGCATGTTTCAATTAGCATACAGTATGATAGCATGTTTGCATTCATTCATCTGTCTTGCACGCACCGGGCTCGGCGCATCATACTAACTGCATTTGTATTTCAATTCCAAGTTGAATACATGTTAGCTGTAGCATTCCATATGCCATGTTTAGAATAGCCGAGCCTGCTATAGTTTGCATCTTTGCATGTGTTGCATTAGGCAATTCTGTGTATCTAGGATCATGCATGGATTTCTAATGAGCTTCTGTTTTGGCTTGGAGTACTCGGTGAGTTTTTATGCTTTAGCATCCTTGCATGCGTGTGAGTGTTGCCATGAATAGCATGCTTACCATGAGGCTAACTGCTTATGTGATATAACTGCCTGAATGCCTGTGGGTGAAGGTTGGGTTATTTGGATTGGAACAATTCATCAAATGTTTGTTTTAAGCCCACTAGATAGTGGCAAAATCATGTTTTTCTTAAGCCCACCCGAGGGTAGCAAATTCACGTCTTAGCCACTTGCGAGGAGCACCATCAAACCATTTTCAAAACAAACATGAAATGTTTTGTTCCAATCAGGCGACTCAGTCTATACTTGTATGCTGTGCGCATCACATAGTAAAACTAGCTAATAACCGAAATAAGAGCACACAATGTTTTCAAAATAAGATATCATGGTTAGTAGAGACCGGTCTTTGACCGGGCGACGGGGTGCTCACGAAGTGACCTTCCCCAATCGTACCCAAGTTCCCGAGCCGAGGCAACTTTGGTGATGACGGACACGTGGCCTTAGGCAAACGAGTCAGGGTTTCCTAAATTCCCAAAAATAAAATATTTAGGTGGCGACTCTGTATCTGGCAAAGCAGTCCATGTTTGGCACTTCTTTTCAAAAAATTTGTTTTCTCAAAACGATTTGCCGGATTTGGACTCTTTGGTTCAGATTAAGAATCGTGACAACAAATCGAGTCCGAGCTGTAGCGAGGTCCCCCGCGGGCTTGTTACACACCGCTTAAACGTTGATCCCAAATGTAAGCCAATTATTCAGAAAAGTCGGCGGTCAGCCGCGGAACACACTGATGCCATTGTTGAAGAAGTTGACCGGTTGCTTGATGCCAGGGCAATCCACGAAGTGACCTACCCTACATGGTTGTCAAATACTGTGGTTGTGAAGAAGAAAAATGGAACTTGGTGTGTTTGTGTGGATTTCACGGACTTAAACAAAGCTTGTCCCAAGGATTGCTTTCCCCTCCCCAGAATAGACCAACTCATAGATGCAACAGCACATCATCAACGTATGAGCTTCCTAGACGCCTACAGAGGCTACCATCAAATTGCCATGCATCCGGAGGACCAAGACAAAACTGCATTCCTCACCCCAAGAGGAACCTATTGCTATAAAGTCATGCCTTTCGAGCTGAAGAATGCGGGGCAACCTACCAAAGACTAGTCACTGCCATGTTCAAGGAGCAACTCGGCCGTACTAGGAAGTGTACATCGACGATATGTGGTCAAGTCCAAAGAAGAGCAAACTCATCTAGCCGATCTGGAAGAGACATTCGGTATTCTTCGCAAATACAAAATGAAGCTGAACGCTTCCAAATGTGCATTTGGCATCGGATCCGACAAATTCCTTGGCCACATTGTTAACCACCAAGGAATCGAAGCCAACCAGACAAATCACAGCAATTCTAGAACTCAGCTCTCCTCGGTCGGTCAAAGAGGTTAGAAGATGATGGGAATGGCTGCCGCACTAAACAGGTTCATCAGTCGTTTCACAGATCGCTGTCAACAATTCTTTCATACCCTTCGACAGGGTAAAGCTTTTGAATGGACTCCCGAGTGCGAAGCCACTTTGGACGGTTTGAAGACTTACCTCCGATCAGTTCCTCTCTTGATAACACCTTCAGCAGGTGACCCGCTCATTCTATATCTGGCAGTGTCCGACTGGGCCGACAGCGCCGTACTGTTAAAGGAAGAACTAGGGGAGTAGCGGCCAGTTTATTATGTGAGCAAAGCAATGGTTGACATCGAAACGCGTTACCTTCCATTGGAAAAACTGTCCTTGCTCTCGTCATGGCAGCAAGAAAACTGATGCATTACTTTCAGGGGCATACCATTGGGGTACTAACAGACTACCCCCTTCGCTCAGTACTCCGTAGTGCCGAAACATCAGGGGGCGTTTCAAAATGGGCTCTCGAACTCGGCCAGTACGATATTCAATTTCTGTCCAGAACTCAATCAAGGGGCAAGTGCTCGCCGACTTTGTGGCTGAATTCACTGGATGTCTCGCCGACTTTAAGTCTGATCAAATTCAACTGAAGCCGAACTGGAGAATTTATGTTGGGGACATTTGGCAGTTGTATTGTGACGGATCATCCAACCAACGTGGCAGTGGGACGGGCGTAGTGATCATGGCTCTTGACGGGGCAATAATCGAGCAGGCTGTCAAACTGGGTTTCGAAGCATCGAACAATGAAGCCAAATATGAAACACTGTTGATCGGCTTACGAAATGCACTTCTTCTTAGTGCTCGGCGTCTGCTTATCTTCTGCAACTCAAAACTAGTCATCAACCAATTGAAAAGGGAATACGCAGCCAAAAATGACCGTATGGCAGCCTACATGAAAATGGCAAATTCTTTGCTGGCAAAATTCGACCATCATGAATTGAATCAAATAACTCGGGATCAGAACACGCATGTAGACGCCTTGGCTTGCCTAGCCTCTGCTATCAACTCATAAATTAAGCGGACAATTGAAGTAGGGTTTATCCCCGAGCCGAGCATTGCCTCTTTAGAACCAATTCAGGTCAACCTTGTCGAACCAAGTCCGAGTTGGATGGACCCTATCGCCGCATTCCTGTTTTCAGAACAGCTCCCGATGGATAAGAAAGAAGCACACAAACTCCAAAACAAAGTCTTCGATACTATTTGGATCCGCGGGGGAAGCTCTACAAAAAATCTCTCTCCGGGCCGTACTTAGAGTGTGTTCACCCAGATAAAATCCAGGAACTTTTGTCTGAAATACATGATAGCAGCTGTGGTGCCCATTCGGGTAGACGTTCTTGGCTCACCACGCCATATCGCAAGGGTACTATTGGCCGACCATGCGATCTGACGTCGAGTGTTATGTCAAGAAATATGGTCAATGTCAAAAGTTCTCCCCTTTGAATCACCTACCAACCGAGGAGTTAAACTCTATCACTAGCCCTTGGTCGTTCGCTCAATAAGGCCTCGATATCGTTGGACCGTTACCACGGGCCCCGGGCAACAGGCGATTCCTAATTGTTGCGACGGATTATTTCATGAAATAGGTCGAAGCGGGGCACTAACACATATTTGATATTCCGACGTAAAGTGTTTTGTATGGAAAAACATCATAACAAGATTCGGCGTACCACAAGCACTTGTTTCTTATAATGGTACCCAGTTTGATTGCGGCAGGTATCAGGAAGTGTGTAACACTCATGGTATCTGGCCCTACTTTTCCTCGCCGGCTTACCCCCAGAGCAATGGTCAAGCGAAGGCCACCAACAAGGTTATTTTGGACAGCATCAAGAAGAGGCTGGAGAAAGCTAAAGGCAAATAGGTTGAAGAGCTGCCCAGTGTGTTATGGGCACATCGCACTACTCTGAGGCGATCCACTAAGGAAACGCCGTTTGCTTTATGCTTCGGAACCCAGGAAATCATCCCCCTGGAGATCGACCTCCTAACCTTGAAATCAAAAGTTTTTGATATGGGCCGAAACGACATGATGTTGGCCTTAGACTTGACTCTGATTGAAGAACGTCGAGACCGTGCCCTTACATCCAGCTCGCTAAGTCGTATAATCAACATGTTCAGCTACGCCGCTATACACCAGGAGAATTGGTCCTCAAGAAAGTACTTCCCGCTGCCAGGAATCCGGCTGACAGAAAATTGGGTCCTAACTGGGACGGCTCCTATCAAATTGATTCAATCACAGAATGGGGGCATATCGGCTCAAACACATGAATGGAAGAAGCTTGTCGCGCCCATGGAATTTCACACACTTGCGCAAGTTTTATCATTAACCTATACGACACGACAGCCTGTTTTGATTTTTATGCCGTGTGTATCTTTCTTTTTTCAATATAATGTCCTCTTTCCCAGTGAGTTCTAATTGTTTGGAAAAGCCTCCGAATTCGGAGCGCCCTTCGTGAATGACACGATTGGCCAACACAAAAAGCCTCCGAATTCGAAGTGCCCTTCGTGAATGACGCGATTGGGCCAAATAAAGCCTCCGAATTCGGAGCGCCCTTCGTGAATGTCACAATTGGCCAACACAAAAAGCCTCTGAATTCGGAGAGCCCTTCGTGAATGACATGATTGGCCGACACAAAAGCCTCTGACTTCGGAGCGCCCTTCCTGTATGACACGATTGGCCCACACAAAAAGCCTCCGAATTCAGAGCGCCCTTCGTGAATGATGCGATTGGGCCGAATAAAGCCTCCAAATTCAGAGCGCCCTTCGTGAATGACATGATTGGCCAACACAAAAAGCCTCCAAATTTGGAGCGCCCTTTGTGAATGACACGATTGGCTGACACAAAAGCCTATGAATTCGAAGCGCCCTTCGTGCATGACACGATTGGCCCACAAAAAGCCTCCGAATTCGGAGCGCCCTTCATGAATGACGCGATTAGGCTGAATAAAGCCTCCGAATTCGGAGCGCCCTTCATGAATGACGCGATTGGGCTGAATAAAGCCTCCGAATTGGAGCGCCCTTCGTGAATAACCCGATTGGGCCGAATAAAGCCTCCGAATTCGGAGCGCCCTTCGTGCATGACCCGATTGGCCAACACAAAAAGCCTCCGAATTCGGAGCGCCCTTCGTAAATGATGCGATTGGGCAAGGCAAAATGCCTCTGAATTCGAGGCGCCTTTCATGGAAAACACGGTTGGCACGATCGAGCATCCGCATTCGGAGCTCCTTTCATGAACGCTGTGATTAATAAGCGGCAACGCAATTGACAAAAAATGGTAGATAATCATGGATTAATTTACAAACATTGACCAAAATAACTCATAAACATTTCAAGTAATATGTTTCATTAAATTGATCGTAATTACATAGCCCGCATCCAATTTGTGTTAAAGAGTTACAATGTGTTCAGTTTTACTCGGCACCACCTTCATCGTCACTCTTCTCCACTTCGAACACCGAAAAGGAAAAATCATGACCTTAATATAACGGCGACGCCGAATCAACACCTGCTGCATGGAGAGCTTCCGCAGCCTAGAGAGCCTTGATCCACCCGTGCTTGAATCCACGATTCTCGCATCGACACACCTCCTCGGTGAGTTTTTCTTTCGTCTTCTGTATCCCAATTTTTCGTCCGTTATGGAAGCCTTGCTTATAGGCCCTGGTTTTGCTGCCTCCATCACAAACATGCTTGCCGTTTATCGATTGGCAATGGCATGGCTTATCAACCGTTGGGTCACCCTTTCCTCCACGATTGGGTTAGATTGGCCTGCCGACAACTTATCGGCAGTGTTGACTGTTCTTAATTCACGTTCAGCTTTCTCTGTGCGAGCTTCTAAGTTTCGAATGCGTTCGTCTTTCTGCTCTATCTCCCACCGCACGGCACGTAGGCGCATGCTAATTTCATAGGCAATGTATAGTCCTTTCACCGCTCCATGGACGCCCTCCCGAAAAACTTCGAATTCAGGTCGCCCAACCATCGACTGCTAGACTTTTGCGGAAAAATCTATCGGGCGAATTCCACTGCCACGTTTGGATCGCGGATGATTGAATCCGCCTTTGTCATCGATCTATTCCCTACGAAGACTGAAAAGCTTAACGGGCGCGGTGCCCCACTGGTCTCACTTCGCGAGTGAGAGGAGTTCCCCCATTGTTGCCTTTCCTTCCTAGGTGACCTGCTTCGATGACCTAGAGAATGGCGCTTTTCGCGCTCCCTCGACGTCCTACTTCCCGTTCGCAACGTTTTGCCACCTCAATTCATCGCTGAATCCAGCTCATCCACTATCTTACCCTCTCCTCTGCTATTGAAGAATAGCCTTTTAGACATCTAGCTCAAACCCACTACTCTTCTCCCTTCTGTGATCTGCCAAATTTAGACACCAATATGGACCCTAAACGAACGCAGCCCCCACCCTTCTTATTCATCACGTGCGCAGCGTTCCCAAAGCATTCCCTTCAACGCTCTATGCCACGACCTGACGTGGATCGGCGGTCTTGTTCATTAATTTGCTGGGGCAAGGGCAGATTCATTAATCTATTCGGCCTAAATATCAGAGCTATGCGCCGAAATGTTACTGTGCCCCAGCCAATTCCTGAACTGCCGTTGTTCGCCGGTCCTCTCCAATTTGTTGAGGCAAGGACATATTCACTAATCTATTCGGCTAAGTATCAGAATTCCAAACTGAATTGTCATTGTGCCCCAGCCAATCCCTGAACTGTTCGACGGATGTGTTCATTGCTGGGGCAATGGCAGATTCATTAATCTATTTGGCCTAAATATCAGAGCTATACGCCGAATTGTCATTGTGCCCCAGCCAATCCTTGAACTGTTCAGCAGCCGTGTTCATTGCTGGGGCAAGGGCAGATTCATTAATCTATTCGACCTAAATATCAGAGCTATGCACCGAAATTTACTGTGCCCCAGCCAATTCCTGAACTGCCGTTGTTCGGCAGTCCTATTCATAACTTGTTGAGGCAAGGGCATATTCACTAATCTATTCGGCTAAGTCGCAGTGCTATGCAGTTATTTTTCCGCTAGATTAATTCACTAGTTTATTTTCATTCGTAAATTCATGTTTTTACATCTTGCATATTCACTAATCTATTCGGCTAAGTCGCAGTGCTATGCAGTTATTTTTGCGCTGGATTAATTCACTAGCTTATTTTCATTCATAAATTTATGTTTTTACATCTTACTTAGCCGTTAAACAAGCATATCCATCACATGCATCAAGCAAAAAGGAAAAAGTAATCTTCATTCATAAACTGAGCACAAACAAAAGTCATTTTACAAATGAAAACTACCCTACGTTAGCTTCTCACAAAAATAAATAGTTAAAAACCTAACAAATCTAACAAAACCTACATACACATAATACCAAAACAAAAGGAAAAATACTTTTGACTCTAGATCAGTCTTCAGGGTCAAACTCCAGCGGCTCAACGTCTACCTACTCATACGGAATAGGTTGCTCCGATACCGCGTTAGCGGCAGCTAAGGCTTTGAGCCAGCCGTGTTTGAACCCCCTGTTTTCAAACTTCGGTACTTCTTCTACATAGTTTTCCAAGGCCGCATCGTTGCCAGCTTGGAATGACCTGGAAATCTCAGACTCGACGTTTGCCATCGCCCTCTTCGACTCCTCCAAGTCGGCCTCCAGCTTGGCAATCATCTCGTTGGCCAATTTGAGCGCTTCTTCGTTGGCATTCGCCCTTTCCTCGGTGGCCAATCTCAGTTCGTCAGCAGTCTTGGCCTTATCTGCTTCGGCATCGGCCCTCGCTCTCTCTGCCGCCGCTTTTATGGCCTCAGACTCGGCTCTGAGAGAGGCCTCTGCTGCCTTTCCCTTCTCGTTTTCCAACTCAGTTGTAAGAAAGCCGATCTGTTCGATAGCGTCATGTTGGCGACGGCCAATTTCAGCTATCCTTCCCGCCGCCTACAAAACAAGGGATCAGTAAGCTAATATAAAAACTTTTCTTTTGGTTAGCCTTGCAAAATTATAAAGGATCACGTACCAATATCGCCGATTAAGTGGCTAATGCGATGGGCAGCAAATCGGCCTCTGCCCTAAAAGTTGCTCTGTCAACCGACAGAGAAATGAAAGAGGCCAAGCTTAAGGCCACAGCTGGGTCTCTTACAGCTGATGCATCAGAAGCAACCGACATGTTCTGTATCATTGGTTATATTATAAATGGCACAACCAGGTCTGATTCTTCCATGGGTGGTAGTTTATCCACTGGGTCTTCTGAATAATCGACTTTGTATTCGGTCAGACGTTTTTCCCCCCTGTGCTCCATCACTTGATCCTCCTGTTGATCGATAACAGGTTCCGTTTCGGCCACATCAGTCTGAACCACCTCCTCAACAGGAGCAGGTGGAGGAGTTTCTGCCCTAGCGTCGGGTGGAGGGGGTGAAGGTTCATTTCGCTCGGCTTTAGCTCTCCTACGGGCAGCCATTCTCTCGGCGTTTTTCCGCCTAGCCATTTGAGTGAGTGACTCACCAGCCATGTTGTCAAGATACGAGCTGGGTAGGTCCCCTAAGTCGGTGAAAATGTCTTCAAAAGACACGTCCGCTCAGCCAAAAGTGGATGGAGGATTGAGGCCGGCTTCTTCAAAAGCCAAATTTAGTGCCGCATCAACCTCCTCCTCTAGTCCGTTGGATCCGTCCAAGGATGGTTGATTCGGCTGCTCAACGACTCCTTTTGCTGCTTGTTGGTCCGCTGGCTCCTAGTCTGTTACCTCAAAACCAATCTGCCTAAGGTTCTTGAAGCTCGGAAAAACAAGCGTCGTAAGATGCTGTTCACCCCTCGGAATCGGAATATTATCTACGACCGAAAAAGTAGTGTAGGTCGGCTCGTATCTCAAAAGAATGTGGGCCGCCCTCCCTTGTTTCTGGAGATTCGGACGGCCAATGAACTGGAGTACCGTTCTGATCTGCGCAAGTATAGCTTCGTCGGTCGAAACTAGAACTTCTTCAAATCATTTCCTGCACAAATAAAATGGTAAATACACAGAATTTGAACTAGAAAAATATTTAACAAAAATTCGTGGGGAGTTAAACGGCCACCTGGTTCGCCCCTTCGCCTGGGCACTGGATCTTGACGATCTTCGCCCTCGCCGAATTCCCAGTTGCCACGGACAACGACCATGACATCATCAACACGCTTGCCAGAGCTGGCAAGCATAGTCACCAAATGATGGTCGGTGTCCTTGACCCTGAGGAAGTAGCGCCCCTACTGGCCAAAAGATTTGGCCAAGGCATAACAATGCCAAATGGTAGAGATCCCAAGGTTAAGCCTAAGGCACCGTTTTAGTTCAACAATTCCCATTATTATTCAGTAAAAGTTTACGTTCGGTTGAGAAGGGATTAAACCCCAATGGCAAAGGACAGCCCTCAAAAGTGGATGAAGGGGGAAACGGACTCCGCCCTCAGCGATTGACAGGAGAGGAAAGACGATTGTACTCTTATCAGTCCTCTCCGTGTCAATCACGTTCTCTGCCAAGAGTGACAGATGAACGTCGTCAGGGATAGAAAAATGGCGACGAAAACCAGAGACTCGATCCGCAGAAAAAAGGGCTCTCAAATGTTTTGCCATCATAGCAAGAAAAATGGATACTCTACACAGCAAACAAACAAGGAAAAGGGAGTCAAAATGGAAGAGAGAGAAACTTACAAAAAATGAGGAGGACAATGAAGAACGGAAAGAAGTTGCAGAGGGCGTGAAGTGAGGGAGGTGAACTGACAGGCAACGAGAAACGTTGTGCATTCGAAAAAAACATACAAACGAAAAGACAACACGATTTCAAATCGTATTAAATGAATGAAGCGTACAAAGAGGCGGGAGATTGTAATAATGCCTAACAAAGAGTAGGCGTTCTAACGCTTGCATTGGAATAAGGGAAACTGCCGTATTTTCTGACCCTCTAAGTCCAAGACCAAACATGCCGACTAACTGACATTAATAGGATGTTTGGGGGGCAATTGTGGGAGCCGAATAATATTACATATGGAAGCCGAATAACTTGAAGAAAGAAATCAAGTTATGTACTATACGGCTCTATCCGGGAGGGGCGGAGGCCGAATAGCCAGATCGGCCAAAGAATCAGCTTTAAACCTGGCCGAGTACGAACAAGTAGCCGAATGAATGATTATTCACCGGATGAAAGGTGGGCCCAACCATCAACATCAAGGATGACTATAAATAAGAAGAGCATCAGCTAAGAAAGGGTATGTGAGAATAAGTAAGATTAACTTGAGATATAAGTTACGAAGAGAGTATATACTGACTTAACCATCGAAGTGCTAATTCCGGCACCCCCGACCGGAGTGTTCATTCCTTTTCAGGTGACTTGCTGAAGATCAAGAGCGTCCTATAGGATCCAGAGAGTATTTCCAAACCATTTCTCCACAAAAGGCTTTAACAATTATTCTCAGATTCAAAATAGGCGCGTGAGGTCTAACGCATTTGGAGGCGTTTCTAAACACCTTCTATTACATAACAGTGCCGTTTTAATTAAAGAAATATGTGATGTTTCTCAAACGCCGTTAAATATTAAGAAAAGTGGCGTTTAAAAAAGCGCCGTTAAAAAAAACGCCATCAAAACCCGTATTTCCTATAGTGCAACCAAACTAACTTAATTAATATATTTTTTAAATACTATAAACATAAATAAAAAATACAATTTTTTTACAACAACATATTACATATACACCTAGTGTTGACATGGTTGCTGACATGGCATTTACAAATATTTTTTTAAAAAAATATATTATTACATTTTTAAACGATCATATTTTTTCAACGGTAATATTTTTAAACGAATAAATGGGTTGGAACAAAGAAGAAACTGTTGGAGAAAAATGGTTAAATGAGAAATTGCCTCATAAATGTGTATATAACTCACACATTTAAGGCTCATCAGTTTTACAAAATTGATTGGGCAGTTTTGCTAGCATTAGTTGCCAGCCTTGATGGCTAGAGGCTCCTCCCCTCTCCCCCATGGTGTATAAAAGGAAGCCCTATTCCTTGAAAAGAGATACAAAATTTTTCCTTGACATCCATACACTGTCAGTCTACTTCTCCTATAATTTTCTTCCTGAGAGAGAGTGTTGCCGTTGTCCGTTCGCTAAGCTAATCAGAAGGTGCTTCTGTTGTAGCTGGTAAAAATCGTCGTATCCTGGGAAGTAGACGCCGGCGTACCTCCAGCACCCAACGGTGAGGCGGCGAATCTATTTTAAGGAGACTGTGGTACCACACAGGCTTCGGTTTGCTTCCTTTAACCATTTTATATTTTATCTGTATTTTATTCAGCATGTTATTTTTCTGGGATTGAAGGTTTGTTTTGTTCATCTCATAATTTTGCGATATGCAATGTGACATTATGTAATGTGAGTAGTTTTTCCCAACAAGCTTAAAATAGATTCGACATTTATCATAGGATTAGATTAATAGATTCATAGGTGTGTGTAATAATTTTGCATGTAATTGGCCACTGGTAGTACTAGCGAGTTAATTGGTTTGTTAGATGCATGTACACAGGGTTAAGCTTTTGATTTTGCCATTTTGTGTATGCTACTGTTTGGTCTTCCCATGGCATGGAATAGGCCACTGTTATCAATAGGGAAGAAGAGTTCCATTGGTGCAACGTTAATTCATTGTATTTTTAATTAATTTATTATTTTATGGTGTACCGGTTCATGCCTTGTATTTCTAGATTTACATGCTTCTAGTTCACATGCTTCTAGTTTACAATATAAATTACATGTTCATTCGGTTTTAATTTTTAGTGTAATTTACATTTCTAGCATGTTTATTAGGTAGTAAATTTACATGTAACTTGTACCTATTAATTTTTAATTTAGGTGTGGAGTTGTAAAGTGTATAACTTGCCTATATTTAAATTCATGTTAATTTCTCTAGAATTATTTGCATGTTAATCATGTCATTTGCAATTCTTGCCTAGTAATGTGATTTAAGTGTTTAGGAGTTATAAAATGTTTGTAACTTGCCTCAATTAATTACATGTTTAGTGTACCATAAGTTCATATGTAACCTTTACCAATTCAAAATATGGTTTAATTATATTTAATTTTGGGTTTGTAACTTGTATAGTTAATTACATGTTTATTATGTAATTAATTTTTTACAGTTTTTTTTAGTTTAAATTCTAGATGTGTAACTTAAGGGTTGGTTTTAATCTTTACTTACAGTTATTTATTATTTTGTTTGCTAGTACCCTCCCCTTCAATCACTACTTTGCCAAAAGCAAAGAAAAGCTGAGGGAGGTTTTGTTGTATTTTGCTGCTAACTCTTTATTGCAGGAATACCTATGGGAATGGGAAAAAGGATTAATTTGGACTAAATATTTGAAGCAATTGTTTGCTTGAGTGTTCATTTGTGGTTATTCACCAATATGTAAAGCACGTTTTATTTGCTTGTAATTATTGTAGCAATTTTGTTGTAATTGCTTGTACAGTTTGGAACTTGGTGTGTTTAACCTAGTTCATCCCTTGGAAATTTAATTCTTAAAGTTGTTTCCCATGGACTAGGAGTCAACATGCTCTTGAAAGTTTTGTCTAAGGTTAACTGGGTTTTAAGTGGGACCGGTGTGACCCCTCCAGTCTTCCTGGAAACTTTCCTGACCATGTTCGATTCTAGGTTGCGTGGTGAGACTAGTTTTGAATTAAATTTCCAATTGTGGGATTTTCTAGTGTTAAGTTTGATTTCTGGAAATACAGAATAGTGAAAATTCTGCTGTAATTTTTCAGAAATGGCAACTGTCTCTGATGCTGCTGCTGCTGCTGCTGCTAATGTTGGTGGGGATCCGAACCCCGGGGCGACTGGCTTGCCAACCCTCTGTGACCTCTGTGGTCAATCCTCCTGTTGTTACTCCGGCTGTTCCGGGAGGACCGCTCAATCATCACGAGCGCCCGGAGAAGTTCACGGGAGTGAATTTCAAGAGATGGCAGCAGAAGATGCTGTTTTATTTGACTACTCTAAGCCTTGCGAGGTTTCTGAGTGAAGATGTACCAGCCGTAGAGGAGAATGAGCAAGATAAACAAAAGCTCATGGCTCTGGACGCTTGGAAACAAGCAGACTTCTTATGCCGGAATTACATTCTGAACGGCTTGGCGGACCCGCTTTTCAACGTGTTCTATGCCAAGAAATCGGCTAAGGAGTTGTGGGATGCCTTGGACAAAAAGTACAAGACCGAGGATGCTGGGGTAAAGAAATTTATCGTCGGCCGGTTCCTGGACTTCAAGATGGTGGACTCTAAAACTGTCCTGAGTCAAGTCCAAGAGTTCCAAGTGATTCTGCACGAGATACATGCAGAAGGGATGGTCCTAAGTGAGTCATTCCAGGCAGCTGCTTTGATTGAGAAGCTGCCTAACGGCTGGAAAGACTTCAAGAACTACTTGAAGCACAAACGAAAGGAGATGACAGTCGAAGAGCTCGTTGTCAGGCTCCGGATTGAAGAGGACAACAGGAAGAAAGGAGGGAGTACCTCCACTGTCAAAGCCAACATGGTTGAGCATGGCGAGTCCTCGGGGGCAAGGAATAAACCACCGACAGGCAAAAGCTCAAAGTTGGGGGCTAGAGGAGGAATCTCCAAAAGGCCAGCCTACAAGCCAAAGGAGCCTACTTTTAGGTTCAATGGCAAATGCTTCAACTGTGGAAGTGACGGGCATCGGGCAGTTGATTGTCTGAAGAAGAAGCCCTACAGGAAAAACCCTCCGCACACACAAAAACCGGGCACATATGGCTGAAATGGAGGAATTGTCACACGATGTGGACGACATGCATCTGTCAGCCGTCGTGTCAGAAGTGAACATGGTGGGGTCAAACCCGAGGGAGTGGTGGGTGGACACTGGGGCCACTCGCCATATTTGTGCAGAGAAGAGAATGTTCACAACTTTCGAACCGGTTTCAAACGGGGAGAAGTTGTTTATGGGAAACTCTGCAACCTCAGCTGTTGAGGGTAAAGGCAAGGTGATCCTGAAGATGACTTCAGGAAAAGAACTGACTTTGAACGATGTCCTTTTTGTGCCGGACATTCGTAAGAACCTTGTCTCGGGGTCTCTCCTAAGCAAGCATGGCTTCCGCATGGTGTTTGAATCAGACAAGGTCGTGTTGACCAAGGGCGGGGTCTATGTGGGGAAGGGATATATGTCAGGTGGTATGTTTAAATTGAATGTAATGACACTTATCCCTAAGATTAATGAGAAAGCTTCTTCTTCTGCTTATATGCTTGAGTCCCCTAATTTATGGCATGGTAGATTGGGTCATGTAAATTTTGACTCTTTACGTAGATTAATCAAGTTAGATCACATACCATCTTTCAAGATTAATCCACAACACAAGTGTGAAACTTGTGTAGAAGCAAAATTGACAAGGTCTTCTTTTCATTCTATTGAAAGAAGTACCCAGCCTTTGGATTTAGTGCATAGTGATGTGTGTGACTTGAAAGTTGTACAATCACGTGGTGGCAACAAGTACTTCATCACTTTTGTTGATGATTGCACTAAATACTGTTATGTGTATTTGCTTAAAAGCAAAGACGAGGCTATTGATAAATTTATTCTTTTTAAGAATGAAGTTGAGAATCAATTAAGCCGAAAATCAAGGCATTGAGAAGTGATCGTGGTGGTGAGTATGAATCCCCGTTTGCCGAGACTTGTGCTCAATTTGGGATTATTCACCAAACCACAGCGCCTTATTCGCCTCAGTCAAATGGTGTTGCTGAGCGGAAGAACAGGACGCTGAAAGAGATGATGAATGCAATGTTGATAAGTTCTGGGTTGCCACAGAACTTATGGGGGGAAGCAATTCTCTCCGCGAATTATATTCTTAATAGAATACCACGGAAGAAAGTGGACAAGACTCCATATGAGTTGTGGAAAGGTCACAAGCCTTCATATAAATACCTACGAATGTGGGGGTGTCTTGCAAAAGTGGCGGTACCTACACCCAAGCGGGTTAGGATAGGTCCGAAAACCGTGGACTGTATATTCATTGGTTATGCACAAAATAGTAGTGCATATAGATTTCTTGTGCACAAGTCTGATATTTCAGATATACACAAGAATACTATCATGGAATCTAGAAGTGCATCTTTCTTTGAAGATGTATTTCCGTGTCGTCCCCAAGACAGGGTTCCGAGTTCCATGAAAGAAATAGATGATCACGAAGACGATCACATAGATGATCACATGGATGATCAAACAGCTGATCAAATAACTGATCAAGTAGATGATCAAGCTGATGAAGTAGATGAGCCAAGAAGGAGTAAAAGGGCTAGAACCACAAAGTCCTTTGGTCCAGACTTCTTGACTTATATGTTAGAGGGAGAACCTCGAACGTTCCATGAAGCTGTGACTTCACCTGAAAGTCCTTTATGGAAAGAAGCAATTAAAAGTGAGATTGATTCCATCTTACAGAACCATACTTGGGAGTTGGTTGATCTACCCCCAGGCAGTAAGGCCTTGGGGAGTAAGTGGATCTTTCGAAGAAAGATGAAAGCGGATGGGTCAATTGACAAATATAAAGCTCGGCTAGTTATCAAAGGATACAGACAGCGAGAAGGCCTGGATTACTTTGATACGTATTCACCTGTGACAAGGATTACATCCATTCGCATGGTGATTGCAATAGCAGCTTTACGTGGTTTAGAAATACATCAGATGGATGTAAAGACAGCTTTCTTAAATGGAGATTTAGATGAAGAAATCTACATGGAGCAACCCGAGGGGTTTTCAGCTCCAGGAAAAAGTAAGAAAGTCTGTAAGCTTGTCAAGTCATTGTATGGTTTGAAGCAAGCTCCCAAACAATGGCATGAGAAGTTTGACAATGCTATGTTGTCAAATGGGTTTCGAATCAATGAGTGTGATAAGTGCGTATATGTTAAAGACACTGACAAAGGTTATGTCATTTTGTGTCTATACGTTGATGACATACTCATTGTTGGTAGCAATGATGAAATGATTAAAGCTACCAAAAGATTGTTAAACTCTAAGTTTGACATGAAGGATATGGGCCTTGCAGATGTCATTCTGGGTGTTAAGATCACCAGAACATCTGGTGGTATTGTACTTTCTCAAGCTCATTATGTTAATAAGATACTTGAGAAATTTGGAAAGTCAGATACAAGTATGTTTAGGACACCGGTAGACTTAAGTCTATATTTGACCAAGAATAATGGTGAGAGTGTCTCTCAACTAGAATATTCTCGGGTCATTGGGAGTTTGATGTATCTGATGAGTTGTACAAGGCCGGATATCGCCTACGCTGTTAGTAGGCTGAGTAGATACACGAGTAATCCTAATGCTACTCATTGGAAGGGCATTATGCGGGTGTTGGGGTATATCCGTTACACCCTGGATTATGGGCTGCATTATACCAGATACCCAGCGGTACTAGAAGGGTATAGTGACGCAAATTGGATATCTGATATAAAAGATTCCAAATCCACTAGTGGTTATGTGTTTACCCTCGGAGGGGCAGCCGTGTCTTGGAAATCTGCCAAGCAAACGTGTATCTCGAGATCAACGATGGAATCTGAGTTTATTGCTTTAGATAAAGCAACTGAAGAAGCTGAATGGCTTCGCCAGTTTGTTGAGGATATTCCACGTTGGCCGAAACCTGTGCCAGCTATCAGTATTCATTGCGATAGCCAATCAGCGATTGGTCGAGCACAGAGTAATATGTATAATGGAAAGTCTAGACATATCCGTCGTAGACATAATTCCATACGACAACTACTCTCAAATGGAGTTGTCTCTCTAGACTATGTCAAGTCTAAGGACAACATTGCGGATCCGCTAACCAAAGGGTTAACTCGAGAGTTAGTAGAAAAGTCGTCAAGAGGAATGGGGTTAAGGCCTTTAGTAAAGGTTACCGGAACGGCAAACCCAACCTAGTTGACTGGAGATCCCAAGATCTAGGTTCAAAGGGACAACCTAACTTCGTGTAACGGGTGAGTCACTGAAGAGGTAAATCCTCTTGCCCATTCCTTTATACAGTGATGCCCTGTGAGGGTGGAAGGTTAAGCTAATGCTTTTAATGACCTTAGTGATGTGGTATAATGAAATACCGTATCTAGGTCACCTATGTGAGTGCGAAGTGGGGCCGCTTCTTTAAGAATTGCCAAGGCCGAATTCTTTAAAAACACTCACAGAACCAGGCTAGTGTTCCAGGGCCATACCGGACACACCAGTGAGAACAAGAACAATGGTTGGACTAACTCCTGTGTGAGGTCTATTGTCTCGGTTTACATAAACGGCAGAACAGTTCAAGACATCACGTTCACTGGTCAGCCAGTAAATCCGATAGGCTTTCACTACGAAAGGTTCAAGGCCAACAGCTACCTTTTCTGATGCAGGGTTAGTCTGTGTGCTCTCTCTCTTTCCGAGTCTTTGTTGATAAACGTTGAGCGTTTGCTGTATTCGGTCAATTTTTATTCATGTGGGGGATTGTTGGAGAAAAATGGTTGAATGAGAAATTGCCTCATAAATGTGTATATAACTCACAATTTAAGGCTCATCAGTTTTACAAAATTGATTGGGCAGTTTTGCTAGCATTAGTTGCCAGCCTTGATGGCTAGAGGCTCCTCCCCTCTCCCCCATGGTGTATAAAAGGAGGCCCTATTCCTTGAAAAGAGATATAGAATTTTTCCTTGACATCCATACACGATCAGTCTACTTCTCCTATAATTTTCTTCCTGAGAGAGAGTGCTGCCGTTGTCCGTTCGCTAAGCTAATCAGAAGGTGCTTCTGTTGTAGCTGGTAAAAACCGTCATATCCTGGGAAGTAGACGCCGGCGTACCTCCAGCACCCAACGGTGAGGCGGCGAATCTATTTTAACGAGACTGTGGTATCACACAGGTTTCGGTTTGCTTCCTTTAACCATTTTATATTTTATCTGTATTTTATTCAGCATGTTATTTTTCTGGGATTGAAGGTTTGTTTTGTTCATCTCATAATTTTGCGATATGCAATGTGACATTATGTAATGTGAGTAGTTTTTCCCAACAGAAACATCAACCATATATGGGCAAAATGGTGGGGAGACCCTTTGTCTAGCAATGAACGCCAGTAACTTGTAGAGAGCCAAAATGAAAATAGGCAAAATGCCTCCTGTGATGAAGAGTCCATTGGAGAAAGATCATACTAATTTCACTAGCAAAAATGCCTCATATAACTCTTTCGTCTCCTTCCTTGGAGTTGCTCCAACAAAGTAACCAAAATTTGAAATGTTTTTGGATCTTGGAGTATCTTTGAAAACTGTAATATGGGGCCAAATGGCATATCTTCAACAAGAAGGGCATTGTGGCATAACTATGGAAGTAAAGTAGGAATTGGACATTTCTTCAAGTGCTTTTATATATTTTTAAACGCTTTTCAAAAATTGTTATATGGAATTTTCTTACTCGATGGGTCATTAGCATTTTTCTATTTAAAATTTTTTTCTAGTCTAATTAAGGATGGCAACAAAGTGGAGCAGGATTTGGTTTGTGGTGTCCCATTTCCACCATGTCATTTGTTAAGACTGGACAAGACTGAAAATATTGGGGAGATCGTGGGTAGAATGGGATTAGAAAAGTATTAAAATAATTTGTCACTTTTAAAAAGTACTAATAAGAGAGATGATATAACATATGTATGTCAAAAAATTGACGTGTAGTAAAAACTAAAACAATATTAAACCTGAGAAATAAAATTATATATATATATAATTGGAAAGCAAATACCATCCCCTTTCTACATTTGTTATGGCTGTGCCCCCTAATAAGTGTACTGTAAAAGAAAGTGGATCTAAAAGTGTTTTCTTTTTTCATAGTTGAATTTTGAATTGGGTTGAATATTCCTTAGTAAATAAAGTAGCATACACAGATTTTTGACATTCGAATTGTCTTGAAAACCTAACATCTAGAGTGGGGGCTGATACTATATGAGTAGCCTTACTCTGTTATTGTGCCATTAATTCATTATTTTATGCTTATAGAGAAGAGAATAAAATTGAATAGATGTTAATTAATGGCCCTGTAACTTGGACCATCTCCATAACAATAATGGATCCTACATCAATATTATTAAATTTTTTTTAAGATTTGATAAATATTATTATTATTCCAATTTCCAACTAATATATAAAAATCTCTTCATATAGTAAATGAAATGTGATGAAAAAGGGAGAAAAAAAAAAATGATCAATTTAAGAAGGTTCGTTGGGTTTAACTCTCAAAGAGAAACAAAAATAAAATAAAATACAACCATTAAGGTGACATTTGCCTAGTGGTTATGTAATTCTATTTGTGGTGTGAGATCTCAGGTTTAAATCTTATGAAGATGAGTTTAATGTCTTTTATGGTGGTTGTTTATTTCTTTCCCATTATGGTTTGTTTTATCTAATTGTTCTAGTTATTGTAAACTAGTAGTCTATTTGATAATGTAAATATTTATAATAATTGTAATTATTTTTCTATCAATTGACAAAAAAATAAAATAAAAAAACTTAATGGTTGTATTTCATTGTATAAATTGTCACCATTTTGATATTATTTATTATATAAATTGTCACCATTTCATTCAAAATAGATATAATTGATAAGATTTATTAAAATAATATAACGTTTGCAACTCATATATCATACACCAAATGTAATCGGTGTAGCATTATTGAAAGCGTTTTGATCATTGAAAGAATATCAACACTGTTTTGATGGCCCAAGCAAAATTTTAAAACTGTATCTTTTTATATTCACAATTTTTTAAAAGAATATCAACATTGGTCACTATATATTTGAATCACATTTGTATTATAAAAAATATATGGTTACTTTTGAAATTATAATTATCATTCTTATTTTTCAAAACAAATGTGATTTAAACATATAAATACCAATGTCGGATCATCTTAACTTTTTGCATTAATATTATACTCAATAAATCCTAAAAAGTGAATGATTCGAATCACTGAGATTGGCTCCAAAATAAGCCCATCAAACCTAAACGTTCTCCCAATTTGGATGGTTAATTTGAGATAATCCAATCCCTTCTAGTTTGATTTTATAGTTTAGAAAAATCTGATCAAAAAAAAAAAAAAAACTATATCAAATAAAACTGTAATATATATATAAATATATAATAATGTAGGTTAGACCCACTAACCCACCCACCTTGAGGATTAGAAGGTTGACCTTACCAAGAGGGTCAGGAGGGCCCACTCCTGACCACTCTTAGTCATCAAGTTAGCTAGTCGAGGGACTCACCATCTTAACGAAGGCAAGTGCATATAAATTATGCGCACAAGGATACATGGCACGATCAAAAGAGGTCTCTACCACCAGTAACCATTACCATCTAAGTAAAATGACATATCTCATAATGTTAACCTTTTAAAATGATGGCGATTCACGTAGCACCCCCTCAATAGAAAAAAAATGCTAACAAAATTATTACCCTCACGTAGAGTACAACCACGGAAGACAAGTCTTTATATACATGCCCATCTACACTATAAAAGCTACACTATCAATTTTACTCTGATCTTTTATCTCTTTCTCAAGTATAATTCTAACTCAATTATCAGAGGTTTTTTTTAGAATGACACCCACCAGTGTACTCTCAAGAGTTTGTTTGTAGGTTTTCCCCGGAAGGAAGACCAATAACCATCATTACCAAAGTTCAAATTCATCTTCGCATCACTTGAATTGTGGACCATGGACCACTACAAGATATAAAAGTTCTAGAAATAAAAATAAAAATTTTGTTAAAAAAATATTTGGGAATCAATTTCTATTGTCGTGAAGATTGTCGCTAAAAAATTATCCCAAAAAGTCAAAAACAAGTTTTTAGCAACAAAATTTTAAAAATATTGCTAATAAATAGACTTTTAAGAACAAAATAATTTGATCTCAAAATGATTTATTTGGTCTCAAAATGATAATAATCCATCGCTAATGTCTAATTTTCGTTACTAAAAATATAATGGCGACACTTTTCGCAACAAAAATATTCAGTCCCTAAAAAATAATTTTATTTCTAAATTTTAATCTCTAAAACCTTAATTTTTTATAGTGGACCATCCATTTACTGATATCACCAAACTACAAAATCACCAATTAAAATTGAATGATTTAATATTTTATATTTTTGTAGTATGCTCAACCAACCATGAACATATACGTAACACACAACTTAAGAGGGATTGCCATGTACAACCCCTACAACTTTATGGTGTCGACATTCATATCCAAACCCTAAAGAGAGACATTCTCATGATAAATTGATAATACATACAACAATTTGAGTGGGCCAAAATGAACTCAAATTTGGTTATATTTATATAAAATGTGAAGCTCCCTTCTTATGCTGTGGAAGCAAATAAACATGAATGAACCCATTGTACTTGAATAAAAAAAAAAAATGCCGATACTTTTTGACAAATTATTGTTTTGGGCTTAACATCTAATTGTTTATATGCCTAGCTACTTATGCGAAAAATAAATAAAATTTTTGATAATGTTAAACATATCAAATTTTCTATCAAATAAATAGTTTAATATCTCATATAAATGTAAGCCCACACCTGTATAAAATATTTAATCATTTATTTGATAAAAAATTCAAAACCTATGATATTTTTCAAAAACCTTTTCTTTCTTAAATACACTGATTGAATGCTATGCCCACTTGGCTTTGATTGGGGGTCCCAAGAATGTCAATGTGACGGTCACCGGACAAAATTTTTAAAAATAATAATAATAATAAAAGGACAACAATGCCCACTTGGCTTTGATTGGGGGTCCCAAGAATGTCAATGTGACGGTCACCGGACAAAAATTTTAAAAATAATAATAATAATAGATTAATGTTTGGGAGCACTAAAAAAGGAGTATTAGGGGAGCACTAATGAGGTGACTCTCTCTTTGATGTGATGGTTGTCTCTTGTGTTTTTCTTTTTTCTTTTATTTTTTACATTTTTCAACTCATTAGAGCTATTAGTGATGAGATTTTTTAGTGGTCTCTATCATTGCTGATAATAATAAAAGGATAACAAGGTTTTTATGATTAGTTATTTTTTTATATTTTAAATTTTTCTTAATTTATTTTTAAAATTAATTTATAAATAAAATTAAATAAAAAATATCACCTTAATTGTCACATGACATAAAAAAATATAATATTATATTAAAATTTAGATTTGTGTCTGTAAATTATTATAATAAATGTTTTCATGCTACGTGATTATCAATATATCATTTTCGGTCTAATTTTGCACATAAGTTAGTGTTGTAGTAAATTGAAAAAAAAATAAAATTATGAAGCCCAAAGTGGAAACAAAAAAATGATCAAATATAAAAGGAATAAAGTGTAAATTACCCTATAAAAAATAAAAATTAAAAAAAAGGGTTGTACAACACAACCTAAAAATGGACTCAGCATTAGTGGGTTCCTCAATCTAGTTATATCAGGTTGTACCTCTTTCATGCCAACTATTTGGGGGATTAGTCGAAGCCCAGTTAGGGATAGGACTGTCCCAATCTAATGGATTGGGCATTAACGAAAGCTTTGTTCTTAACCCAGGAAAGAATATATGGGCTTCACCTCTTGGCCCATTTCTTCTTTATTTACCCCTTATTATTGATAGGCTTCTTTTTATAAAGTTGAAACCCCTTTTGTCAACCCCACTCTATGACCAAAACTTCAAAAAGCTTACTATTATTTTTTTAAATTAAAAAAAAAAAAAAAAAAGTTTTGTGGGTCATCATAGTTATAGTAGGCCTTGGCCCGAGGTCAACGATATTCAGATTTAACCTAATCAAAAGAAAGAGATTTCTATCATGATAATAATAGATCCAAATGGAGAAAGGAACCCCATCGAGATAACAATAGATCTCAAATAGACCGAACATCAAGATTTTAAGATGTATGACAGTGGAGCGAAGCAGACCACAGTCTACACTACCAATGAATCAAATTTGAGACATCTTGTGTAGAAGTAACCTGAATTTCCACTAAACCACCATTCCCATTGGTTAAAAGCTTCCTTTCGAAAACAAAAAATTCAAAATGTTTATTTCAAAATTAAGAATGTTGTATTATAACGCATTAATACACAAAGATATTCAGCATTTTGCATTACAAACAATAAAAGGATAGCAGGCTGCCAAACATTTTAACTTAAAAATAAAAAATAATAATAAAAAGGGTTTGACTTCTCTCATGTTGGAGATCCAACTTAAGAGAAGTCAAACCCTAATAAAAAAACTCCATACAAAATGAAAATTATTAGGTGATCTTGGACACCACGTGACAATACTCTTACTAATTATCAAATGTCATGTGGTTGTTATTCCCCCATCATTCAATACCAAATCATGAATTTCATGTTTTCAACTAATCACAAAATGTGAAAAAGTTATGAGGGTGTTAAATATCTTGATTTTTTTAAGTCTCTTTTTTTTGGGGGGGGGGGGTTGGGCGGCGGTTAATTTTTTAAATCAAAAGTTAAATTTAATCCAACAACCAAATGCAGCCTTATTAATTTCAACCGTTGTGCCTAATACATGAATAATGCACATTATTCTTGACCCATGAAACAGATTGGTTTCATTTTCAACTGATATTGTTTTGTGAACCCATTAATAGTGAGAGAATTAATAATTTATAAGATTAGTACAAGATTAAGTATTCATCTGGATTAGTAAAAAATATTCTACTATTGTCCATGTTTATTTTGCAATAAATATGAAAATTTATAATTTTAAATATATGTTTGTTTTTATATTATTAGTTATAGGCTTTCAAAATTCATCAATTTTATTAGATAAAATGTTCATTGAAATCTAATCTGAAAAACAAAAATTGCAACCAAATAATCACAAATATAGAAATGTAAGTCTTATCGACTAATAATCACAATTTTATATTATAATCTACCCAATCAATATAATCTACCCAATGAGAAAATAATAATATTTTGATATTTCTTAACCGCGCATGAATACTATATTTTAGATGTACCAAAAAAAAAAAAAAAAACTATACTTAAGTACTACGAATAATACAAGTTTTAGACCAAAAAAAATTATATCGTAACAAAAAGTATCAAATAGTAACAAGTAAATTATAAAAACTATATACGTCAACTAGACTTTTAAATTCTGTGAAAATTCTGTGAAGAGTATATAACGTTCACAATTTGGCCTCCCTCAAGTCAACTTTCTGGTTCCGCCCCTGAGTGTAAGCAATTTTTCATGGCGTTGAGTAAAAAGTGTCATAAACAAATAATTTTTTATGATATTTTGAAAAATGTCACTAAATCAAAGTTTTTTCAAGCTATCTAATGGCATTTTTTTGAAGGAAAAAAAACCCGCCAATATGCTCCTAATAATTTTTAAAGGAAAATGAGTGGGAGCTCTAATTAGAGCTACTACTAATGATGTGGTAGTGGGTCCCACTCACTGCCACAGTATGTATTGTGTCTGTTTTTTTTTTCTTTTTGCTTTGCCACCTCATTAGTAGTGAGTTTAGAGCCACTAAATTAGTAGTCTCTAACACCACTGATTTTTAAAATGCACCAACAAAAAAAAAAAAAACTAAACTCAATATAACATGCTTTTTAACTCTACTCATCACATGCACAAAATTGATGAACGTCCTTATATGACTTAAACTTATTGTGCAAAAAATAAGTACTATTTTATTCACACACCAAAATTTTATGGGTACTACACCCATGGGATTATTGTATAAATGTTTTAAGGAAAAATTACAAATACACTCTTTGAAGTTTGCTTAAAATACGAATTATTCTTTGTAATTTGAAAAATTACAAAAAATCTCTTGTCAGAATTTTGAATTTGACAGAATTAACTGAAAAATGAAATTTCTAATTGCTCTACTATATAATGATAAAATTACTTGAATTATTATTTGAAATAAATTTCTGACATTATTAAAAAGTGTTAATTGATTTGATGATTTCTTAATAAAATGAGCCATTTGTTATGCAATTGGAAATTTCAAGGAAAGAGATGTAATTTCTAAAATCACAGAGGACAAATCATAATTTAAGAAAATCTCAAGGGGGTATATTTATAATTTACTCAATCTTTAAGGAAAATATAGCCAAAACCCCTTAGGCCCAACATTTTAGAGTGTGAAGGACAACCCAAAATGTTTTATTTCCTAAACCCTCTGAGCAGGAAACGTGTTCTTCATGAAGGACAAACTAATATTTTACCACTTTTTTTTGGAAAATCTTGTCATGAGTATATATCTCAGATATTTGAATCAAATCTGTTAGCGCAATTGACGTAGAAAGTCTCATTCATTCCCTAACGTAGCTCACATTTCTTCATCGATTGTCATCCATATGTTTCGTGGTTGCGAGTTTGATCGTTGTTCTTCATGAGAGTTTGATCTAAGTTGCAAAACTTCATTCCATTATTGTTCGAGTTAGATGAGTTCATTGGATCACTTCATTTGATCAGTGCTCGTGCTAGAGTTGAAACTTCATTCAATCATTGTTTGATTGTTGTTCAAGTTCAATTATGTACGTTAAATTTTTGATTAATTATTTTTCTTTTTGGATTTGTTTTCGTTGTGTGTGATTCGTAATGGTGTTTTTTTAGTAGTTTGTAAATATGAAAGTAAAATTTCATCTCTGTTTGTTGTGGTTGCTCTTTGTAAAATGTACTTTTTTTTAATTTTTTTTTTTATGACATGTTCATAGAGTGACAGTAAATTTTACTCTAGTAGTGTGTACTTATGTGATTTTTTTGTGAACTCGTAGTAAAAATATGTTTCCTAATTGATTGACAGTAAAATTTTACTTTATTGTGAATCGGAGTAAAATTTTATTGTGAAACATAGTAAAATTTTAATGTTTGCGTCAATTTCAATGTTAAATTGTTTTCAAAAGAATTTCATAATCAACATGGATCTTATTTAATAAATTTTGATGAGAGAATTCTAAAATACTAATTTTTTAAAAAAGCGACATCCAGATCAAAAGTATATCATTTTAAAATTTAAAATATTAAATTAGTCACTGAGAATATTTTGCTAATAATGGTGTGTGTTAGACTTTTCAAGAATTTTTTTTATTTATCCTTAATGCATTAAAATTTTATTATGGGGGTTGACCAAATTCTTCATTTTTTAATGACCATGTTTGTATACACGTTAGGTTTGCCATATCACTTGTCATAATTGCCTTGGTTGAATATTTTCACCACTTATATATGTTGCAATATAGAATATTTTCACCTTTGTATTTAATATTTGTATATTAATTTTTTTATATATATATTTTTTTATGAATAGTGATAACTTTTTAATTTTTTTAGTAACTTTTTAACTTTTTTAGTAATTTTTTGACTTTTTGGTTTTTTGTACACTTGCCAAACCAGCCCTATATATAAATATGATCATTGTAGTATTATTCTTTTAGAAGAAAAAAAAATTTACTATTTTGAATCAATTATGTCTTATATTTTCTTTATTTAAAGTGTGAACAAATTTATTTACAAAATATATGTATACATATATATTTTTGGCACACCATTACCAATTCTCCACCTCCTTTCGTGGCAGCACAAGAGAAATTGGTGTGACTATTGTTGAACAATTGAGCGAAAGAGACCAACAAATCTGAAATTCCTTGCGTGGTGGAGAGCAAATATTTTGGCGGGACAAAGACGTGGAAAACAATGAAGCAAGGGTTTATAATTTTGTTAATATTATCTAGGATAAATTACAAACACAATTGTTGAGATTTATTTAAATTACAAATTACTTCTTGTGATTTTAGAAATTACATGATGCCTTCCAAGGTTTCCAATTTCATAACAAATAGGTCATTTTATTAATAAATCATCAAGTTAATTAACAGTATTTAATAATGTTAAAATTTTATTTCAATTAATAATTCAGATACTTTTATTATTGTGTAGGTGAACAGTTAGAAATTTTACTTTTTTAATTAATTCTGTTAAATAAAAAATTCTAACAGGAAGGTATTTGTAATTTTTCAAACCACAAAGGACAATTCGTATTTTAAGCAAATCTCAGGGAGTATATTTGTAATTTACTCTATTATCTATTATTCTTCATCCTTTGCACCATTGTTATCTACCATCCACACCACAAATTTGCAAAGTTCTCATCTTCTACAATCTATTGAGTTCATTATGTACTCTCTCTCTCTCTCTCTCTCTCTCTCTCTCACACACACACACACACACACACACACAATACCTCTATTTTTGTCTCTTATTTATGATCTTTTTGTTTTAGGTAGAAAACTTGATACAATATGAAAGTGTAATCTTCTAATTCATGAATTTCTTAATTTTCATCTTTTAAGATCAAGGGTTAGTTGTGATTTATTATTCTTATATTTATGTTGTGATTTTACATAATGCCTAGCAATTGTTTATTTAAATGCCTCAGTAAGATCTTGCGTTAGTTTGCTCTTTTTCTATTTCTTTTTCTGTTTGTAAGGATAAATTTAAGATGACAAAACAACACACTTTGATCATTAAGAGTCTATCAATAATCAATTTTCATAGCAAGACTTGCAACCAACTAGTGGACATATTTTATTGTTGTACAAATTGTGTAATTAAACAAGAGAAATAGATTCATGATTAATCAAATTACATAATAGAATGAGAAAACATGTTGAATATTACAACCATAGAAATACACAATACGATAAAAGGTAAAGAAAGCAAACCGAAACCTGTGTGATACCACAGTGTCCTTAAAATAGATTAGTCGCCTCACCATGGGTGCTGGAGATATGTCGATTTCTGTCTCACAGGATACGACGGTCAAAACCAGCTAATGCAGAAGCACCTTCTGAATAGCTTCGGTGAACTTAATAATGGTTGCACTCTCTCTAACAAGAACCAAACAAGGGACTAGCAAAAGAAGATAGGAAAAATTTTCTTTGGTGTAAAATCCATCTCCAACTCTTTATCAAAATACCATCTTTATTTTTCATCAAAAATCTTTTCTGTATTATCCTACTAAGTTGGAGGGGAAAGGCCTCTATTTATACAAGTAGGGGAATCCCTAGCCAAAAAGGCTATATATCAATAAGGCCATCAAATGTCATTAACTAAGGCCATCAACTCTAACCATTAAAAGATGAGAGTTACAAAAGTCTAAACCTCCCATGTGCTTAATATATACAAATAAATATGTATATAATGATGTTTGAATAAACCAACTAGATGGGTCACACAATAGATATCAATGTTGGGTTACAATACGATCAAAACTCCATTCTCAAACACATGCACAAGCTAAGCCCAACACAACATAACTTAGCTCAAACTTAAGATTAAGTCCAAGTCTAAGTCCAAGACCAAACCCAACACATGCACAAGCAAAAGTACAAGTCTAAGCCCGGTCTAAACTAAGACTAAGTCCAAATCTAACCCCAACTTTTATTGATGCCCACTTCATGAGACAATTCTCATTCATACCTCAATGGTTTCGGCCCATCATTTTTATATTGTAATCTTCTCACTTGAGAGAATACAAAACTACTTAGACCCACCTCAACCGGCGGTTGGGTCCCACTTTAATTTCGAATAAAAGTTACCGAAAAATCATTATTTTCCAACAATTATTACATCAATCGGTCCAAAGCCCAGCCCTCCACATTTTACTTCATTCAAAGGAGAACATTTTCCAATAATCCACCACAAAACAAATGTACCCAAACATGAGTCCAAGTGGTGGAGTTAATGAATATAAACTCATTAGAGAAGCCAATTAGTGGATTAACCTCAGCATCACAATTCCTTTTACCAAAAAGATAATGGTCGCATGTGCCATTCAAATATTTTTCCATTTTTAATGTTTTAGTTGGAAAGACTGATGCATAAAAGCTCAAGCCAATTCAAATCCTTCAACCCACTTCTAAATTTAAATTCTTTAAATAGGTGTCAACTTTATATATATTCTGAACAATGTTCCAGGCAAACAAACACAATCTACTTAATCTTAAAAGTTTAAAATAAAATAATAAAAAAAAAACCCCAAATAAACAGAGCATACCCTCCCAACTTCAATATTTTTTCATAATCTTCACACATTACAAAAAGGAAAAGGAAAAAAAAAAATTTAAATAAATAATGCATGTCAAGTGTACAATCTGCCACATGCAAATTTTTGATACATGCAAATAAAAGACACAAATTTACTTATATTATATATAATTGGTACAAATTTATTTTCGTGTATAAGAAGAAGGTGAGATTGAAATGCTTTGAGGATAACATTTGGTTGTTGCTACTGTTGTTCACATGGCTGCTTTGTTGTTCTAATTGTTGATAGTTCTGCATTTGGTGTGACCACTTTCACATGAGGTTACTTTTCTTTTTGTGACTGCTACTAGTGCTATATATTTGTATAGTTGTTCTATTATGTTTATTTGTCTTGTTTTTGATCTATCTGCTATTAGTTGTTCTAATGTGTTATGTTCTACATTGTTGTTAGTATCTTATAATTCTGGCAAGATGAAATTTAGTTGTTTTCATCAATCATAACTTATAAATAGTTATTACTAATATGTGCATTTTTTAATGTTCTAGAAACACTTAAGATTGTTTACTTATGGATAAGAGTTGGATATATCGATCAAGATTGATCTATACCAGAAAGGAGTTGACTAATCCAAGTTATGAGGATAAGATTATGTCCATGAATGAAGTGTAGACTTACCATTCCTGTCACTCGGTTAGTTGCATATGACCATTTAGTATGTGATGGATTCACAAAAGGTTACACTAAATGGGTTTTACATACTAAAGCATCATCTATTGATACAACAAGTATTGATACACACATGCAAAATGAGCCACAAGTTAATATTGATATGCATGGATTACTACACAAGGCATTTGGAATCTCAAATGACTAGGACAAAGTTGATAGAGACAATCCTAAAGATCTATGAGACAAACCAAATGCACAAGCTGAGAAATTTTACAAGTTGATACATGATGGACAAAACAAACTTTATCCACAATGTAGGAATTTTATGAAGCTCTCATTCATCTTTCAGTTATTTCATATAAATAATTTAGGCAAATGGAGTAATAATTCTTTCACTATGTTATTAGAATTATTGAATGAGGCATTCCCAAATGGTGTAACACTACCTAATACTTTTTATGAAGTTAAAAAGATAGTAACAGAGTTAGGACTTAGTTATGAGAAGATTTATGCATGTCTCAATGATTGCATGTTGTATAGGAAGGAGCACAAAATCAATTCTGAATGTTATGTTTTCCATAATTCTAGGTATGTAACAAACCAAAATGAACACCTTATTAAGGCACATTGGTATGTGCTATTTAATTGTGAGACAATCAACCAATTTATTGAATAAGATACTCCACATCCTATTATTTTTATATGTCATGCAGACAACACTATAGCCTTGTTGCCATACAAAATCTACATCTTCTTGAAATGGCCATCGATTGCATTTATAGTGGGTGTTTGGAAAGTTGCTATTTTAGTAGGCTATTTTAGGAGGCTAAAATTTTTGTATTTGGGAAGATAGTTGAATTTTTTTGTAGTTGGATGTGATGTTTGTGAGAGAAAAAGTGAAATGATTATGGGTTTGATGTGATATTTTTTCTTATTAGCTATTTTACCTTATTTTGTCTTTTAATGCTATTTTAGCCACAAAAAAAAAGCTAAAATAAGCTCTTCCTAAACACCCCTATAGTGAAACATTTCTAACATGGTTTGAGAAACATGTAAGTAGTGTTTTAAAATTCCTTGAAATTTGGCTTCATATTAACTTTAAGTTTCATTTAACACTTACAAAATTTATGTCATCAATTATCTAAAAATATGATAAGGAATTGCATAATCAGGGCATAGTCAGATAATTGAAAAGCTTTGATGTTTGGCTCATGGTCCAAATAGAATTTTCATCACAAAATATAAGTGATACTTGATAAATGGTTTTAGGTTTCTTTCTAAGGAGATTGAACGAAATAGAAAAACTCAAAATAGTGGGATTATTGTCATGGTAAAAACATGACAATAATGTATTAAGCTTTCTTACTAATATTTGCATGTAGTAGAGATGGAAATATTGTCTCTAGAGATGTTACATTTTATAGTGTATTAACAGATATAATTAAGATAGATTATTTGTTTGGAAAAAGGGTTTTGTTATTTAAAGGTGAATGGGTGTCGCAAGCAGGGAAAAGACAAGATAAAGATTGTATATTAGTCAACTTTGCACGATTAATAAAAGAGGCTGAATCATTCTGTGTTGGCATCTCAAACATAACAGGTAATATGTGAAAGATCTTAAACACAAAGATTGGCAAGTCGCTATTAAGATAAATCTGAGAGATTTTTATGATATGAATGTAAGGTTTTCTGTGAACAATGTGAAGGCATACTTGTATAGTGTTGTATGCAATACACAAAGTGATGATGGGGATAATAATTTTAATTTGGTTAGGGTAGACATGTCCGCTACAATTGTAAATGCACCACTTTCTTAGGTGTTGAGAGACAACGATGTTGATGATTAGGGGGGTTCAAATAACTGACTACCTGATCAATTCGAACCGAACCAATCGACCCGTTGTTGTCACAGACGGTTTTGAGTTGTACGGTCGGCTACAATTTTCATTTTTCAAAGTTTCTTGAGATTCAGTCAAGTATTGGTTTTGGTAAAATCAAAATTGTCTAACTCGATTCGACCTTACATATTTTATTTATTATTTTATATTTACATATTTATATGATATGTGTGTTGTCATTCGTTGGCCTAGTAGTAAGACTCATATTTCCAAGACACTTTGACCCTTATCGTTGCAGTTTTTGTTTCCAAGACATTGATTACTCCAGCTTATTATGTTAGTATCAGACTCTATTCAATACACACTACCATTTCATCTCATCTCTCTCTATTCAATTCAATACATCACTTTGTCTATTTATTCTATCTCCTCTCTCTCTATATATATATATATTTCGATAGAGTTGAATCGCGTTGTGGTTCTACCTGTGAACCTGAGTCGACCAACCCATGAATAGCCCTATAGATAACGATGGAGATGATGATGGATATGATAAAGAATTAGATCTTCTTCTGTGACCATTAAGAAACTCCCTATGAGCATTGCTAGTTATTTATCATTTGAAAACAATTCTATAGTTTCTTTTCTCTCTTTATCTCTATACTTGTTTTTGTTAATTTGATGAATAAGTTATTGTCTCAAGAATGAATAATGCATGTTAAATTTAACTATGTCATTTTCATATGTAGCTACAAAATATGTTTAGATTATGTCACTATATCTTACCAAAAATTTGAGTTATTTATTTAATCCTAAACTGCCTTAATAGCAAGCAAGATAGCAATAAAAGTGAATACAAAAATTTTCTTTGTCAATCTTCGTCAAGTATTTTGTTTATTTACAAATAATTTATTTGGATCATTCTAAATTTACAATTTGATTTGTTTATTTTGCTTGAACCATACTAGGATTCATCTATAAAGTAAAAAGCCTATGGACCCATATATTCAGTTTTGCTTAGGCAATATTGATGAGTTTAGTAGGTCAACTACATCTCAAGTTCAGCCAAACTCAAGTCAACTCATTGGTAATGTAGGAATGCAAGTTCAAACCTTATTAATTAGTTATACTATTTCTTCATATATTTATTATTATTTACAATTATACAATGCTAGTGGACAAAAGAAAACTAGAGGTCCCACTCAAATACGTAATATTTGGAGTACATGTGATGATGAGCGCCTAGCAGTCAATTTAACAAACTTGGCCAACCCGATGATAAATTGGCAACAGAGTTATCGTTGTTCATTGGCACTATTGTGTGTGACGGAAAAAAAATGTGCTAGTCATTTACAAGGATTGGCATCAAATCCCAAAACATTACAAAGATCACATATGGGCACTTGTATAGGTAAATGATACAATAGTGTGCAAAGATCACATGTGAAAAATAGTAAACATAGGCAATTCGTAGCGTTTCCTAAGTGTTTGACACTAGAGAAAGGGTGACTAGTGTCTTTTTGTAAATCTAAAAAATCTTATGGTCAAATTAAGTGAGAAATAATTCTAATGCAATGAAATTACTAGATAAACTCAAACACAAAACACAAATGCAAAGTATGCGTGACAATGTATGAAAATTTTGGTATGCAATATTCAAGTATTTAGGAAAACTAATTGAATTATATTAAACCAATCTTCAAACAATTATTGTTCAAGGGATGAACAAATAATTAACTATGTAGTGGTTGTAAGCAATTTCAAATAAAATTTAGCAAATAAGTAATAAGGAGAGAGGAGAGAGAGAGAGAGAGAGAGAGAGAGAGCAAGATTGAACACTGTACATCCACGCCTCAAGAACACTCTTTGAGGATTTTCCCAATCCACTAGACTTCTCCTTCAAGGTAAAAAAAACCTCTTACAAACAGTTAGAGTTTCACTCTCTCTCTCTCTCTCTCTCTCTCTCTCTCTCTCTCTCTATAGTTCTTGCTTAAAACTCTCCCATATACTCTAATCTACTGATTTCACCAGCATAGTGCTTTGGAGTAAAACATAGAGCTCGTCAAGGAGGTCAATCTAATTAGAAAAAGATTACGTTTTTGACTCCGTCAAATTTCAACACTTGTTACTTTCTTCTTCTAATCTTGAAGTAGGAATTTCTTCAACCTTCTAATATGATTCTTAACTTAGGTATGTGCTCTTTGTCAAGTATTGTGGTTTGGTTTGGATGATGGGGGTTTTGATTTAAGATTTGGGTTTTGAAATGTAAAAACAGGGTTTTTCAAATGGGTTCTTGAGAAAGGTTGTGGAGGTGTAAATATTGTTGAGTTATGTTGAAATGTTGGAAATTCCTTCTTTAAATGTGTTTTTGAAAGTAAAGGATGTGTGATTTGAAAATCATTGATGTTTGATTTATGAAAGAAAAATGAATGATATGGGATTTTGGAAAAATAAAATGAATATATCTGTTGATGATGAGGATGGAGTTGGGTATGTATTATCACTCCCATTTTGAGATTTATGAGGTTATACTAGTTGGAAATTATCTATTGAGTAGAGATATTTGTTTTGGGCTATCGATGGAGGATGTCTTTGATTGTTGTAGAAATTGCATGAAGATTAGGTTAATTGACACTAATTACACATACATCTTGCATTGAGCATTGTTTCTTACTTTAACATTGGAAATACATTGTTTTGAGAAAAATAGGTGTATACCTTGGTGAATCTGGTTAGAGGGTGTGGTTGCGGTTTATTATGTTGGCCTGTGTGTCCTTAGTGAAAGTCCAGAAACTCGCGCGGTTAGGTGCCAATCCTTTCGATTAGTACCAGTAAAATGGCTTTGGTAATGCTTGTATAGCCTACTGGCAGACACGTACCTAGAGATTCCCAGTGTTTTGTATCTACTGCTTTGTTTTCTAATTTGAAAAGTATCATTCATTGAATTGATCTACATATAACTGAGACATTGCATTGTTTTGAAAGAGAAAGCGTAATGTTTTGGAAAATGGCATGCATTCCATCCACCATATGATTTTGTTAAGCTTCATACGTTGTGTTCAAGTATCTCTACTAGGCTTTAGCTCACCTTATATGGAAAACAACTTCCAGGTGCTAATGGTAGGCCTCCACCAAGAACGTACTTTGGGAGGACTTGGAACCGAGAACTTTTTTTTGTTTCTTTTGTGTAATTATTTTTGTACAGGCCTTAGGCTTTCTATGTATTAAGTTTAACTTACTTATGTTATACCCAAGTATTGACTTGAAAAGATGTAGCCATTAGGGCATAAACTTTTGTACTTCCTTTTGTTCCAATTTTTTTACATATGTCATACGCTATAGATTTAGGATCTAGGGTTTATGAATGTATATATGCATATGTCATTGTAGACCGCCCCGAGAACTCCCCAGCTCTCCGCGCGCAACGGCGCGAATCCCTTTTTGTTCTGAGCTACTACAGTTCAGACTCGTGTCACGGTTCTGAATCTAATCTCACAAAGTGCAATATGAAACCGATAAATCACCAAAGAGTCCAAATCCGACAAATCATTTTGGAAAACTGATTTTTATAAAGAAGTGCCAAACATGGACTGCTTTGTCAGATACAGAGTCGCCACCTAAATATTTTATTTTGGAGGAATTTAGGAAACCCTGGCTCGTGCCTAAGGCCACGTGTCCGTCGTCACCAAAGTTGCCTCGGCTCGGGAACTTGGGTACGAGAGGGGAAGGTCATGCAAGGAGCACCCCCGCTCGCTGGATCAAAGATCGGCCTGTACTAAGCATGATATTTTGTTTTTGAAAACACATGTGTTCTTATTTCGGTTATTAACCTAGAATTACTATGTGATGCGTACAGCATACAAGTATAGACTAGATCGCCTAAGTTGGAACAAAACATTGCACGTTCGTTTGTGAAAATGATTTGAAGTTTGCTACTCGCAAATAGGCTAAGACAAGGATTTCAACGAATTGTTCCAATTCAAGCGATCCAACCTTCACCTACAGGCATTCAGGCAGTTAATCAACTAAGCAGTTAGCCTCATGGCAAGCATGCTAAACATGGCAGCATTTACACACATGCAGTATGCTAAAGCGTAAACATTCACAGTGTACTCCGAGCCAAAATAGAGAACTAGTTAGAAATCATGCATGATCCTAGTTCATGTTAAGATGGCTAATGCAACACATGCAACTAAAATAGGCTCGGCTATTCTAAGATGACATATGAATACGACAATTCGATACATGTATTCAACTTGGAATTGAAATGTAATGCAGTTAGTATGATGCGCCGAGCTCAGTACATGCAAAATAGATGAATGATGCACGCATGCAAGCATAAGGTATGCTAATTGAAACATGCCCTAAAACTAACCATCGTAAGCGGTTAAGTAAAAGGGAGAAAGAAATGGGGGTTGGAAGACATACATCACACACACGCACGCTTATTACAACAGTTGGCCTTCTCGACGGAGGGTCCGAATAAGAAGCTAACTAGCTAATCTAAGCTAATTAAACTAATTATTACATCACAAAACTAATTAACTAACAAGCTAACTAACTAGTTATTACAACACAAATAAGCAGCTAAATGCATTAACTACTTAAATACAGAACCAAAGCATAAACTAGCTAAGGAAAGCAGTAAAGAGAGGTCCTCGGGAAGAGGAGTGCATGCATGCCCGATTGCCTCGTTCGGAAATCCAACGCGATGCCCCGATTTGCCTCTGTTTGCAACTGTTCTCAGAACCTTGCACCAAGCTCCAGAAAGCTTCCAACTCACCTTGGGGACCTGTGGGAGGGCTGCCGACCAATTGTTGATGAGGGAGACCACCTGCCGACCACTTTTCTTTGCTGCAAACCAGAAAAAGTGGTCGGCCAGCTAGTTGTTCTGGTTGGCCGACCAGTTTTGCTGCACTTCTCCACTTTGCTGCAACAGAGAGCAACAAAGGGCATGGCAATGTATTTGCAAGGTATGTGTGCACAACCACCCTCCCTATCATTTCATAAGCTCAAGGGAGTGCGATTCTTGACCCTCGGGCCACCAATCACGCATCTCGATGCATGATGGCCGAAAAGCCAAATTGCACAATTCAATGTAAAATGAATGTACAAATAAACACATAAAGCCTTGACCTCTATCATGCTTGATCAAGAGGGTCGGCGACCGAGAATTGAGGCACGTTTCATCACTTCAAGTATGAATGTCCATCGTTTCTCGTGTTTGGATTAACACTTAATCCAAACAAATGCAATGCAACTCAAGCATACTAAACCCAATGTAGTGCATGCATTCACAATGCAATGCAATATGAGGAACCTAATGGCATGCATACACAATACAATGTAACAACACAGCATACTCAATGCAAAGAATAACATGGCATACTCAATGCAATGTAACATGGCATACACAATGCGAAGAACAACATGGCATACTCAATGCAATGTAACATGGCATACACAATACGAAGAACATGGCATACACAATGAACAACATGGCATACTTAATGCGATGTGACATAAGCATGCAATGCTATGAACAACATGGCATACTCAATGCAAACATGAGCATGCTAACAACATGTAAACAAACATGCTCAATGGACTTAAACCAAAAATGGACAGACCTCAGTCATGCCTAAATCAGTGGCCATAATGATGAAACTAAGGCACAAAAAGGCAAGGCAAGCATGCTCAATGCAATGGCCCATCAACTAGGCATAAGAGCACAACGCTCAAGAGTGCTCAAAGAGTGACAAGTGTGGAAGTGTAACAACACTAAGTGCACTGAAATAAGGTACGAAATGATGTCAAATCATTCAAACAATACAAGCAAGGCATGCTATGGTCCTTAAAGCATGAAGCTAGTAAAGAGGACTACAAAGGAGGCATGCAATACATGGCACAAATGCATGAACCAACCATGGACAGAGCTTAATCAGGTCTAAACAAAAACCAAAACATGCTAAGATGGAGGCTCAAGGACCTAGGCAAGATGGCATACATGCTAGGCCACAAACAAGGCAACAAATGCACAACCCTTAGAGGCACTCAAAGGGTGAATGAAGTGGGAACATGGCAATGCTAAATGCTCTGAAATTACATTTGAAATGATGCCAAATCATGTACATGATACAAATGAAGCATGCTATGGTGCTCAAAGCTTGAAGCTAGCATAGGCATTTACACTATAGCTATGCAAAACATGAAGTATATGGCAAGGGTAACCCAAAACAGTCCTAGAGCATGTCAAAATGATGCTAAAACATGTATGGAAGGAAACCAAAATATGCTAGCATAAAGGGCATGAAGCATGGAATATGCAAGGCAAATAAGGTGGATTACACTACACCTATCAAGACCAAGCATGAGATGACTTAATCAACAAAAACCAGATTTATATCATGGCAAAATAACCCCAAATACACATTGAAATGATAGCTCGCAAGCTTAGGCATGGGCAAACCCTCCAACGCATTGAAAGAGTGAAAGATGCAAGTGTATGACCACACTACATGGACTGAAATCACATATGAAATAATGCCAAATCATTCAAAATGGCCAAGCAATGCATGCTAGTGGCTTGGAAATGCAAAGCTAACAAGCTAGAATGCACTATAGCTATACAAAGCATGGCATGCATGACCAAAACAACAAAAATCAGAGCTTAAGCATGCTAAAACATGGACAAAAGATTCTTGAAGTTAAGCCAAAATCATGCAAGAAAGACATGTTAAAGCATGATACACATTAAGCTATTTTATGGAATTGCACTACAAGTGCATGGAGCATGCAAGGGCCAACCAAACCAAACCTTAACAGAGGTATGGCATGGAAAAACATCACCAAGAACATGCCTAAATGGAAACAAATCATGCTAGAAAGGCAAACTACTTCATGAAGCATACAGACTAGTTTGCAACATTTACACTACAAGTGTATAAGGCATGCAAGAGATGACAAAACCAAGTTAAAATAGTGGTATTCCATGCTGAAATAAGGCCTAAAATAGGCTGAGATGGAGCCAACATATGCTAGAGAAACATGCTCAAACATGAGGCATTCAAAGCTAACATTCAAAACACAAGGAGATGGGATGACCCTCTCCTATTTGGGACCTTAAAACACCATTTCCACCACTAAAATTCCTCTGAGTTTTAGTGGTGAGAAGGCCAAAACAAGGTGATCCCAATAGCTTAAAAAGATGGCACAAGAACAAGGCCAAACACGGCCTAAGAGGGGGTAGACTACCCCCAACACAAAAGTGACCTTAAACAAACATGTTAAGGACTGGAAAATAGAACTTTTTTTAGTTTAAAGTCAAGCCAAAAACAGCATGTAAATAGGTTCAAAAGCTTAAACCAAAACAAGGGTTTTAAGGGTTAGAAGCTCACCCTTGAAGAATACCTTCAAAACCACAACTCCAGCAGCTTTTCTAAACTCAAACCAACCCAAAAACTCCAAAACCAGCTCCTAAGTACCTCAGCAACAAAAGGATGGTGTTTGAGTGTGTGTTTGTGTGCAATAATATGGAGAAATTACACTTTAAGGCACAAATATGAGACCAAAAGAGAGATATAGAGATATATGTGTATGTATATCTCAAGCCCAAAAAACTGAACCTGGAGGAGGAGGGGGGAGGCTCTCTCTTATAGAGAACAAAAGTGTAAGCTTGTTGGACAAGCTTAGGATCTAAGGCCATCCCTCCATACACGTGTATGGAGGATGGTTTTTGTGCCTTCCAGCTGTGACAGCTGCATAGAAAATATCTCCAGGAATGAGCTGGAAAGCTGCCGACCACTTGAAGTGGTCGGCCAGCTACTTCTACTGGTCGGCCGACCAGTGGAAGTGGTCGGCCAGGGCAAAAAGTGGTCAGCCACAAGGGAGAGGTGGTCTCCAACATGAAACCAAGGTGGTGGTGTGGTGGCCGACCAGAAAAGGTGGCCCAAAGACCAAGAAAACCAGTTTCCCGACCAGAAAACTGGCTGGCAGGAAGGAAAGTGGTCTCCAAGGGGAAGAACTGGTCTCCTACCCTTGTACCACCTTCCAAACAAGGAAAACAAGGTTTGTACCAAAAACAAACCAAAATGGATGCAAGACGAAAGCTCGGGAGTCAAAGCGCTCAGCTGAAAGCCTCAAAAACTAGTCTACCTGCACCAAAAGTGGTCTTCCAGACCACAGTGTCCCTCTAGGCAGAGGCAACAAGGTGTGGTTCAAAAACCATGCCAAATGGAGAACGTTAAGCGGTCCCGAGTCAAGGCGCACGGCCGAAGGCTCTGAAAATCGGAAACTGGTCTCCAAATGAGGAAAATGGTCTACAACCACAAAAGGATGGTCTACAAGACCTCCTCCTCCCTCCAAGGAAGAGAAAACGAGGCTTGGTCCACAAACCAAGCCAAAACACAAAGAGTTCAGAGGCCTGGAGGCAAGGCACTCAACCGAAAACTCCGGAAACTCGAAACGAGCACAACATGCACTATCACCGAGCGCTCAATCGATGACGTCTGAGTCTTAAGGTCAGTCAAAAATGGGGTGTCTACAGTCAGCTTTTGTACAGTAACAGAATATTGATGAAAGGTTGTATATATATATGGCTGCTTTTCCATTGAAAATCATGAGGTGGTTTGTTGTTATTATTTTGGGGCGTTATAACTTGGTATCAAAGCTACCGGGTTTGAATATTTTCGGATCGTGGGACGTGGTTCTTACCATAATGGGTTTATCTTACTAGATAATTTTAGAAATAGACCTAGTATCTTTTGTGATGACATGTTTATGTGACTTGTGGACTCACCTTTTTCCGTCCCCCACCTTTCGGAAAGGGTTGAAAAGAAGGCCTCACAGTTCGGACTCTTGCAGTTCTGAATCTAGTCTCACAAGTGCAACGTGAAACTGATAATCACCAAAGAGTCCAATCCGGCAAATCTTTTTGGAAAATCAATTTTAAATCAAATAATGCCAAAATTGGACTGCTTTACCAGATATAGAGTCGCCACCTAAATATTTGTTTTTTGAGGAAATTTAGGAAATCCTGACTCGTGCCAAAGGTCACGTGTCCGTCATCACCAAAGTTGCCTCCGCTCGGGAACTTGGGTACGAGAGGGGTAGGTCATGAATTGAGCACCCCCACTCGCCCGATCAAAGATCGGCCTCTACTAATCATGATATGATGTTTTATAAACATTATGTGTTCTTATTTTGGTTATTAAACTAGCTTTACTATGTGATGCACACATGCAAGTATAGACTAGTCGCAAGACTTAACAATTCAACTCATGTTTGTTTTTGAAAATGGTTTGAATTTGCCACCCTCAAGTGGGCTTAAAGATGCGGATTTGCCACCAAACATAGTGGGCTTAAAACATTATAATTGCCACAACAAAGTGGGCTTAAAATGCACATTTGTTGAATCGTTCCATTCAAACAACAAGCCTTCATCCACAGGCATTCAAGCAGTTTAGCATTTAAGCACATAGCCTCATGGCAAGCATGCAAATCATGGCAACATGGCAATCACACTCATGCAAGTATGCTAAAGCATAAAACTTACCGAGTACTCCAAGCCAAAACAAAAACTAGTTAGAAAATGCATGATTCCTCACTATGTTAAATGACTAATGCAACACATGCAATGATGTAACTAAATAGGCTTGGCTACTTAATCATAGTATTTGCAACACTTTGATAGCATGCTTTGAAACACGTATTCAAAGAAGTATTGAATTTGCAATGTAGTTTGAATGATGCACCGAGCCTTGGTGCATGCAAGACAAATGAATGGATGCAAACATGCGAGCATAAGGCATGCTAATTGAAAATGTCCCTAATCTAACCATCAAAAGCGATTAAATAAAAGAGAGAAAGACGTGGGGTTGGAAAACATACACACACCCACGCACACTTATTACAACACTATGCCCTCGCGAAGGAGGGTCCGAATGAATAAGCTAACTAACTACACTAATTAACCTAACTAATTATTACAACAATTGAAACGAATTAACTAACTTAAGTTAATTAATTATTACAACATGGTATTTAACTAACTATTCTAAGCTAATTAAATACAAAACAATTAAACTAATTAATTAGATACCACTAATTAAAGCAATTAAATGGCCTCGAGGGGCGAAGGATGCATGCTCGATTTCTCCACCCGAAAAGCCACCGCCTTGCCATTGAACGCCTCTGTTTGCACATTTTTGAACACCAAAGAAGCTACCAACTTCCAAAACAATTGTGCTTCCCTTTTTCATCACACTGAGTAACTTTATTCATTGATGGCCGGTTGGCTACCAATGGTGGCCGGTCTGCTACTGCTGGTGGCCGTCAGCCACTGCTGGTGGCCAGTCGGACACCCCTGCCCTGAACTTCCTTTTGCTGCAACAGGGAGCAAACAGAGGCAAAATAGTGTATACTCAAGGAGTGTTTGTATTGTTACGCTCCTTATCATTACACAAGTTCAAAGGAGTGTAACTCTCGACTCTTGAACCATCAACCAAGCATTTTTCATGCATGATAGCTAAGGAACCAAGCTTGTACAAGCTTAATGAGTGCAAAACAAGACTCAAAAGGACCACCACCCTATCATGCATGATCAAGGGTGATGGTGACCAAGGAAAATGGCACATTTCATCACTTTGAGTATGAAATGTCCCATTTTCCTCGTGTTCGAATTAACGTCTGATTCGAACACATGCAATGCAACATGAAAGATGCTTATCTTGCATCTTTTAGTTGTTCATTTTATTTACTCATTTTACATTACCGATTCATTCTTTAATCGATTAAGTCCATTGGTGAGTGTCTTCTAAAGCAAAAGAAGTGTCAACCAAGGGGTAGTTCAAGGCATGAGGGAAACTTCATGTTGTTGGTAATGAACCCTCAAAAGAGGATTAAACCATTAAGCATGAGCCTCAACCTCAAGCTTAAACAACTCTAAGGTTGAAACAAACCTCAAACAAATGAAAAAGTGGAGCAAAAAGGGAGGTTGCAGAGATGTTAAGTGCTGGAGTTAGGCATGAAAAAGCATTCAAACATGCAACCAAGACACACAAATTATGCTAAAAGCCTAGAAACACTAAGCTAGTGAAGGAAATTACACCACAACTATACAAAACAAAGCTCAAATGACCCAAACAGCCCAAAACAGAGCTAAAACAGGTCAAAACAAAGACAAAAGCATGCTAACATGTGAAGCTAACTAAGCATGCAAGAAACACACAAGAAGGGGAGGTTAACCCCTCCAATTTTGGACTTCAAAAGAAGGTTTTTGTCAGTGAAAAACCTCTGAATTTCAGTGGTCAAAAGGCCCAAAAAGTTTGATTTGAATGTGATGAAAAATGGTGCAAAAATCTAAACCATAAAGCAACAAGAATAGTGGATTACCCTTTAACACAAGATAGCCTCAAACCATCATTTTAAGCCTCAAAAAATAGAGTTTTTTATAGTTGAAAATCAGTCCAAAAACAATACAAAAGGATGGCAAAACAAGTATTCAAAGCAAGTATACTAATCAAGTAAACTACCTCTTGAAGCTCAAGCACAAATTAAGCAACAATCCAAGCTTAAACCTTCTTCTAGAGCACAAACAAGACTCCAAGAGACCTCAGCTCCAAGGTGGCCAAGTTTGATTAAGGGTTGATGTGCAAAAGTGTAGAGAAACTAGACTTTAAGGCACAAAATAACAAGTGGGAGAGAGAATTCTAGAGAGAGAGAGAGAGAGAGAGAGAGAGAGATTTTTGGTCTAAAATGTCTAACCTCTCAAAATGGGGGAGGAACCCCCCTATATATAGAAAATCAAGTCTTGAGCTTGAATACATCCTACCATACACGTGTATGAAGATGAAGCTAAGTAAATAACAGTTGGCACAGCTGGCAAACAAATATCTGGAAAAAGGGACCAATGGCTGTCGGCCACCATTGGTGGCCAACAGGAAGAATCCATGGTCGACAGATCCCAGGGCTGGCCGACAGGTCACCCTCTCTGCCAGGCTAGAGACAACAAGCTCTTGGTCCAAAAACATGCACAAAACAAGCAAGGTTTAGAGGCTCAAAGACAAGGCGCACCGTCGAGGACTTCAGGCTCTCAAAACAAATACAAACAAGCACAATCATCAAGTGCACAAACGATGACGTCTAAGTCTTGAGGTCGGTCAAAAATAGAGTGTCTACATGACTACATAAGTATGGGATTTGGTTTCTTAAGATATTGATTAGATCTACGAGTTTCTAGAAATCCTATTAGAAGAGCACTTGATCACTACTTATTCTAACTGGAACTTTTGCAATGTCGCAGAATAATTATTATCTAGAAAGAAAATTCGTTTGTGATTATGTGACTCAATACTTATGTGGAATGAATTAATTATTGTCTGCTGTATTAGGACATGAGTGAATTAGTTTCAGTACATCTATGAATGTGCTAAACTATTGTGTTACCTTTATTAGAATGTCAAGACGAGGATGTGGTAGTGATAGGCATCGCAGGCCTAGGCGGTAGGAGGTGCCGATACTGAATGAAATTTTGGCGCAAGAAAAGGGGGTTGGTTAGGCCAACGCGGCCAAGCTAGTAGGTTAGCAGGCCATGGATGCCTTAGCCCATGAAATGGCAGGAGCATTGCGGGAATCCATAGACACTCTCAAGGCTGAGAATCAAGTCCAGGCCCATGTTGCAGAGACAGGACCATCCTTTTTGAAAAGAGAGTTCTTCTGGTCGAATCTGGATGAGTTTGTTGGGGATCTGAAAATGCCACTAAAGGCGAACGAGTGGCATGAATATATAGTGAAGACATTCGAGATGCTTTCCACTGAGGACGCCAGTTTGGGACTGACCTTGGCATCTTTTCAACTTAAAAGAGATGCCGGTCAATAGTGGAAGTATGCGAGTGCGCACATTAGGGTGACTTAGGAAGCTTTTGTCAATGCCTTCCAAGACAAGTTTTTGCCACCCACTATGAGGAAGAAGTTGAGGGAGCAGTTCTTGAAGCTCAAACAGTTAAACATGCCAGTAGCCGAGTTGAGGCTGTTTTCACTAGTTTGTCAAGGTTTGCATCGGAACTTGTCGTGACGGAAGAATGTCGTTGCATCGAGTTCAAGAAGAGGTTAAGGACTGGGCTTCTTTTTAAAGTGGTTGGGTCTATGATTAGGGATTACGATCGTCTTGTGGAGTCGGTGGCCCATTTAGAGATTGTGATCCAAGAAGAGGAAAAGCGGATGAGGGGCTCCAAGCAGAGAAGCCAAGATGTTCAGAGGGATGCAAGGGATAACAAACGGCAAAAGGGTTCCACCCCACAGCAATCCCAGGCTACATAGTTTAGGTCCATCTTTCCCGTACTGAGTTCGGATTTGGGGAGAAGTAACCAAGGTGGTTTTACTTGCTTCAAGTGTGGTTAGTTGGGCCACAAGTCTTCAGTTTACCAGCAAAGAGGATAAGAGAAACAGTCTACACCATCCTTGACTCATTCTCAGGGCAGCCGCCTACCTGTTATCAGTATGGGCAGTCGGGACACTTGAGGAGGTTTTGCCCGTAGTCTGGTGGCATATCTGGTGCATCTAGTTCAAAGCAGACACAGAGCCATCAGCTAGCACAATCAACATAGGCCTCGAGGGCCAATCAATAAGCCATTTTGGCTCAATCTGTGTATCAAACCTATGCTCCAAGGGGTGAGCAAGTAGATCAGAGGCCTCAGGGCATATGTATGCTATTACCACACCAGATCAATTGCCAACACCTTTGGTTATAGAAGCTAACTTTTTGTTGTTTTACTCTATTGCCAATGTGTTGATTGATACTGGTGCATCTCATTTCTTCATATCTTCTTTTGCATCCACTTTGGGGTTGGATTTTAAGCTATTGGAGTCTCCTCTATTGGTTGATACACCTATTGAGGATAGAGTGGCATTGGGTTAAGTATGTTACTCCTGTGAGATTAAGGTCGCAGATAGCCAACTATCTTTCAATTTTGTTGTTCTTGATATTCGTGCTCTTGATGTAATTCTGGGTATAGATTAGTTGACGCATTACCAGGCTTCGATAGATTACCATCGTAGGAGGGTGTCAATATGTACGCCATCAAGGGGAGTGCTTACAGAGTTACCACGACACAGAGAGATTGAATTCTCTGGCAACTTAGCGCCAGGCACAACTCCGATTTTCATGGCACCGTATAGGTTTGCACCAACCGAGTTGTGTGAGTTGAAGGTGCAGCTTCAAGATTTATTAGATAAGGGCTTCATTTTCCTTAGTACATCGCCTTGGGGAGCACCAAGTCTCTTTTCAAAGAAGAAGTATGGCACATTGCGACTATGCATCGATTATCGGAAGTTGAACTGAGTAACTATTAAGAATAAGTACCCATTACCGCGAATAGATGATCTGTTTCACCAGTTAAAGGGGTCACGTTGCATTTTAAAGATTGATTTGAGATTGGGGTATAACCAATAGAGGGTGAAGGAGGAGGATATTCAGAAAATGACATTCCATATGCGGTATGGCCATTACGAGTTCTTAGTGATGCCTTTTAGGTTGACCAATGCACCGGCTTCATTTATGGACTTCATGAATCGAGTCTTTTGTGAGTTATTAGATTGATTCATGGTTGTCTTCATCGACGACATCTTAGTCTACTCACCTTTCGAGGAGGAACACCAGGAACACTTGCGAGCTATACTTGAGTTGCTTAGAGCACACTGGTTATATGCCAAGTTCAAAAAATGTGAGTTTTGGCTCAACGAAGTTAAGTTTCTAGGCCATGTGGTATCCGAGGAAGGGATGACTGTAGATTCATCTAAGATAGATGCAGTTCAAGATTGGGAACAACCTAAGAACGCCTTTGAGATTCAGAGTTTCTTAGGCTTAATCGGGTACTACCGACGTTTTGTGAAAGATTTCTCTAGACTAGCCTCACTATTGACTAGATTGACAAGGAAAGGGGTTAGATTTGTGTGGAGCAAGGCTTGCAAAAATTCATTCCAAGAGCTTAAGGTTAGACTCACCATTGCCCCAGTTTTGATTACTCCAGAGAGGGATTTGAGTTATTCAATTTATTGTGATGTGTCTCAGGAAGATCTGGGTTGTGTATTAATGTCGGAAGGGAAAGTGGTAGCCTATGGTTCACGGCAGTTGAAAACATATGAGAGATATTATCCTACGCACGATTTAGAACTAGTGGTCGTGATTTTTGCCTTAAAAATCTGGAGGCATTACCTCTATGGAGAGAGATTTGAAGTGTTTTTCGATCACAAGAGTTTAAAGTATTTATTCTCACAAAAAGCCTTGAATTTGATTGAGACAAAGGAGATGGATGGAGTTCATGGAAGATTATGATTTTGAGTTGCATTATCATTTGGGGAAGGCCAATATAGTGGTCGATGCTTTGAGTAGGAAGTCCGTAAGTAGTATAGCTAGTATTGCCATTCGGGAGTGGGAGATATTAGGCACTATCGACGAGTTTGACTTGTATCTGGGCGAGTCCGTTGAGTTAGCCACTTTGTTTACTGCAGTTGCACAACCTACCTTAGTTAACCGGGTTATAGAGGCACAACAGTGTGATCACGAAGTAGAGGCTATCTGAGGAAAGATCTCTAGTGAGAAGGCAGAGAAGGGTTTGAACATTCATTCGAATTCGAGTGTGAGATACGTAGTGATCTGAGCCAAAATGTTACACTTTGGGGCCCACTATCTTATGTTTTTTAGTCTTTAAGCTTACGATATTTGATACAATAAAGTGTTTTTGTTCATTTTTAGGTTAATATCACTCTAAAGACAAAAAGATCACAAAAAGAGGCAAAAAGAACAAAAAATCTGTGGCTGAGTAAATTTGCACGAGTGGATTTCCCTGACCATGTTTCGCCTCTGAGTTGATCTGCACAAGCGAAATTCCCAATCCGCACGAGCGAATTTGCCTCGATATTTGTGCGCATGTTTTTAACTCAAAATTGACTGTAGGTTATAAAAAGAGATTTTGGGGATCTGTTTTGGGATCTGAAACCCTAGAGAAGATGGCTAGAAGTTAGAGAAGAAGAACAACCATCAATCCATGGCTTTCTCTTCAACATCCAAAGTGTTCAACCTCTCCATGAACGGCTAAGCTTTCTTCTTAGGATTGAGATGAAGCTCTAATCAAGTATCACGTAATTTTGTATTTTAATTCTAGTTTGTCTTTGGAATTGGATAATCGTTTTTAGATCTTCTATTCAAATAATCTTTTCATTCAATTTATGTATTTGATTTCTATGATTGAGAATGCATGATCATACAACTGTTTGACTTTCTTGTAAATACGAATCGTGAAACGAGTCATGCTTAGGGGAGACAAATCGTGCTACAACCTTAGTTTAATGTAGACGAATCGTGTCGATCAAAGATGATTCGTGCTTACATTTTGAATATACTCATCTTCTAGATGATGATATTGGGGTTTGTAGCTACGATACATCATTATTATCCGATAATTGCTTTACTAGAATTGGATATTTTAATTACATGATATGAGATTAGTAGTGGATTTGAAATTCTAAGTCTCTCTCTATATTCAAACAACTCTTTTTATTTGCAATTAATTTAATTTTAATTTAAATTCTCATTAGTAAAAATCAAATCATCATCTCTTCTTCAAATTAATTTAGAAATTACCGCTCGAATTGATACAACTTAGTCCAAAGTCCTCATGATACAATACTTGGATATTCCACTTTTCTACTGAATTAGTGCTTTGTTTAGTTCTTTATTTTTGATTGAAAACCGATCGATCAATTTTTGGCACCGTTGCCGAGGAGTTTGCCATGGTTGTTTAATTCAATAATGATTTTTATTTTAATTTATAATTTAGGATTTTATTTTATTTTTATTTTTGGATTACTGCTCTCTCTCTCTCTCTCTCTCTTGCTGGTGTCTACTTGTGCAGGGTTTTCGTGTGTCTACATGACTAGTAAACAACCCGCAAGCACTATAAAAAACTGCAAAAAGCAACTTCCTCTAAAACAAAAATTAATAGAATCATCTCGACTGCTTGCGCAATCTTATGTCCACTACCTAATAAGTAAAGCGTTGTCATTATCGCTCTATGAGTTTTTTTGTTATCTTTTTGCAATATATCGGCTATCTTGTGCATAAGTACCATTGTAAGTTGTTTGGTGTTAGTTTATGTTTAGGCGTCGGTCTTGTCTTCCTGATTTAACTCCACTTGACCTTGAGATTGAGCACACACTACGAATTCTCCAACAAAATTTCAAGTCCAATAGAATAGTTGACCTTGTTCCACTCATGGATCCAATAGAGAATCAGGTTCGGACCGTACAGTTAAGGGAGCACTTCACTCCTACAACATATGCTTCACCATCTTGCGTTAGGCCGCTACACATTACGGCCGCCCATTATGAAATCAAGCCCAGCACCATTCAGATGTTCTCATCTTTTCACGGACTTGGTCATAATGACCCATACCACTATTTAGATGAGTTTCTAGAGATCTACTCTATTGTGAAACTTGAAGACAGAGGTGGCCCTTAAGTTGAGGTTGTTCCCTTTTTCACTTAAGGATAAGGCCAAATATTGGTTGAATTCTTTAGAACCAAATTCCATCACAACTTGAGCCCAATTTCAACAAAAATTTCTAGAGAAGTATTTTTCCATAGGTAAGACTAATTAGATTAGGTGAGCCATCACTAACTTTTCCCAACTTAATGGCGAGTAATTTCATGAGACCTGGGAACTATTTAAAGACCTAGTTAGGCAATGTCCCCATCACCAAGTACCCAAGTGACAATTAGTCCAGATTTTCTATGACGGTTTAACTGATCGCAACCGCCAAACAGTAGATGTCTCTTGCGGTGGAACATTCATGTCCAAAAGTGATGACGATGCACGGACCTTATTTACAACTCTTTGTGAGAATTCTTTCCAACATGCATCTACAACTAGATTTGAGAGACAGCCCTTTTCTAGTACCCCAAAACGAGAGGGTGTCTATGAAGTCGGGCACGTTATTGATGTCTTGGAACAAGTCGCCGCCCTATCCCTCAAACTTAACCAACTTATTTTAGTAGGACAATTTTCTACATAGCCCTCACAGCCTCAATATCAGGAGCCGTGTCTTATTTGTTCTCACACCACTCATCATGTTACCATGTGTCCCATGGCTTCATAATTCCCTGAGTTAGTCGAAGAACATGTTCTTGCGACTCAAGGTTTCACCAAACCAGGTAATGATCCATATTCCAATACCTATAACCCGGGGTGGCATAATCATCCCAACTTCTCTTAGAGACCACCAGCTCAGGGAAATTCTTTTGCTCCACCACCACCTTCTAGGAAGAATTTTAATAATTTTGCTAACCTATCTCCTTACCGACCACCTCTACAATAGCCATCTTACCAACAACCACCTCCCCTACATCTACGATCGTCTGCTTTTGAGGAGAAAGTACTGCAAGTCCTCCAAGGACTTGAGGGGGTGCCTCAATTGGTTCACTCTCATTCACAGTCCATCTTCAAGCTTGAGACCTAACTCGGTCAATAAGCTAATACACTTACAAAGAGGGAGCAGATTAAGCTACCTAGCCAACCGATGACTAATCCTAAGGGTCAGTATGGGGTTGAGAGTTCCAATGCTAGTGGACCATACCACGAGCAAGCTCAGGTTGTGATAACTCTTAGGAATGGGCGCAAGTTAGATACTTGCCCTGAGGTGACCAAAGAGAGTGAAGGAAGGCGTGGTAGTCCGATTTCGAGAGTCGAGTGTGAGGATAGTAGCACCACAAATAGGGATAATCTACCATCCTCATCTTTGAGTGAGCTGCTAACACCATTTGTGCCCAAGGCCCTTTTTCCACAATGCTTAGCTTCGTCCTTACCTTTTGGGGAAAATGGGGCATCTATAGAGGCAATGATGGAAATCTTCAAGCAAGTCAAAATTAACCTTCCCATGTTGGAGGCCATCAAAGAAGTGCCTTCTTATACAAAGTTTTTGAAGGACCTTTACATCCAAAAATGTAGAGTCAAAACCCATGTGTCTCAAAAGGTCCTTCTCACTGAGCAAGTCAGCTCCATCCTGTTACACAAGACACCACCTAAGCTTAAGGACCCTGGTGCACCCACTATCTCTTGCACTATTGGTGATCACTTCATAGATAGAGCCCTCCTTGACTTAGGTGCTAGTGTGAACCTTCTTCCATATTCTGTGTATGAGGGATTTGGGTTGGGGGAGTTAAAATTGACAACGGTAACTCTTTAATTAGCCGACCATTCCCTCAAGGTGTCACGAGGCATGATTGAGGATGTCCATGTCAAGGTCGACAAATTTTATTTTCCCGTTGACTTTCTTGTCCTTGACATAGAACCTGTAGTCACTCTCAAAAGGCCAAACCCTGTCATTCTTGGTCAGCCTTTCTTGGCCATGGCCAATGCAAACATTAACTGCCAGACTTGAGTTATGGAAGTGTCTTTTGGGAACATAGTGTTTCCCAACATCCTTTCATGTGAAGATGAGTGTTTCATGGTCGACATTGTCGATGAGTTAGTCGAGGGTGCCTTACCCTCTATCCTTGCTGAAGATCCTCTAGAGATCTGTCTTGCCCACTTTGGTTTTGAGGCCTTCGACATTGATCGCTTTATTGAGGAGGTCAATGCATTACTCGACTCTTCTCCACCTTTTGATTTTCCACCATAGCAGATGGGGTTTGAATCCCTTCCTACCCTTTCTAGCACACTGGCCCTTCCATCCAATGAAGCACCACCTAAACTTGAGTTAAAATTGGTTCCGGCTACACGCAAGTATGCCTTTCTATGGTCTGAGGATACATTACCTGTTATCATTGCATCTAACTTAACTGCCATGCAGGAGAGTCAACTTCTTAGTGTCCTTCAGGCACACAAGTGTACCGTAGGTTTGTTAGTGGCTAATTTGAGGGGCATTAATACTTCCGTTTACATGAATCGCATTCATCTTGATGAGAACGCTAAGCCTTCTCATGAGTTACAATAGAGGTTGAATCCGAACATGAAAGAAGTAGTTAAGAAAAATGTGGTCAAATTGCTCGATGCGAGTATCATATACCCCATCTTTGATAGCAAGTGGCTTAGTCCCACGCAAGTGGTGCCCAAAAAATCGGGTATCACTATGGTTGAAAACGAGAAGGGTGAGCTAGTCCCTACATGCACTACCACCAAGTGGCGTGCGTGCATTGATTATCGTAGGCTCAATTCCATGACTAGGAAGGATCACTTTCCATTGTCTTTTATTGATCAGATCCTAAAGCGGTTAGCAGGGCAGAGCTACTATTGTTTTCTTGATGGCTATTCTGGCTACAATCAAGTTCTTGTGTACCCTGATGACCAGGAAAAAAACCACCTTCGCATGTCCTTCTGGCACTTTCGCCTATCGCCGAATGCCCTTTTGGCTTTGCAATGCACCCACGACCTTGCAATGATGCATGATGGCTATCTTCTTTGACATAGTGGAGAAATTCTTAGAGGTCTTCATGGATGACTTCTCTGTGTTTAGGCTCTTTTGAGGAATGTCTCCAGAACTTAACCAAAGTCCTTTCTCGTTGTGTGGAGACAAACCTTGTTTTGAGTTGGGAGAAAAGCCATTTCATGGTTCAGGAGGGTATTGTGTTGGGACACATTGTGTCCCTCCATGGTATCAAGATCGCTAAGGCAAAGGTCAACTTGATCTCTAGCCTTTCCCTGCCTACTTCAGTGCGCCAAGTGCCCTCATTCTTAGGGCACGCAAGTTTTTACTGCCAATTTATCAAAGTCTTTAGTAAGATCTCACTATGCACTTTTTCGAAACACTCCGAGCTGTACTTTCTACTGCCTCCATCATGCAATCTCCTAACTGGTCCCTTCCTTTCGAGATCATGTGTGATGCATCTAATTATGCACTCGGCATCATCTTGGGCCAAAGGGTGAATAAAGTGCCAAAATGTTATATATTATACTAGTCGCACCCTTTCTTTATGATGCTCAATTGAATTACACTACCACTGAGAAATAGTTACTGACTATTGCCTTTGTACTTGATAAGTTTCGGTCCCACCTCCTAGGGTCCAAGGTCATTGTGTTCACTAATCACGTCGTTTTGTGGTACTTATTGTCCAAAAAAGAGACCAAACCTAGGTTGATTAGGTGGATTCTACTCCTTCAAGAGTTTGACCTAGAAATCTGGAACAAGAAGGGATCTGAGAATGTTGTTGCAGATTATCTATCCTGCATACTTATTGAGCACACAAATGACCCCTTAGCTTTGCACGACTGGTTTCCAGATGAGCAACTTTTTGTTGTCACAAGTGAACCCCCCGTGGTTTGCTCACATAGTGAATTACTTGGCAGTTGGGCAAATTTCTAAAAATTGGTCTAAACAAGACAAAGACCGATTTTTCTCCTAAGTCAAGCACTATTTCTGGGAAGACCCGGAATTGTTCAACTATTGTTCAGATCAAGTGTTTCGGCATTGCGTGCTTGAGAGTGAAACCCATAGCATTCTCACATTTTGTCATTCTCATGCATGTGGCGGCCATTTCAGTGGACAGAAAAACGACCACCAAGGTTTTACAATGTGGGTTCTACTGGCCCTCTATCTTCAAAGATGCCCATAACTTCTATAGAGCTTGTGTGTGTTATCAACAAATGGGCTCTATATCCCGACGAGACATGATGTCGATAACCCCTATTTTGATTGTTGAGATTTTTTATGTTTGGGGCATCGACTCTATGGGTCCCTTTCCACCATCTTTTGGGTTTGAATACATTTTGGTGGCAGTGAACTATGTCTCAAAGTGTGTTAAGGCGGTGGCAACCAAATTGAATGACCACAAAGTTGTGGTCAAATTACTCCATGAAACCATTTTTTGTCATTTTGGGCCCCTAGACTAGTGGTCAAGTAGAGGTTTCTAATAGGGAAGTCAAACACATCCTCGAGAAAATTGTAAGGCCCAATATGAAGGATTGGTCCACTAGATTGATTGATGCACTCTGGGCCTATCACACAGCATATAAGACACCTATTGGGATGTCTCTATATAGAATTGTGTTTGGGAAAGCGTGCTATCTTCCTACTAAGTTAGAACACCATGCTTTGTGGGCCATTAAAAAGTTCAATTTTGATATGGCCAAGACCGGTGACCATCGAAAACTCTAACTCAATGAGTTAGAGGAGCTCCGCAATGATGTATATGAAAGCTCCAAGATTTACAAGGCTAGTACTAAGGCATTTCATGACAAACACATTTCCAGTAAGTCCTTCAAGCCTCACCAAAAATTGTAGCTCTTCAATGCCAAATTGCATTTGTTTTTGGATAAACTTCGGTCTCGGTGAGATGGACCATATGAGGTTGTCGAAGTATTTCTGCATGGGGCGGTTGAGATTAAAAATTCACAAGATGGCATGACCTTCATAGTCAATACCCAAAGATTGAAACATTATGTGGATGATATTGAGAAATGGGAGATGATTAAGGTCGTTCACTTGACGGACCCAGTGTATCTTCCCTAGTAATTACTTTGAGTCTAGGAGACTTTAAATCCTCTAAAGGTGCAAATCCTTTGGTGTTCATCGTGCCCGAATGCCTCTAACGGTCTAGTATAGCCACCTACTATGTTTGTGATGAGTTGTTAAGAGACCAATTGAGACGGTGGAAACTAGAGTTCGAATGGCAAAGCCTAGAACACAAAGGTTTGGAAATTCCGAGACTAAGTCTGGTTTAAATATCCAGGAGTGTGGAGATTGCTTCAAAATCACCTCAGTTTGAAATCTGTATGGCAACCTCATAAGTTGAGGTAGCTTAGACGCCTCAATTCTAGATACCAAGTCAACCTAGTTTGTTACCCTATCAGAGAATATGAAAAATTGCAAATGTAGTTAGAGAGAAAAGTAGTACCCATGGTTTTCGCATGAAGATTATACCTTTATTATGTATTTTGTGTTGTGTCCATGCTTGTTTATACTTCAAATGCATAATAAAGGTAGAATTTAGGGGCTTTTATTTCTAATTTTTTGTATAAAAAAAAAAAACTACACGAGCGGTTTGTCCTTGCTCCATTTGGGTTGCCTCTATTTATATCCGCTCGAGCGCCCTCTCTTTTTTCGCCCGTGTGAATTTTCACGTTCACAAAATAATAATAGCAATAATAATAATTAATAAATAATAAAAAAACTACATTGACAACAAAACCCTAGGTCCCCTTTTGACCACCCCCCACCATTCTTTTCTCTTTCCTTGTCGTCTCTCTCTGTCTCTGTCATTCTCCAGCACACATCCACTACCACTGACCAACCTCTGACCACCGCACCACCACTTCCTGTCCTACTCCGTCGATGTCGTTGCCGCTGTCACCGGAGCACCGCCTACCGGCCACCGACTTCTCTCATCATCATCATCTCTCTCTCTCTCTCTCTCACCCTCTTTTACTCGTCTCTCTCTCCTCCTACCTTATATCCCCTTGTTGGTTTGTTGCACTACCACACCTCACCACGCTACCGTCATCGTCCAGTTGCTGCGATGTTGCCGACGTCGCAGTCTTGCCCTCCACTCTCTCTCTCAGTCACTCCGCCACCCACTCTCTACCGGCCTACCGCACCACCCCAGCTTAGGCGACAACCCTACTGTCCCCCCCCCCGGCTGCTACGGTTTCAGCCATCCGCTGCCCTTCCACCTCCAGCATCTCTCTCTCACCGGAGTCCTTTATTTCACCCGCGCCGATGCCGCAACACAACTCTATCCCCTATGCTCTCTCTTCTTCCTCAAGTTCTCTTTTTGATTTGTCTATTTCTTTGTTTATTTTTATTTATTTCTTGATTTAATTTCTCTCTCTCTCTCTCTCTCTCTCTCTCTAGTCTACTTCATTACTTTATTCTTATTATTATTATTATTATCATTCTTACTACTATTCTGCTACTTCTTCTTATTTTGATTATCCTTACTATTGTTCTTATATTTATTTATTAAAAACAAACACACAAAAAAAAAAAAACACAAACACAAACACAAAAAACACAGACAAGAAAAACGGTTAAGCTAGTTCTTGTTTTATAATTCACAGGGTCTGATTGGAACCTTATTTGTGTGTTACTGAAATGGAAGATAGGATTATCCATGCATTATTTTTTAGGGTAAACTACCAATAGGTCCTACTTTGGAGACTTATTACCCAATAGGTCTTACTTTGGAGACTTATTACCCATTAAGTCCTATTGATAAATTTATTAAGTGAGAAAGATAAATTTATCAGTCTTTTATTTTTATGAATAAATTTATAGTGATAAATTTATCAGTCTCTTTGTTTTTATGAATAAATTTTTGGTGATAAATTTATCACTCTCTTATTTTTATAGTGTTAAATTTATTAGTTAGGACCTGTAGGTAAATAAGTCTAGTTAATAGGATTAATTGGTAAGTACCCCTATTTTTTATCTATTCCCTGGTGCCTATTTATTAATTAATTCATTGTGATTGGTTGCATATTTTAAGGGTTGTGCTAGTTTGTTGATATGTTGCTGGTGGGAGATAGTTAAGGGGAATGGGTCCACTTTCAGTTATTGCATGCATTTCCTTATTATCTCATGCGCTATGCACATAATCTATTGTTTCAATATTTTTTTTTAGTGCCTATGCTTTATGTCTCTTTGCTCTTTGTGGTTGCCTTGCTTTGTAGACATGTCCACTTGTGTTGTCGGCTGCGCCTGTCACGATCCAAACCCGCCCCGATAGGTTTAGCATCGTAACCGGCCAGTAATCCTGGGATTATCGAAGACCTCTGAATAGATTAAACAAAAATACAGGGGCTAGCGGAAGCAAATAATAAAATATGATGTCCATAGAGCTGTGTAGACATACATGGGACAGAAAACTTTAAACTTTAATACAAATATGTGACGTCATAATTACATTAGTCTTACGTCACCACATTATAGATAGACCAAAAGTCAAGTTCAAACTTAAACAAAAAGGAAATCAAAAGTCATAAGAAGATTCGCAAAACTTGACCACATCTTAGTTCGGGAACCTCCTCGGTAGGCACTATGGTTGGCTGACCAAAACAACTCTCCAGGCAACAACTTAGGCCTGGTCACGCACCTGCTCACCTACATACATAAATAATACAGTGAGCTAGAGCCTAGTGAATAATAACAAAGTAAAGGTTTTAATGAATGATAAATCAGAATTCAGATCAGAAACAGATTCATATTCATATTCATACTCATACTCGTGTTCAGAGTTCACATATCCCATATGATCATACGTGGTACATCTATTAGTGCTAACAAATCAGATGAGCCATACTTGGGATGGCCATAAAGGCATTCCGATAACTTATGTGCACAAAGACATTTCCGATGACCCATAAAGGAACGGCCATAAAGGCATTCTGATGACCCATAAAGGGACGCATATCATATGATGTTAAGGATGCCACGAATATATTTCAAAGAATTGGACTATCATTCATTTAATCTCAAAATAGCATTTTAGAAAATAGATCATATCATATCATAATGTTCAGAAAATATTTAACATAACTTTACAGAGTTATTACTCACAGATAGCTTTGATAGCAGATCAGACGAATCAAACAAACCAAACAGGCTAAGGCGCGTGACCTACTCAAACACATAGCAAATATACATTGAAACACACATTCGGAAAACACTTAACTTATTTCTTTTCTATCTTGGTGTGTTCCTAATCCTTATCCTCATTATTATGTCTTAATTAAGGCTTAGGAATGCCTAGGATGCAATGAGGATGCCAAAATGTAACTTGAAACACTTAGTCAAATTTTAAAAAACAGGGCAGTTTGCTCGAGCGCAACTTCGATTTGCTCGAGCGGTCTGCTAGGTCTGCAAAAGTACTGGCTACATGATTTTTATGCTCAACGATCGCTCGACAGTTGCTCGAGCCAAAGACTGAGTAAGGGTCTTCGCTCGAGCCCAACTTCCTACGCTTGAGCGGAGGATCAAAATGTAAGGGCAGTCACCCGAGCATAGGTTCTGCCGCTCAATTCAACCCTCAAACTCTACAAAAGTATTGGGAGCTCACATTCTTCGCTCGAGCTCAACTTTCTACGCTCGAGCGAAGAGCACGAATTTTGGAATTTTCAGATTGCTCTTCCAAGTTCAAAACTCATTTTTAAACCTTCAAAACACATCCTTTTGGGCCAAAACTTAGTAAAACATTGAGAAACTCATAGTACATGATGAATTACAAACCATTTCGCAAAATCAAGCCTCAAAGCTTTGCCAACTGTACAAAACAAAACTTGAAACTTAGAGAACATAACTTGCATGTAATGTCATGAATTCCAACCTTCCAAAACATGATCAAATGAGTCATTAAGCTCAAAAACATGTTGGATTCTTTTAACAAAACCAAGATATGAACATGCATGTGAGAATTCTTGTAAAAACAACTTCCAAACTTCATGATATGCACATGCATGCATGAATGTTCTTGTTTTCTACCCTCTTAAGCTTAATTCATGTATTATTCAACTTAATTATCTTCTATTCATGTATCTATTGCCTGGAGTTTAAAATATAGAAGGATAATTCTTACATTAAGTCTTGAATTTGTAAGAATTCCAAGTTGATCCTCCCAAATTCTCAAGGTCTAAGTACACCCAAGTCAATTCCTGTCAAAACTCCTTATTCTACTTTGAATTCACACTACTCTCTCTCTCTCTCTCTCTCTCCATTTTTGGTGTCAAAAGGATGATGAAGTGTGTATGTGAGGCTTCTACACTCATCTTAAGCCTTATATAGGCTTCATTAAGACTTAATTAACTTAGCTTAATTAATTTGAATTAAAACTAATCACTTGTAATTATTTAATTCTAATAATTTGCTTCCGAATCGAATTTCAATTAAACCTACCATAATTTTCTAAAAATTCTAAATAACACATATACCGAGTTAATTTCGTGATCTGGTGCCGATAAGGCCTTCAATTCGCATAATGAAACAGAAACACAGATAGATCTTTCTACAACAGAAAGATATAAATGCAAATAACAAATAACACATGCAATTAATATAGAATTTCATCTTAATTACGTATTAAGCAATCTTAATGAAGGATCATAGGCTAATCATAGATCGGGGTTGTTACAACGCCAAAAGAGGTCACTCCACCACCGTGTCTACCTCCACTGCCTCTATTCGTGATGTCTCCAGTGCTCCTTGGGCCCAGAAAGCCATTGCTCGGAATACCGCCTTTGATCTTGACTATTTTCGGCCTTACGCCTCCACTAATTGGCAGTTAGCAACTTGGTGGCCTGTTAGCTTTTGGGTTTATGTCAAGTGGATGTCCCTGCCTACCTCCGGATTGTCTAATTGTTCTATCAGAATATGTTTATGGACCCAAATTGCTAGGATTGTTTAAGGACCACAGTCCGTGGCGTCACCTCACTATCCATCTTGAGGATCTTGTTACTATCCTTGGGTGCCACCACACACATCTCCACCACTCCCTCTTCTCAGACTATGATGACACACACCCGGTGACTTATCTTATGCAGACCGATTTTCCAGACCGTCCTAGTGATGCAAATCGTACCTTTGTTTGCCGCCGCAACATGCTTTCCCTTCAAATACAGCCTCCTGCGGCCCATGTCGACTCCACTGGTTTGGGTGATGATGCTCCCATGGATGATCATGTCCCCGACCCTATTATTCTCGGTCTTGCTGATCCACTAGTACCTATCTTTATGACTCGAGTTGATTATGAGGACCTTTCTTAGGAGCGCATCTGCCTTCAGCAATCTATTGATACCTTCAGACTGATTTCCATGCATATCGGGACCTCTCTCAGCAGCGTTATGAGGCCTCTTAGGCCTATATACAACAATCCTTCGCCGATATGCAGGATCTTATGTGATCTTTGTTTGTGAAGTATCACCTACTACTGTCATTGCGGCCTCAGTGACACCATGCTATTCTGTGTATCTTCTTTTTAGGTTCTGTTGTTCTTCCTATTCTCTACCTTTGATTTTTTCCTTTTCTTTTTATTTTTCTTTGTTTTATTTTCTTTTCTTTTATTATTTTTTTTTTCTTTTTGGGTCTGTATATATATTTGTGACTTACTCTCCTAACTATGGACTTCCTATTTTCTTGTATAGTTTTGGTTTTTTTTCCCATTATGTCTTAGCATATTAGGTCCTCCATTGCAAGTCATTGTACTCACACTTTCAGGTGTTTCTCTTGCCTCCTCTTCTATCGATGATGACTACTTTGGTGTTATTCTTTCCTTCTCTTATTTTTACTTGGCTATTTTATTTCTTTGTATTTGCTAGTGAGGGCACTGTCATGTTTAGTTGGGGAGGATTTTAACTTGTTACCATATTTCTACACTTAAGCTTGATTAATGAGATTTATGTTTGGTATAAAGTTTATATGTAAATATAGTTGTGCTACACTCTTTATCATGTTGAGTATCCTAGTTTGCTTATGTCTTGGGTTGAGGGTGTGTGAGTTAGATATCTTTAGATTATTCATGAATTATGAAATATGAATTCATTTCGGTATCATTGCATGAGGATTGTTGGTATCACTTGTCACTTTGTGCACATGTTCACATTTGGTTGTGGTAGTTAAAGTTGATTTTTCTAATCATGTGTTACTTACAACTACTTATGATGAATTAGCATGGGTTCTTGTTATAAATAAGAAAACTAAAAAAAAAAAAAAAAAAAAAATTGGCTAGTTTGAGTTTTTAGCCTTTTTAAATTGAGTTATTAAACCCGTTGGGGGTGTTTCTACACCTAATGCCCTAAGTCCGTCTAGATTTGGAGTCATTGGCCTAACACTTACTACATGAGTTAATTAGAAAGCTTAAGGGATTTAAACATTGCATAGTCATACCCAAACAAAAAAAAATGTTTGGGATGTAGCATTTTTAACTCAAGTTATTAAGCCCGTTGGGGTGTCTCTATACCTAGTGCCCTAATTCCGTCTGGATTGGGAGTCACTGGTCTAATGCTTGTTACATGGGTTAATTAGAAAGCTTAAAAGATCCATTCATTAAGGGGAAAAAAATAATAATTGGACCCATGTTTGATTTCAAAGATTCGAGACACTTAGTTGTTGGAAGTTAGTACATGAGTAAGAGATGTTGCCTTTCATTCCCCACCGAATCTCACTTTACACGAAAGCAACATGTGATAGCTTCCATCTGATTGTGATTTGATGCTGTTTGTTTGCATATTTATGGGCTCATGGATAGTTTGAAGATTTATCTGACTTGCTTACTTGAAATTTGTCATAAGTGAGAGAGGTTGGTTTTGATGAAAATAGGGTGGTGCCGAGTATTTGTGTATAAATCTATACTAAGTTTCAATTCCTTCGATCAAGTTTGATGTTTGTAGGTATCATCTTTGGAAACCCTCATGAGACTTCACTCGTCCACTTGGGTAACGTTGTGGTTTAAAAGGCTTGTTGTATATGCTAAATACAATCGTGATCTCTACAAAAATGGCGTAGATGGATTCTACTTTGTTTTGCTTTACTTGAAGACTAGTAAAGTGTAAGTTGGGGGTGTGATCTGAGCCGAAATGTTACACTTTGAGACTCCTTATCTTATGTTTTTTAGTCTTTAAGCTTATGATATTTGATGCAATAAAGTATTTTTCTTCCTTTTCAGGTTAATATCACTCTGGAGACAAAAAAGATCGCAAAAAGAGGCAAGAAGAGTGAAAAATATGTTACTGAGTGAATCTGCAAGAATGGATGTCCTTGCCTGTGTTTTGCCTTTGAGTTGATCCGCAAGAGCGAATTTGCCTTGATATTTGTGCGCATGTTTTTTACTCAAAATTGATTGGAGGTTCTAAAAAGAGATTTTGGGGACCTGTTTTATGATCTGAAACCCTAGAGAATATGGCTAGAAGCTAGAGAAGAAGAACAAACATCAATCAATGGCTTTGTCTTCAGCATCCGAAGTGTTCAACCTCTCCATGAGCGGCTAACCTTTCTTCTTAGGATTGAGATGAAACTATAATCAAGTATCATGTAATTTTGTATTTTAATTCTAGTTTGTCTTTGGAATTGGATAATCGTTGTATGATCATATTTAGATCTTTTATTCAAATAATTTTTCATTCGATTTATGTATTCAATTTCTGTGATTGAGAATGCATTATCATACAATTGCTTTACTTTCTTATATATACAAATCGTGAGACGAGTCATGCTTAGAGGAGACGAATCGTGCTGCAACCTTAGTTTAGTGTAGACGACTCGTGCCGACCGAAAATGATCCGTGCCTGCATTTTGAATATACTCATCCTCTTGATGAAGCTATCAAGGCTTGTAGCTACGATACATCATTATTATCCGACCATTGCTTTACTAGAATTGGATAGTTTAATTATATGATATGAGATTAGTTGTGGATTTGAAATACCAAGTCTCTTTTCATATTCAAACAACTCTTTTTATTTGCAATTAATTTAATTTTAATTTTAATTCTCATTAGTAAAAATCAAATCATCATCTCTTCTTCAAATTAATTTAAAAATTACCACTCAAATTAATACAACTCAGCCCAAAGTCCTCGTAATACGATACCTGGACAATCCACTGTTCTCCTGAATTAGTGTTTTGTTTCATTCTTTATTTTTAATTGAAAAATGACCAATCACCTAGACTTCCTTTTTGTGCTAGAATCGTGTAGAGAAGAGGTATTTCAAGAGTTCCATCATTCACGCATTGCGGTACGCCTAGGAGGCACGAATATGTATCACAACCTTAGTCACCAGTTTTGGTGGAGGGGAATGAAAAGAGATGTAGCCTTGTTTGTTTCGAGATGCCTTATGTAACGCCCCACTTTTAATTACTCGAATAACATTATCAAATCATTATTATGATGCCATTTCAGATATAACAGACATAAGTTCCAATATCTTAATAAAGATTAGTAAATGGAGATTCTCTCATTCGTATACAAAATAAATGCAACATGCGACATAATTAAATAAATTGTCTGTAGGCTTGGATCATTACATAAAAGAAAGGGTTCAACCCTTTTACAACAACGGCATTCAGCCAACAGATAAAAGGCCTCGTGGCCAACAGATAATGAAGATCCTCAATCTTAAACCATTTCTCGAGATTCACCTGAAAAAGTATTAGCAACGTGGGATGAACATAAAGTTCAATAAGGATCCCAACATGATCCTAAATAGTAACAACACACAGATAGCTATTATCATGAATGCTTTAAGTCATACCATATATATAAGTGTCGGTTTATACTTGAAGATATACTTACATAGGTATTTTTCTCAAAATCATTCCCTTTATCCAACAACCCAAACCATTCTCTTTTCTTTCTTCTTGCTACCATTTTATTTTAGACTTGCCCGACAATAATAGGTATTTGAAATCAAATCCACGAAATCCAATTACTTTTCCTCCAAATCCGAACTTACACCCAATTCAAATTACAAAGTTTCAAATAACGATATCCCAAACGAACACGAAGACAATACATATAAAATGTACCTTACATAACCATATAAGACAACTGACATCCTCCATAAAAGAATCGTCACTATGCATGGTACACATAAATGGAACCGAGATGATAACAAGAAACCCAACAACACTCTACTTGCCTCAAGCACGGTAAGCCAATGATACACCTTTCCAATACTCACACCAATTTACCAGACACCTGCTGGAAGGTAATGGTACCTCTGCCAAGTTCTCCAAGCATTAGCTAGAAGGTACTGGCACCCTACATTCTCAGCGCAACCAATTCTCCAAGCGCTAGTTGGAAGGTAATGATACCCCTTATTCTCAGCGCATGCACATTTCTAACCATCACATAATTCAACAAACATAAATAACTCGAGTGTACTACATACACATAATCTATTCAACATCACAATGTCACCCTTCACCAATGACCAAGGATAAAACAACTAAGCATAAATATTTAAACACGCGTAATACGAAAATTCGATGCTCACTTGACCTTAAGTCCAACAACAATGATAATAACAATATTCAAAAATTTCAAAATCCCACCTCATGTTCATTTATAAATTTACAAAACGTCATGGTTTCTTTCTCTTTTCAAAATTAACTCTTTTATTTTCCAAGTTAACATGCCTAAATCCTTTTCTTTCAAAAACCAATTTCCACATTTCAATAAACCACATCCATGGATTTCAAGCCATAACCCAACTTAACTTAACATGATTAATCCAAATAAATTCCAATACCAATGTTGATTCTCCCTTTATGCTATTAAGACAATAACACAACTCAATATTAACAAAATACAAACATTATTCAACTTTACCCCTTTTTAATTCATTAGGTCAAATTATTAAATTAAGGCTTTTTCTTCCTTTCAACATAAACATGTTAGACTACTCCCCAATTAACCCAAACAACTATCAATTTTACAATTTCAACCTAAACATTCAAACCTTAGATCCCCTTTACATGCTTTTCAAAAAATCCTAATAGACATGCTTTTTATAAAATAAAATCTACCACATTTCTATCTATAGACGAGGTATTAAAGAGGAACAAAGAAATCCCTAACTCTTGAAGCGACGAGAAGAAAGCCAAAAAAAATCCATGGCGACGAAAACACGATCTGCTTAGATTAAAATGAAACCCTCGTGACCCTCTACGTTTTAGTCTAAAGGACTATGGGTCAAAGATGGTTAGAAGTAGATGAAAACCAAGATTGAAGAGCTTGGGAGCTTAATAATGAATGAAGGAGAGAGAGAGAGAGAGAGAGAGAGAGGAAAATAACGTAAAAGTAACCAAAAGTGACTTTTATAGAAGCTGAATTTGGATAGACTGCTCTAGCAACCAAACCTGTGCTCGAGCTCAAAATACAAACTCTCAGAAGTTCTGACCATATAAGGCAGACCGCTTGAGCAACCAAACCTGGGTTTGAGCAAACATCAATAACTCTCAGAATCACAAGTCTGCAAAAGTACTGGAAGACTTGCGAAACTGCTCGAGCGACCATTAATTCCATCATTCGAGCAATGAAGAAAAACTCAGAGTGCTACACCTTACTTGTCAACAAGTGAAGACGGAGCATTAGCGACCAACAAGTTTGTTGCAGCCTTACCTATAGCCGAGTAGAAATGGGAGCATTTCACAATGGATTTTGTTGTGGGTCTTCTGAGGATTCAACGGGGTAATGATGTCATGTGGGTAGTAGTCGACCGGTTAACCAAATATGCACACTTTATACTTATGCGCACGAATGACTCGGTGGACTACCTTACCAATCTGTATGTTAGAGATATAGCACGACTTCACAGGGTCCCCATGACTATCGTTTCGGATACGATTCACGTTTTACGGCTCGGTTGTAGCAGAGCCCATAGGGTGCCATGGGCATTAATTTGACTTTTACCACCACCTATCATACTCAGACTAACAGGCAGTCCAAGTGCACCATTCAAATTTTAAAGGACATGCTTCAAACTTGCATTCTCGATTTTAAGAGGTCATGGGAAAGACATTTGCCTTTAGTGAAATTTGCCTATAATAATAGTTTTCAAGCAAGTATTTGTATAGCATCTTTTGAGGCCTTGTATGGCCGACCGTATAGATCTCCTGTGTGTTAGGCCGATGTGGGTGATGCACCTATATTAGGCCCGAAATTAGTCTAGAAAATGATGGAGAAGGTTAAGCTTATTTGTAAGAGGTTGGTTTCGACTCAGAAAAATTAGAACAACCGTAGGAGGAGTCCTTTGTCTTTTGAGGTGGAGGATCATATGGTTCTTAAGATCTCACTGAGGCGGGGTTTGATGAGATTTGGGAAGAGTAGAAAGTTGTCTCCTAGATTTATTAGACCTTTTGAGATTATAGAGCGAATTGGAGAGGTAGCTTATCATTTGGCCTTACTATCCCAACTATTTGGGGTTCATGATGTGTTTCATATTTGTGTGCTCTGGAAGTACGAACCTGATCATTCACACGTGCTGGATTGGACCAAATTAGAGGTAGATAAAGATGCCTCATATGAAGAGAGGCTAGTTCGGGTGTTAGATACTCGAGATCAAGTCTTGAGGGGTAAGACTATCCCATTGGTTAAGATGTTGTGGCAATACCATGGAGTCGATGAGGCAACTTGAGAGTGTGAGGCGGAAGTCCGTGAGAAGTATTCAGACATATTTGTTGATATTTGAGTTTTGTATTGAAATTTCATTGTATAGTAATATATATAAACATTGTAAGTGTTTTGGAGATTCAAATTATAATATTTTGTGCTGAATGACATTGTTTTAATCAATTTTACTAGTATGGATTGTCAATGGAATTTGATCGCGGTGATTATTGTTTCAATTTAAATTTCGAGGATGAAATTTCTTAAGGGGGAAGATTATAATGGCATGGGTTGGACCCGATCCTTTAATGTTCTTGGATCCAGGATCCAATACTCCTTACCGTCGTCTATACACTTTCTTGTCTTGTTGTTGTTGGGTTTGGAGTTGTTGGTGTGTTGTGAACAAGTTGGTAGTTCATTTTTTTTTTCAAAGGAAGTCATGTATGTTTTCTTCAAAGCTATCTTTCTTGTGCTCAAGTGGTCTTTAAGTCCTTTTAGTATTTGTACAGGTCAACAAAACTATTGGGAGCAGGGTGATATTCGCTTGAGCAATCCTTTCTTCGCGCGAGCAGTCTTCTACAGTCTGCAAAACTTCTGGAAGGGGGTCATTGTGCGCTTGAGTCGTGTTTTGGTCACTTGAGTAGTCTCACTTATTGTGTCTGACGCTCGAGCGGTGTTTTGGTTGCTCAAGCGGTCTGTGCATATATTAAATCGAGGAAATGAGATTTTTGTCACTTTTTCATTTCCTCTTTCTCTCTAAAACATTTCTAAACCTAATTTGATCACTCTCTCTCTCTCTCTCTCTCTCTCTCTCTCTCTCTCTCTCTCTAGTTCTTGCTTAAAACTCTCCTATATACCCTAACCCATTGATTTCACCACCGTAGTGCTCTGGAGTAAAACATAGAGCTCACCGAGGAGGTCAATCTAATCAGAAAAGATTTCATTTTCGGCTCCATTAAACTTTAACACTTGTTTTTTTTCTTTTTCTAATCTTAAAGTAGGGATTTCTTCAACCTTCTAGTATGATTCTTAAGTTAGTTATGTGCCCCTTGTCAAGTATTGTGGTTTGGGTGATGGAGATTTTGATTTAGGGTTTGGGTCTTGAAATGTAAAAGAAGGTTTTTCAAATAGGTTCTTGAGAAAGGTTGTAGGGGCTTGAGTTATGTTGAAATGTTGAAAATTCCTTCTTTAAATGTGTTTTTGAAAGTAAATGATGCGTGATTTGAAAATTATTAATGTTTGATTTATGAAAAAAAATGAATGATGTTGGATTTTGAAAAAAAACATATATAATAAATATATCTGTTGATGATAAAGATGGAGTTGGATACGTATTATCTCTCCCATTTTGAGATTTATGAAGTTATACTTGTTGGAAATTATTTGTTAAGTAAAGATATCTATTTTAGGCTATCGGTGGAGGATAGCTTTGATTGTTGTGGAAATTACATGAAGATTAGGTTAATTTAAACTAATTACTCATACATTTTGCATTGAGCATTGTTTTATACTTAAATATTGGAAAATACATTGTTTTGAGAAAAATGGGTGTACACCTTGGTAAATCTAGTTAGGGGGTGTGGTTGTGGTTTATTATGTTGGCCTATGTGTCCTTAGTGAAAGTCCAAAAACCCGTGCAGTTAGGTGCCAATCCTTCCAGTTAGTATCAGTAAAATGACTTTGGTAGTACTTATATAGCCTACTGGCAGACACGTGCCAAGAGATTCATAGTGTTTTATATCCACTACCCTATTTTCTAATTTGAAATGTATCGTTTATTGAATTGATCTACATATAACTGAGATATTGCATTGTTTTGAAAGAGAAAGTGTAATGTTTTGGAAAATGGCATGCATTGCATTCACCATATGATTTTGTTAAGCTTCATACGTTGTGGTCATGTATTCTCTACTGGGCTTTAGCTCACCCTATGTGAAAAATAACTTTCCGGTGTTGATGGTATGCCTCCACCAAGGACATAGCTTGGGAGGACTTGGAGTTGAGAGTTTCTTTTTGTTTCTTTTGTGTAATTATTTTTGTACAAGCCTTGGACTTTCTATGTATTGAGTTTAACTCACTTTTATTGTACCCAAGTATTGACTTGGAAAGATGTAGCCATTAGGGCATAAACTTATCTGCACTTCATTTTGTTTCAATTCTTTTACACATGTCATATGCTATAGATTTAGGATCTAGGGTTTATAAATGTATATATGCATATGTCATCTTTTGTATAGTAACAGAATATTGATGAAAGGTTAAATATATTGTAGACACCCCATTTTTGACCGACCTTAAGACTCAGACGTCACCGATTGAGCGCTTGGTGATGTTGCATATTGTGCTTGTTCTGAGGTTGCGGAGTCCCGGCTGCGAGCCTTGCCTCCGGACTTCCGGACTCTTTTGTGCTTTGCCTCGGTTCGCGAACCAGGCTCCGTTTTCTCTGTTTTTCTTCCTGAGGGGAGGGAGAGGTCTAGTAGATCATCTCTCAGTGGCCGTAGGCTACGTTTGTGGTCGCAGGCCATTTTTCCCATTTCGGAGCCCGGTTCCCGGTTTTCGGAGCCGTCAAGCCGTATGCCTCGGTTCGGGACCGTCTAACCACCCCCGTTTGCCCCGGTTTTTGGCATGCATCTTATTTCCTCCCTTTCGAGGGACACTGTGGTCCGAGAGACCAACTTCGTGGTCGGACACCACTTCCGGTGCCTAACAGCCCACTTTCGGGGCCCGAACTGCGTGTTTCGGCTCCCGAACCCTCATCTTGCATTTTTGGGCCCCGACCCGAACTTGAGATAGTCATATTTTGAGGTCCTTTTCATGTTTGATTAAGGACCTTTTACTGTTTGACATCTCCATCTGTCACTTGTCTCTTTACCTCTTTTTAGGCCTGTTTTGCACGGTATTTTAGGCGTACTTGTGGGCTGTGTTGGACTTGGTCGTAAACTACAAAGTGTCTTATTTTGAGCCCCTCTTCAACTTTGTTGAAGGGCTCTCGGCCATTTGAGACCCGCAGCTATCACTTATCCCTTTAACCACCTTTTGGCCCTTTTTGGTGCACCCTTTGCTCAAGGCTTCTTGAGGAAGCCTTGACCCCTTGTCTTGGCTTCCTCAAGAAGCCTACCAGCTGTCCAAGCTTCTCAAGTAAGCCTTGCACCCTTTGCCCCTTTGCTTTAGCTTCTTGGAGAAGCTTGGAGCTTAGTCCATTGCCTATATAAAGAGCCCTTCTCTCCCATTGCAAAGGGTTGGAGGTTTTGAACAAAAAAACCAGAGGATATATACATACATTCTGATATATACATATATCCCTCCATCTCTCTCTATATCTATCCCATCCAAGCCTCCAAACACCCTTGTTCTTGGGCCATTCCTTCACCAACTCATAGCACAAGGCACCCTTGCTCCTTTCCAGCAACTTGGGGCTGTTTTGCAGAGGCTAGAAGCTCATTTCCTTGGATCAAAACCTGCTGGTTTGCTACTCTACAAGGGTGAGTCATTTTCTTCCCCTTTCTAGCTTTTTCTTGCTTCATATCTAAGCCATATTTTCTCGCATCTTTGGGCTCCGACCTAAACTTCAAATCATCATATTTTGAGGTCCTCTTCATGTTTGATTGAGGACCTCTTGCTGTTTGAGGACAGTAGCTAGCACTTCCTTCATTAGCCCTCTTTATGCCATAATCTTGCATAGTATGTTTGGCTTGTGTGTAATCTGTTTTTGAGCATGTAATAAACTGTAAGTAGGCTCATTTTGAGCCCTTCTTCAACATTGAAGAAGGGCTCAACCTTGTTTGGAACCCCTATCTTGCACTTGTTTCATAATCTCTTCTATTTACCGTAATCTTGCATGCTTTGTTAGCCTATCTTGCTTCTGTTTTTGGGCCATCATCAGAACTGAAATGGGTCATATTTTGACCCCCTGGACATATTTCATTAAGGGTCTTTGCTTGTTTGATGAATGTTTGGTGTACCTCATGTTATAGCCTCTTGTTGGCCTATTTCTTGCATGGCATTCTTAGCATGTTTGCATACTGATTTCGGGGCTGTCATAAACTTCAAATGTTCATATTTTGTGTCCCTCTTCAGTGTTGTAGAAGGGTATTTTTCTGTTTGGGCTTTGCATCTTACACTTGCTTTGTAATGCTCTACTTTGTCTAGAAATGAGCCATGAGTTTAGGCCATGTTTCTTGCATGTATGAGCCTCACTTCATGAAGATATTAGCATCATTTTGCCATATCTAGGTCTGTTGGCCACTGGTTTTACCATTTTTGGCATGCTTAATGTAGTTGCTTTGCATTATGGCTTGTTAGCCTTGGGTATGTGATCCATGAACATGCATTGGTTAGGCTATTTAAGTGATTTGGAGTCATTTAACATGCTATTTCAGTCCCTATACCATGCTCATATGTCTCCATTTATCACCTCTTCCATGTCTTGAAGTGTTGGTCTCTTATGCTTTAAAGAGGGCATTGTGCATGCTTGTATGTTTAATGCATTTTTGGGGCTGCCATATCAAGGTTTTTGGGTTTATTTTTGCCTGATGGAACTCTGTTTTTGCTTAAATAATTCATGCCATGATTGGTCTTGGTAGTGGTGAAAGGGTGCTCCCTTTTTGTGCCTTAATCTTAGGCCATTTGACTTGCATGCTTGCACAAGTATTGGTCACCACTTTGGGCATGTTTCGCCACTGTTTTGGGTTGGTTTGAGGGCTGCCCCATTGTGGTTAATTCCACTTTTGCATGCTTGCATCATGTTTGTTGCATGCTTGAGTAATGAGGTCTTGTCACATGCTAACTCTATTGCATAAATGGTCCATGTTTGTATTACACTTTGCACCTCGCATGCTTAGTATTGCACACTTGCCATAGTATGTTGCATTGCATTTGGTATGCCTTGCATTTCACCTCATATTGCATCATTTAAGCCATGTTGCATACATGCATTCCATGTCTTGGTTTGGGGTGTCAAACCAAGTGTAAGGGTTGAGAGGGGTTCACACTACAAGTGGTGCAACTTGTCTCAACTCTTGGTCACTAAGGCCCTTGATTTTACCGTGATAGGGACTTAGTTATCATTGTTGTGTTGCATGCATTTTTACATCAAAGTGCAACCTTGGTTCTTTAGGCTATCATGCACCAAGGTGCACAATTGTTGGCCCTAGAACCAAGAGCCATGCTTCCTTGAGTTCCATTCATGATAGGAAGCATTGGCCATGCATAAATATGCCCAAAAATCCAATACCATGCACTGCTGCCTGCTGTTGCTGTCAAACTGTCCCCTGCAGGAATTTATAGCCGACCGGCAGCAAAGAGTGCCGACCGGCACTGCTTTTCTGGCCGATAGCTTATTTTGCAGCCGGTGGTCACCACAAGCAGCCGGTGGAAATTTCCTTCAGCCGGTGGCACTTAGCAGCATGCAAGGAAGGTGTTCTGGGACTTTGGTAATTTTTAGAGAGGCAGGGCAGTAAAAACAGAGGCAGCAGTGGTGCGGTGTGGGGCTTTCCGGACAAGTTGGATCGAGCATGCATCGTTCGCGCATCCCGAGGCAGGGCTGAGGCCCCATTTCTTTTATTTATTTGATTTTAATAATTAGAATTTTGTAATAATTTATTCATTTATTCTTTTGGACTGTATTATTATTCGGTCCCTCCGAGTGAGGGCGAATTTGTAATAAGTGTGGGTGAGTGCGGTGTATGTCTTCCAACCCCCACTTCTTTCTTCCCTTTTATTTACCTGCTTATGATGGTAGATTAGGGCATATTTATTTTAGCATACCTTATGCAATGCATGCGTGCATCCATGCATTTGTTGACATGCACCGGGCTCGGCACATCATACAAACTGCATCGTACTTTCAATTCCAAATTGAATACGTGATAGTTGTAGCATTTCACATGCCATGTCTAGGATAGCCGAGCCTGTCTAGATTACAACTTTGCATGTGTTGCATTAGACATTTCAGTATGCTTAGGTCCATGCATGGATTTCTGATAAGCTTCTGTTTTGGCTCGGAGTACGATGTAAGTATTTTACGTTTTAGCATATCGCATGCGTGTGAATGTTGCCATGACAGTATGCTTACCATGCGGCTAAGTGCTTATGTGAGATAAAATGTTTGAATGCCTGTGGGTGGAGGTTGGATTGCTTGAGTTGGGAAAACTCATTGAAATCCGTATTTTAGCCTACTTGCGAGTAGCAAAAACCAATACGTTTTTCGAGACAAAACGGATATGCAATGTTTATTTCCAAGTTAGGCAATCTAGTCTATACTTTTGTGTTGTGCGCATCACATAGTAATTCTAGGTTAATAATTGGAATGAGAACGCATAAAGTTTTCAAAAACGGATATCACGGTTAGTAGAGGCCGGTCTTCGGACCGGGCGAAAGGGGGTGCTCATAGCTGACCTTCCCCGATCGTACCCAAGCTCCCGAGCCAAGACATTTGGTGATGACGGACACGTGGCCTTCGGCACCGAGTCAGGGTTTCCTAAATTTTCCCATAAAAAATATTTAGGTGGCGACTCTGTAATCTGGCAAAGCAGTCCATGTTTGGCACTACTTTTCAAAATCTGTTTTTCTTCAAAACGATTTGCCAGAGTTGGACTCTTTGGTTCAGATTAAGAACCGTGACAATTTGAGTCCGAACTGTAGTGAACCCAATATGAACGGAACGGGACTTAACCCTCCCGGGGCGTTCGGGGACGTCTACATATATATATATATATGACTGCTTTCCATTGAAAATTACGAGGTGCTCTGTTGTTATTATTTTCGGTCGTTACATATGGAGACATCAAGTTGTAAAGCAAACCAAAACACAACAATGGATGCTATGGAAGTTGAAATTTTGGACCGAAGGTCCAAAGTTTCTCGTCTTGAGCATGCTTTGATTAACTTGACAAATGGATCTAACCAAGTAAAATTTTTAATAGAATTTATAAGTTGTGAATTGTTATATATATATCTGTGTGTGTGTAAAACTAATTATTTAAAATTTGGTTAGGTCGCACATGGTTCCAATGCTCATGACATGGCAACTCGACATCAAGTATGGTCATCGTCATCGATACAAGATGCCTCTTTTACTCAGATACCCACAAAAAACTAATCATATACATGACATTACTTCTAGTTTTGTTTTAGAATAGTATGTAAAACTTGTCTTAGCATGTTTGGTTACATAAACTCCAACTTGATTTCATTTTCTTTTTTTAGGCAAACTCAAAAGGTTAAATTTTATGTATTACAATCTATAATATATATATATATATATATATATATATATATATATATATTTATACACTAAAAAACTATTGAAAAATTGTGGCAAGTTGTTCTGTGGAAGAAAAAACTTTTTAATTACAAATATATATATATATATATATATATATGTATATAGATGATCAGTTTGGAGATTAAGAAATTAGTGTGTATTTACAAATGAGCAACCGAATTGGGAATCTCTTTTGTGCATAATCAAGTTTCGGGTTGTCTTATGGCAATCCCTTTTGTGTTGATTTCTCAATACATGCCTAATGTATTTAACGGAATTTTGGTGCACCAAAACAAGGTGCTCTTAATTCATTACTAGTAGATGTGTAACTAATGGTATTAACGCAGTGAAGATCTTGATATTGGCAACGGTTTTGATTGTTATCGATTGGTGCCTTTGGTTGTTGCTATTTTTTAAGCTATTATTTGATATGGTCTAAAGACTTATGGTTGTTTCTTGTTGATGCTTTGTTGTTGAGAGGGTGATTTATGACCTGAAATTGGGCCGAGATAATGGCCGAGAAGATTGGTAGCCAAGTGGATCATGGAACCGAAATGATCCACGGTCCACCCAGAATTAGGCTACTAGGTCCTGGGCTGGGCAGGTGTTGGGCTAAGTATGCGCCGCCCAGTCCGTTTATAAGTTGCTCGGTTAAGGCGACGCTTGGTTAGACCGAGCTACGTGTATAGCATAGGCGCAGCCGGTCAGGTTGGACGGCGTCCCGAAAGGCGTCACGACCGAGGTACTTGCCTGCTCGGCAAAACGACCAACCGCAATCGAGTTGAATGACCAGCGCCCGGAAAGGCGCGGTCAGCCGAGATACCCAATTGCTCGGCAGGGAGGCCGGCAGCAGGCGTTCGCGAGACGTCTCTGGCTCGGCTGTGCCGAGGTGCTACCTAGCCCGGTTCTCTTGAGCGAAGCCAGTGGAGTGCTTGGGCGTAAAGCGTAGCCCCGCCGTGGGTAGAGCAGCTCGGCTGCCGAGCTTCAGCAGAGAAGGCTAGCAGTCGGCAGGGAGGCCGGCAGCAGGCGTCCGCGAGACGTCTCTGGCTCGGCTGTGCCGAGGTGCTACCTAGCCCGGTTCTCTTGAGCAAAGCCAGTGGAGTGCTTGGGCGTAAAGCGTAGCCCCGCCGTGGGTAGAGCAGCTCGGCTGCCGAGCTTCAGCAGAGAAGGCTAGCAGTTGAGATTAGGTGATGTTCAGCAAGGTTTACGCTGACAGATGGGATAGCAGAGCCACGTGTCAGGAGATGACTGGGAGCGGATATGGGGCGCAGAGGGTATATAAGCATGTCTGCGGCCCCCATACGCGGACAGACGAACATTCTTGTAAGAAATCCTTACACATAAACTCTCTCCTCCCTCTCTCCTTATCCCAAGGTGTATGCTAACTTGATCGTCAGAGGGGTTTTCCGGCCACACACCGCCGGGTAGCTCACCGCCATTGTGCTTTTAGGTGGTCGGACAGAAACGGAGCTTGGAAGAGAGGAGTACGGGTTCGCTGAAATATTTGCTCCCCGTACAATTGGCGCCGTCTGTGGGAATCTTGCAGATAAAACCTTGTCTTCCGAAGCTCATCTGACCGCCTTCGATGGCGAACAACGAGGAGATTCAGGTGTCCACCATCGACAGAATCACTCCGGATTCGGGCAGACGCAGAGAGGGACCTCCCACCATCTCTCCGATGGGAAACTTGGAAACATACCCAGGAGGATAGTCGGGAGACGCGCGGGATAAGCGCGGGAGGAGTCATGGTCATTCACGGAGTCTAGACGGACATCGGCGGCCGAGAGACTCACACGCCAGGCGCCTGGAAAACAAGCTGAAGGACCAGGACGCCGTCATCCGGCGAATGGCAACGGAGATGGAAGAGCTGAAGCGGCATGTCAAAGAGAAGGGTGTAGCTGGAGTGGGTGACCACAGTGAGCGCACCCAACCCCGCCGTTCAGGCAGCCAGAGCCAGCGACAAACTCCGTCCATTTCTATTACCAGAAGTTACAAGGTTGGTGATTCCGGCGTGCATGCGGAGAAGTCCAGCGCGCAAGATAGTACTTACCAACCCTCACGTCCGGCGACGACGTCGAGGTACTCCTATTCCGCTTGCACAGAAGACTTGCGGGCAGTTTTAAAGGAGCGGGCTCGCCGGCGGGAGGCTCAACGGATACCGGCGTTCCAGCGGTTATCCTATGGGGTTCACGCCAGTGAGGAGGTCGGAATGCCTCCGCCCCGCCAAGCAGCACCGTTCCTGGTGGATTCCGACTTGGCAAGGTTGTGCGCCACCCCTTTCTCCCTGGAAATAGAGACAACACCTCTTCCGTCGGGCTTCCACCAGCCGAAGTTCACATTGTATGACGGAAAGACGGATCCCTACATGCACGTAAGCCACTACCGACAGGTCATGGCCGGTCATAGGCGGAATGACGCTCTTATGTGCCTCATCTTTCCGTCAAGTTTGGGCGAATTGGGTTTGAAGTGGTTCGAAAGGCTGCCGGAGGGGAGCATAGAGAGGTGGCATCAGTTGGCCGAAGCCTTTGTGACGCGCTTCAAAACCAACACCAAGACACCCAAGGAAGTGGATCACCTACTGAGTGTCAAGATGGAGCCGAGCGACACGCTGAAGGCATACAACTCTAGATATTGGGAGACCTTCAATGAGATCCTGGATTGCCCGGTTAACCTAGCAATCACTCAGTACAAGCGTGGTCTCCCGGTCGGACATAGACTGCGGGACTCGCTTACCATGCATCAGCCGACGTCCATGGGCCAGCTCATGCAGCGCATCAATGAACATATCCGGGTTGAGGATGATGCGTCGGCGTCTACCGTAAAGACAACTCCGGCAGCTACAGACAAGAAGGCAGCAGGCAAAGTGCACGCAGTTGGGCAGGAGTCCAGCCGCTCCAGTGACAGAACAGAGGAATCAGACCGTGGTTCGAATCGTAAGAACCGGGGTAGAGGACGTCGGAACGACCGGGATGATTACAACCGAGATGACGTAGCGGATGCCAACAGAAGGTTGAAGGCAAGGACTGGCATCACCACGGTCTTCAAGATTCCAATCTATCGCATACTTAGTGAGATCCGAGACGAGGAGTATGTCCGGTTCCCTGCTAAGTTGGGCGATGGACAGAAGGGCTACAATCCGCGGTATCGTTGCACATTCCACCGGGAGAGAGGTCACCGGACTGAAGATTGCCTGCCTTTGAGGCAACACTTGGAAGAGCTGGTTGCAGCCGGGCACCTAGACCTTTACATTGATGGCGGCGTGAAGCCAAATCAGGCTCCGGTTGATCCCAGGGGACAGGATGACCGAGATGCGCCGCCACAAGGAGTATTAATGTCATCCACGGCATAGTGGAACCGGAGCGTGTTTGCGAACTCCGGGGTATGATCAAGAAAGCAGAGCATATGAGGGAAGTTTTGTCGGTACAGCCCGCCATCAAGAGGGGGAAGACCGAAGAGAAAGATGTGATAAGTTTCACTTCAAGGGATCTAGAGCGTATCCAGACGCCGCACAACGATGCCCTAGTAGTGACACTTCGCGTCAAGGAATTTGATGTCAAACGGATCTTGATCGATCAGGGAAGCTCGGTCGAGATCATGTATTATGACGCGTTCAAGCAACTCAAGCTCCGAGAGACAGACTTGGCTCCGGCAACTTCGCCACTTGTGGTTTCAACTCACAGCCAGAGTGGCCCTTGGGAAAGATTATCCTGCCGGTCAAAGCGGGATCCGTCGTCAAGCAGGTGGAGTTTTGGGTGTTACATGTACCTTCGACTTACAACCTTATCCTTGGAAGGGGATGGCTTCACGCCATGCAAGCTGTAGCATCGACCTACCACCAGGTGATGAGATTCCCTTCGGCTATGGGGGCAATCGAGGAAATCTGGGGGGATCAGGTCATGTCCAAACAGTGCTTCGTGGCGGTGAACGGAAGCCGGGCTGCCAAAGGCTTCGTGCAAATGATAGAAGGACCAAAAGACCGAGGAGTTCTGGAAGACGTGGGCACCAAGGCAGAAGACAAAGCTGTGGAGGACTTGGTGAAGGTGCGAATCAACATGGAGCAACCGGATAAGTTCTTCCTGCTCGGTTCCAGCCTTACTACCCAGGAGAGGACCGAAATGGTTGAGTTTTTGATGGCCAATATTGAAGTTTTTGCATGGTCGCCTTACGACATGCCAGGCCTCGATCCTAGTTTTATCTGCCATCACCTCAATGTCTTCCCCGGAGCGAAGCCGGTCATTCAGCGAACAAGGAGATCGGCGCTGCATCACGCCGAGGTAGTTGCAGAAGAAGTGAAGAACCTGCTTGAGGCACGAGCAATTCAGGAAGTGCACTACCCTCGGTGGATTTCGAACACAGTAGTGGTGCCCAAGAAGAATGGAAAGTGGCGAGTTTGTGTCGACTACAAGACAGTCAACCGAGCTTGTCCGAAGGATAGCTTCCCCTTGCCGCGAATTGACCAGCTTGTGGACTTGACGGCTGGACATAGCAGGCTCAGTTTCCTGGACGCCTATCGCGGCTACCATCAGATCGCCATGCATGGGCCTGACCGAGAGATCACCTCTTTCACGACTCCAAGGGGACTTTTCTGCTACCGAGTCATGCCTTTTGGTTTGAAGAACGCCGGGGCAACCTTTCAGAGGATGGTGACCAAAATGTTTGCTCCTTTGCTTGGCCGGACAATGGAGGCTTACATCGATGATATGGTGGTAAAAAGCCGACATGAGGCCCATTTGTCCGACCTGGCCGAGATGTTTGCCATCCTAAAGAAGCACAAGCTGCGCTTGAATGCGTCAAAATGTGCCTTTGGCGTGGGGTCCGGCAAATTTTTAGGATTCCTAGTCACGAACCGAGGCATCGAAGCGGACCCTAGTCAGATCAGAGCCGTGCAAGAGTTGAAGCAGCCCAGCTCAGCTAAGGACGTGCAGCATCTGGCCGGAATGGCCGCCGTGCTTAATCGATTTATAAGCCGGTCATCAGATCGTTGTCGCCCTTTCTTTCAGGCATTGAAGTCCAAGTTTTCATGGGACGAAGAGTGTGACCAAGCTTTGGCCGAGCTCAAGGAATATCTGTCTTCTCCACCACTGTTGGTTACACCTAAGCCGGGTGAAGAACTCTATCTTTACCTTGCTGTCTCACAGCACGCAGTCAGTGCGGTGCTAGTCCGGGCTGAAGGAATCAAGCACCTCCCAATCTTTTATGTCAGTAAAACCTTGCTGCCGGCAGAAACTAGGTACTTGCCTTTGGAAAAGCTCGCGTTGGCATTGATGATGGCTTCAAGGAAGTTAGCGCACTATTTCCACGCCCATACCATCATCGTACTGACCGAGTTTCCGCTTAAGGCCTTGTTCGAACGGGCGGACTTTTCTGGCCGAATTCTCAAGTGGGCGGTCGAGTTGGGGCAGTTTGATGTGAAGTTCCAGCCGCGCACAGCCATAAAGGCCCAAACTTTGGCCGATTTCGTTGCCGAGTTCTCACCTGGAACCCATCCGGTGTGCCCGGTCGACATTGCCGCGGCCGATGAGGAGGTGAATGCAACCCCGATCGAGATACAACCTTGTGGAACTTGCGACGCGGAATTTGCGTGCTCCACCGAAGCACCCTTAGTTTGTACCACACCACCGATTGGTGATGCAATGACGGAGTCGGTTCCCGCCGACCAACCTGCTCCGTCCGGAATCGCATCATCACGGAGGGACGAAACGGTTCCACCCAGCACAGAGCCTGCGGCCAGCACAATACCGCAACCTGGTGATTCGCCTACGGACTTGGGCATTATGGATCAACTCGCTGAGTCCGGTGCCGAATCACCAAGGGGGGCTAAAGTGGAACCAATGAACTCGGAACATGAACCCGGTCAGCCGAGCAACCGTGATTTTATCACCCTTCGCAACTCTCAGGACCCATCAGACTGTTGGAAGCTTTTTGTGGGGGAAATGTGGAAGCTTTTTGTTGATGGAGCGTCCAACCGTCACGGTGCCGGGCTAGGTATCGTTCTTATCTCCCCAGATGGCCTCACCATTGAACATTCCATCACCCTTGGCTTCCCAGCATCTAACAACGAGGCTGAGTACGAGGCCCTTCTAGCCGGGCTCAAAAGCGCTATTCAGATGAAGGCTGCCGAGCTAATGGTGTACAGTGATTCCCAGCTTGTGGTTAACCAAGTCTCTGGGACTTACGCGGCAAAAGATGACAGAATGGCGAAGTATCAAGCTCTGGTCAGGGAACACATCAAGCAGTTTCAGGCAATCAGGGTCCAACAAATTGGCCGTGAAGAAAACAGCCGAGCTGATGAGCTGGCCGGCCTCGCTTCGATGGTAGATAGTACGTCTCCAAACCCCCTGTTAATTGACTATCTTCCACGGCCGAGCATTGAAGATGCCGGGCAGACGGATGTACTCTGCGCCGCGCTAGGTCCTTCCTGGATGGACCCCTTAATCTTGTTCCTTAGAGACCGGACTCTTCCAACTGACAAGAAGGAAGCACACAAGGTCCGGGTGAAGTCAGAGCGGTTTTGGCTCTCTCCATCTGGTGCGTTGTATAAAAAGTCCTTCACTGGTCCTTATCTAAAGTGTGTGCACCCGAGCAGTGTGGAGGCCTTCTTGTACGAAATTCACGAAGGCATTTGTGGCAGCCACATAGGGGGCAGATCCTTGGCCTACCGAGCTATTTCGCAGGGATACTGGTGGCCATGCATGCAGGCCGACGCACAAAAGTACGTTCGTAAATGCGAAAAATGCCAGAAATTCGCCCATCAGATCCATCAGCCAGCCAGGGAACTTCTTCCCCTCACCAGTCCTTGGCCCTTCGCCATGTGGGGACTAGATATAGTTGGGCCACTGCCAACAGCACCGGGCAACCGGAAATTCTTCATCGCGGCCACAGATTACTTCACGAAATGGGTTGAAGCTGAGCCCTTGGCAACAATCAAAGAGAGAGACGTGAAACGGTTTGTCTGGCAGAACGTGGTCACACGATTTGGCGTCCCCAAGATCTTGATCTCCGACAACGGCACCCAGTTTGACGGTCGCCTATTCAGAGGCTTTTGTGAAGATTTGAAGATTGAATTCTACAACTCCACTCCGGCTTACCCGCAGTCCAATGGTCAAGCCGAGGCATCGAACAAGACTATACTGGATGGGTTGAAGAAACGGCTGGAGAAGGCAAAGGGAAAATGGGCTGAGGAATTACCCAGCGTCCTTTGGGCATACCGAACAACGCCGCGGCGAGCTACCGGGGAAACTCCATTTGCTTTGGCTTATGGCATGGAGGCGGTCATACCTTTGGAAGTTGGCATGCCCACCCTAAGAAGCGAGAGTTTTGAGCCCGAACTGAATGCCGAGGCTATTGCCTTGGAGCTGGACCTAGTGGAAGAGCGTCGGGAGAAGGCACTCATCCATGTGGCCGCCTACCAACAAGAGCTCTCAAAGAAGTACAACAAGACGGTGCACCCCAGACCGTTCAAAGTTGGTGATTGGGTTTTGAGGAAAGTTATGGGCAACACCCTGGTGCCAGGTGAAGGCAAACTAGGGGCAAATTGGGAAGGACCTACAAGATCACCGGTCTGGCGGGCAAGGGGGCCTACCACTTGGAGGATCTAGAGGGAAGAACAATACCCCGGCCATGGAATGCGGCCAACCTCAAACTGTATTATTTCTAAGCTTTTGCTTTCTTTTCTTGTGCAAAGGAATTTTTTGGCTTACACTTCAGAATGTAATTCTTTTTGTCAATATACAGAAGTGATTTTGCTTTGGCACTTGCACTGTTATTTTAATGTAAAAACCGAGATGTTTTGCTCCGGCTAGAAAAGTTGATGTTTTGTTCAACTTAGATATTTCTTGCCGAGATGTTTTGCTCCGGCTAGAAAAGTTGATGTTTTGTTCAACTTAGATATTTCTCGCCGAGATGTTTTGCTCCGGCTAGAAAAGTTGATGTTTTGTTCAACTTAGATATTTCTTGCCGAGATGTTTTGCTCCGGCTAGAAAAGTTGATGTTTTGTTCAACTTAGATATTTCTAGCCGAGATGTTTTGCTCCGGCTAGAAAAGTTGATGTTTTGTTCAACTTAGATATTTCTAGCCGAGATGTTTTGCTCCGGCTAGAAAAGTTGATATTTTGTTCAACTTAGATATTTCTTGCCAAGATGTTTTGCTCCGGCTAGAAAAGTTGATGTTTTGTTCAACTTAGATATTTCTTGCCGAGATGTTTTGTTCCGGCTAAGAAAGGTTGATTTCTTGCATAACTTAGGATTCCCCACCGAGATGATTTATCCCGGTTGGAAGAGTTGATGATTTGTTCACTGCTACCACCAACCGAGATGATTTATTCCGGTTGAAAGTTGGTGATTTGTTCAACTTTGTCATTACCAACCGCGATGGACATTCCGGTTCGTGTAGTTTTGTTCTGCTTAAATACTTCAACCAAGTTATGCATTCCGGTTGACAATGTGTTTAAGTTTATGGTTTATACTAAGGTGACAACCGTGCAAACACTTAGCAAAAATATCCAGTTTTTCATTGATATCAAATCAATACAAAGGTGGGGACTGAGCCCGGTTACATCAGAAGTGCCGAAAGCAAAAATTCAAAAAGCGAAAGAAAACTAAACTAGGGGGGAGAGATGGGTAAACTCGTCCTCGGTGGAGTCAAGATTGATGGTTGGGCTCTGGTCTTGGGCGCCGGGCTCATCAGCACCGGGCTGCTCCTGCACCTCGGCGTCTTCTGCCCCTGCATCCATCTCATCGTCGCCCTCTTGAAGCCCTTCCTCGGCCTCAGCTTGCAACGCGCTGAAGACGTCGTTTGCGTAAGGCACGAGGTAGACCGGTAGAGTAGCAGGAGGAGGATTGGCGAACACGTCGGTGCCGGAGCCCTGACCGAGATGCTCACAAGCAGATTTCCAGCCGGCTTTGAAATAGATGTCCTGAGTTGCGAACACCTGCTTCTTGTAACTTTCCTCGGCTTCGTTGAAACCGGCATCGTTAGCATCCTGGCAGTCTTTTTTCCGCGACTCCTTGAGCGCGTCTAGCTCGGCCTGGAGCTCATCGCGTTTTTTCTCGGCCGCTTCCAGCTGACCGACCAGTCTGTTGTTGTCTGCATTGGCATTCTCTAGTGAAGTTTTAGCCCGGCCGAGCTCGGTTTGGAGGCTCTGCACCTGGCTGGCTGTGTCATTGGCCTTCTGCCGCAGCCTGTGGATGCGCTCCAAAACCAAGTGTTGTTTTTGAATGGCCTGCAAGAAGCAAAGTTCGTTAGACGAGGAACCGGACAAACACTTGTGGAAATTTCAAAGGAAAATTGACTTACCCTTGCCATGGATTTCACAGAAGATTTTACCAACCGAGTGTCAGGGACGTGGTCGCTGCCGACCACGTCACTCGGTAGTAGGAGTGCCTTGGAGAGATCGAAGGCGAGCAGGTGCTCCTTGTCAGCCTTGATCGAAGCGGTGGCCGGTATGTCCTGACCCCGGTGTTTCAAATGTGGGCGCCAGGCAGGTATTGGGTTGGCTGTTTCAGTTGGTTGCTCGGTAGTGAGCTCGGCCACCAGCTCGGCGGATGGGTCCGCGCGAGCTCTTTTTCCAGCCCGGCGTGGAGTTGGTTGCTTGCTAGATTGCCCGGCTGCTGGAGAGGCCAGAGCGACCACGGCATCGCCTGTTTGCCCGGTGGCTGGCGAGCGGATTGCAACGCTCGGTATTTCGGCCGACGTGGCGGTGAGCAAGTTCTTGATCCTGCTTCTTTTCGCCATCTCTTGCTCCTCGGTCAGACGGATGAGTGGAACGTCTGGCAGGGTTGGATCTGGTGGAGGTGATGGGGCGCGAAGGAAATCTGTGACTTTACTCCGGCGGGGAGCGGAGTATCTGTATGTAGGAGTGTAGCCGAGCAATTGGTTGCAATCTCGGTGGCGATAGCGGAGCGCGGTCCTGATTGCCTCTACGTTGGGGAATTGATAGTTGGCTTGAAGGGCTTGGATTGCTGCAATAGAAACAAGAAAAAATGAAGTACAGAAACATGAAGTAAATCAACCGAGCTATTTTACGCGGCTTACATGATCTGCCAAAGTTTTTGCTTATCATCCAGCCCGGTACCGCGGCTGTCTCGTAATTGCCTGGCACCCAGAAAAAATCGTCGTCGTGAAGATCCTTATCTGGAGTGCCGGTCACGATTTTCTCTCTGCCCGGTCTAATTTTAAGATAATAGGCGAGATCGTCGCCGGTGTGGCCTAACGTGTATTGGCGAAGGATCTCGGCTAAACCTAGGCTTATGCCTAGCCGGTTGTTTATTTCGTGCACACCGTTTATTATTCGGTAGGTGTTCGTGGATACTTGGGTTGGTGCTAGGCCGGTCCGGCGCAGGAACTCGGTCATCAGCGGATTGACGGGGAAGCGAAGGCCTCCTTCTACTATTGACAGCACGGTGAAGGGGCATTGGTCAAGTCTGCCCCAGGGTGTTGTCTTCTCGGCCGCCAGCTCTAAGTGGACGTCGGCCGGGATGCCGTACTCCTCTCTAAACGCATTCAGCGCGGCTGGAGTGTCCACTAGAAAGCGAAATTTCCCCATGTGGCCGAGCTAGTGTATCTCAACCAAGGTGGTTTGGCACTGTGCTAAAAGTGGACGTTGCTCGGTCTTGAGAGCCTCAGATGTGGTCAAGGTCCCCTTGGACTCTGCAGGAAAAGGATGGCAAGGGTGAGTGTGAGCGCGGTCGCGCAAATTGAGCTTGACTTTAGCTCGGTTGTAAAGAGTGCCAAACCACCTCGGTTGTCAAAGCTTATCAAGGAGCTCGGTCGCCCAAGCGGACCAGATATTAGCCCGGTTGAGCGACCAGGTCCTTTTTGCTATCTCGGTTTTTGCTGGGTTGGAGATAAACATGTTATTTGCTCGGTTCTAAGAGTTTTTTGGATCAGATTTAGACCAGGAGCCCGGTCCGCTCCAGTTCTTCAGTGTTCTTCAGGGAAAATGAAGAACACCATGAATGTGTGAAGTTTTTGGGTGGTTTTTGGTGCCCAAGCCCTAAAAGCTACGTTTTCCTACCCTAATGTGTGAAATGTCAGAAGAAATGGCAACAAAAGAGAGGTTAAAGGGCATACCTGGAAAGGGCAGTGGCTCTTCCTTCTTCCAACACGAGCTCAACAATGGCGAGAGAGGAGGGGGCACAGGAGCTCTGGAATGCTTGAACGTCGAAATGGCAGTAGGAAGGGAAGAGAAGGGAGAGTGGCCTGTATATAGGCTGAAAACCGCCAAAATTTGAATTTCATTCGACGACGGTTGGCCGCTCGAGGACGAATGGGAGGGCGCCACCTGTCATCATTAATGGCGGCATCAGAGTTGAAGAGACGTGGGGCAGGTGAGGCGTCAACCGAGCAAAACGAAGAGACGGACTGGAGTCGAGGAGTTAACCGGGCTAGATTTGAAACAGGAATGTCTAACTAGCCCGGTCACCATTTCGCGTTCCGACAACCGAGGAGGTATAATCTCGGTCGAAGTGAATAATCCCAGTCATGCTTTTGCGGACGGAATTAAGGGGCAATTGAGAGGGTGATTTATGACCTGAAATTGGGCCGAGATAACGGCCGAGAAGATTGGTAGCCAAGTGGATCATGGAACCGAAATGATCTACGGTCCACCCAGAATTGGGCTACTAGGTCCTGGGCTGGGCAGGTGTTGGGCTAAGTATGCGCCGCCCAGTCCGTTTATAAGTTGCTCGGTTAAGGCGACGCTCGGTTAGACCGAGCTACGTGTATGGCATAGGCGCAGCCGGTCAGGTTGGACGGCGTCCCGAAAGGCGTCACGACCGAGGTACTTGCCTGCTCGGCAAAACGACCAACCGCAATCGAGTTGAATGACCAGCGCCCGGAAAGGCGCGGTCAGCCGAGATACCCAATTGCTCGGCAGGGAGGCCGGCAGCAGGCGTTCGCGAGACGTCTCTGGCTCGGCTGTGCCGAGGTGCTACCTAGCCCGGTTCTCTTGAGCGAAGCCAGTGGAGTGCTTGGGCGTAAAGCGTAGCCCCGCCGTGGGTAGAGCAGCTCGGCTGCCGAGCTTCAGCAGAGAAGGCTAGCAGTTGAGATTAGGTGATGTTCAGCAAGGTTTACGCTGACAGATGGGATAGCAGAGCCACGTGTCAGGAGATGACTGGGAGCGGATATGGGGCGCAGAGGGTATATAAGCATGTCTGCGCCCCCCATACGCGGACAGACGAACATTCTTGTAAGAAATCCTTACACATAAACTCTCTCCTCCCTCTCTCCTTATCCCAAGGTGTATGCTAACTTGATCGTCAGAGGGGTTTTCCGGCCACACACCGCCGGGTAGCTCACCGCCGTTGTGCTTTCAGGTGGTCGGACAGAAACGGAGCTTGGAAGAGAGGAGTACGGGTTCGCCGGAATATTTGCTCCCCGTACAGTTGTAGTCTGATGGATTAATTAAGTGGTTAAATCATGATAAATTGATTCCCAAAATATTTTTGTTTCCTTTCACTAATATATATATATATGTGTGTGTATGTGTGTGTGTGTGCGCGCACGCGCGCAAAACATATAAAAGTAAACAAGAAGCAAGAAATAAAGTGTGGCTTACCTATCTACTAGAGAAATGCATATCACTTTCAATTATAATCAACTTCAAACTCCTACTTTCGTACTATTTTTTTACAAAATATATATATATATTATTTATTAATTTTAAATACATATTTTACTTAAACACTTAAAATTTGATTTACAGATTGGAGATATAATTGTTCTAAAAAGTATTATTAGGCCAATAGAAACAGTTGCAATTTGAGTACTTTACAGTACAAACCTATCTAAAGAAGTAGAAGAGGAAGAACTAGGACCTAATTTTTGGGAGGTACATGTTCAAGTTCCAGTCAAACCTAATGAGAGCTTGATCCGAACATATGAATTTGTCAAAACAATTGGACAAACTATTGGAGCTCATGTTCCTTGGCCTGCTCCATTTGTGGTATATTTCTTTCGTAAATACTAATTTCATTGACAAATTTATATAAATTTAATATAGTTTCTAATACTTTTATATATTTATCCTTTGGATGCAGATTTTGCAAGTTATGGATGTTAGTCGAGAATACTTATATAAGTGAGGTTGAAAATTTGGGGACTGAGTTTGTTTTCGCAATTTGCCTTTGTGAAAGGTGGATATAACTATGGTTTTTGAGAACTTATGTTTAGTTTGTCCATGGTTGGAATTTTATTTTATATTATTTTTGTTTTTGACTTTGTTAGTATGGTAGAATGTTTTATAATTTTGACTATGACTTTATTGCAATATAAATAAATTTATATTTTTAGACAAAAAATAATTGTGTTTTGAATTTTCTTTGTTTTTGATGTGATGATCCTATGGTGATAATATTTGTTTATTGTTATGAAAATATTACATGATGAATGGATGTTAAATTGTCAATGTATGATGTGGCAATTAATATTTAATTTTTGTTTTATTATAAAATAAGGAACAATTTTTATAGGCATTTTCACATGCTTAGTTGTGTCTTCTAAAAGTATCGCTGAAAGGAATATATAAGTGACATTTCATAGTAGTGGTAGAAGCTTTGCAAAGTGTCGCTAGAATAAATTCCAATGGCATTTATTTTCATTTATGGCAATAACGAATGGTGAAACGTTGACACTTTGAGCGGCTACTAAAAGTTGGGTTTAGTGGCATTTATAAGAGTTATTAAAAAACTAATTATGGCATAAGAAACACCATTAAAAAAGCATATAGTGACATTTTTTTATTATAAGTCTTCATTAATGGCACTTGATAGCGTCACAAATAGTGCATAACATAATATCAAAGAGTCAGTGAAAGGCTTTAGCCTTCATGGTGTAGTGCTACTAACAAGTGTCATTGAAGTGTGTAGACACCCCATTTTTTACCGTCCTCAAGACTTGAACGTCATCGTTTGAACACTCGATGATCATCCATGCTCGTGTTCGTTTTGAGTTTCTGAAGGTCTCGGCTGTGTGCCTTACCTTGGAGCCTCTCAACTTGTCTGTTTTGTGCTTGGTTGTGGACCAAGGGCTTGTGGTTTTGTTTCTGAGGGAAGGGGGCGGCCTTTTGGCCAGCTCTCCAACCCATCGGCCAGGCCCCCTACCCATCGGCCAGGAACTCTTTCCATCGGCCATCAGTGTTGGCCGATCGGCACCTTTAATGGCCGGTCGACCATGTTTGTTGGCTGAGGCCTTTTTCTTTACTTTTTCAGATATTTCTTTGCCAGCTATGCCAGCTGGTGAGCACAGAATTCATCCTCTATACACGTGTATGGAGGGATTGCACCAAGCCTCTAGCTTGTTCAACAAGCTTGAGACTTTGATTTCTATAAGAGGGGAGGTCCCTCTCCTTTTCCAGAGGTTCTGAAAATTTGCATTAGATCAAATATATATATATATATATATATATATCTCTCTCTCTCAAGAACTCTCTCTCTCTATATATATATATTACTTGAAAGTGAGTGTTCTTCACACATTTTCCCTACAACCCTTAGCCAAACCTCTTGACCTTGGAGCTGAGATTCCATAGGACTTGTTTTAGCATCTTCAGGTTGGTTTTGGGTCAGAAAAGCTGCTGGTTTTGCTGTTCTTCAAGGGTGAGTCCCATATCTTCTTTTAAGCTTTGTTTTACTTAGGTACTTAGCCATCTTTGCATGCTTCTTTTGGCTTAACTTTCAACTGTAAAAAGCTTCATTTTCAAGTGCTTAAAGTGTTTGTTTGAGGCCTCTTTGGTGTTGGGGGTGGTCCACCCCCTTTTGTTCCTTATTTTGCCTTGTTTTGAGCCATCTCTTTAGGCCTTCGAGATCATCTTCTCTTGGTCTTTTAGCCACTGAAATCCAGTGGGTTTTTAGTGGTAGAAAGTGTGTTTTGAGGCCCCAAATAGGTGGGGGTTGTCCCCCCCTCCTCTTCTCTTGTGTGCTTGTGTTGATGGCTCACCAAGTTAGCATGTTTTTCTACCTCCTTGAGGCTCCATCTTAGTATGTCTTAGGCCTTATTTTAGCATGGTATAACACTGTTTTGGGTTGGTTCGGTTACTTCTTGCATGCTTCTTGCACTTGTAGTGCAATTCCACTCACTAGCCTAACATGCATCATGCTTTGGACCATCATTCTAACATGTTTTTGGCTCCACTCCAGCAAGCTTTTACTCATGTTTTGCCATGCTTAAGCTCTGTTTTAAGTTGTTTTGGTCATGCATGTCCTACTTTGTATGGCCATAGTTCAATCTTGCTCACTAGCTTTCAGTTTCCAAGCCACTAGCATGCATTACTTGGGCTATTTGCATGATTTAGCATCATTTGATATATGATTTCAGTGCATGTAGTGTGGTCATACTCTCTCATGCTTCACTCTTTAAATGCTTTTGGAGGGTTGTGCTTTATGCCTTAAACATGAGCCAATATGTATGCCATCTTGCCTAAGCTTTTGGGCTGCCATCTCAATGTGTTTTAGGTCTTATTTTGCCATGATACAACTCTATTTTTGGTTGGTTAGAGCATTCCTCATTTGCTTCTTACACTTGTAGTGTAATCATGCTCATTGGCCTCGCATGCTTGGTGTTTTGGCTTACCATGCTAGCTTGTTTTGGCTTCATTCCATGCATGTTTTGGCATTGTTTTAACCTACATTGGGACTGTTTTGAGTCATCTTGGCCCTTTGGGGCTTGCTTGATATGGCTATGGTGCAAGTACCTTTGCTAGCCTTAAGCTTGGAGCCTCCTAGCATGCCTCATTTGTCATATGTGCATGTTTTGGCATCATTTGGAATGATATTTTAGAGCATATAGTGTTGTCACACTTCCATGTTTTTTTCACTCTTTAATTGTGTTTGAGAGTTGAGCATTGTGCCTTGTTTGTGGCCTAACATGTATGCATGTTTATTTAGTCCATTGAGCTTCATTTCCAACATGCTTAGGCCTTTGTTTTGGCATGCATGAGGTCTATTTGGAGCTGGTTTGGTCCATTGAGCATTGCATTACATAGCCCTTGTGTTGTATCCTTCACTAGCTTTCATGCTTAAGGACTCTAACTTGCCATGCTCATGTTGTTTGCATGTTGTTTGGAATGTTGTTGCATTGCATTGCGTTTGGATTGAACATTAATCCAAACACAAGAAATGAGGGACGTTTCATACTTGAAGTGATAAAACGTGCCTCATTTCTCGGTCGTCGACCCTCTTGATCATGCATGATAGAGGTAGAGGCCCTTATGTGTTATTTGTGCATTCATTGACATTGAAATTATGCAAACTTGGCTTCTCAGCCATCATGCATTGCAATGCTCGGTTGGTGGCCCGAGAGTCGAGTACCGCACTCCCTTGAGCTTGAGAAATGATAGGGAGTGTGGTGGTAGACACATTCCCTTGTAAATACACTACCATGCCCCTGTTTGTGCTCTACTACAGCAAAAGGAGAAATTGCAGGAAGCAGTGGCCGACCGACCATAAAAGCTGCCGACCGGCCACCAAGGCTGCCGATCAACCATCACAAGTGACCGATGGCCATCAACTTTGGCCGATGGCCATTCCTCTTGGCCGACCATCCCTCAACATGTTCCTAAGGTGAATAAGAAGCGTTCTGGAAGTTGGCATACTTTTCAGAAGTCCAAAAGAGTGCAAACAGAGGCAACATGAGGCACGGTAGTGGATTTCCAAGTGAAGCCGACCGAGCATGCATGTCCCTTATCCTTGAGGCCATTTAATTGCTTTTGTTAACTTAAAATAAGTTAGCTATTTCATTCATGCAAGTATTGTAATAATTAGTTTAATTAGCATAGCTAGTTAGCTTATTATTCAAACCCTCCGTCGAGAGGGCAAATGCTGTAATAAGTGTGCGTGTGTGTGTAAATGTCTTCCAACCCCACATTTTTCTCCTTTTTATTTACCAGCTTTTGATGGTTAGTTTTAGGGCATGTTTCAATTAGCATACTTATGTTTGCATGCGTGCATCATTCATTTTGTCTTGCATGCACCGGGCTCGGCGCATCATTCAAACTGCATTGAATTTCAATACTTACTTGAATACGTGTTTCAAAGCATGTTATCGAGTGTTGCATTCATATGCCATTCTAGATAGCCGAGCCTATTTTAGTTGCATTTTTGCATGTGTCGCATTAGGCATCTTAACATAGCTAGGATCATGCATGATTTCTAACTAGCTTCTGTTTTGGCTCGGAGTACACTGTGAGTGTTTACGCTTTAGGATCCTTGCATGAGTGTAAGTGTTGCCATGTTTAGCATGCTTGCCATGAGGCTATGTGCTTAAATGATTAACTACATGAATGCCTGTGGATGAAGGCTTCATTACTTGAATTGGAACAATTCATCAAAATGTACGTTTTAAGCCCACTTGAGGGTGGCAAATCCGCGACTTAGCCTACTTGCGAGTAGCAACTTCCAAACCATTTTCGAAAAACAAACATGAGATGTTTTGTTCCAACTCGAGTGATTTAGTCTATACTTGTATGCTGTGCGCATCACATAGTAATGCTAGCTAATAAACCGGAATAAGAGCGCATGTGTTTTTAAAAACAACATATCATGTTAGTAGAGGCCGATCTTTGATCGGGCGAGCGGGGGTGCTCATTTTAAGACCTTCCCCTCTCGTACCCAAGTTCCCGAGCCGAGGCAACTTTGGTGATGACGGACACGTAGCCTTAGGCACGAGTCAGGGTTTCCTAAATTTCCCAAAACAAAATATTTAGGTGGCCACTCTGAAATCTGGTAAAGCAGTCCATGTTTGGCGCTTTTGGATTAAAATCGATTTTCCAAAACGATTTGTCAGATTTGGACTCTTTGGTGATTTATCAGTCTTACATTGCACTTTGTGAGATTAAATTCAGAACCGTGACAGAAGTCCGAACTGTAGTAGCTAGAACTACAATTCGCGCCCTCATGTGCGGAGCAGAGTTCAGACGGTCTACAAAGTGCCACTAGTATATATCATAGCATGGGTATCAACGGCACTTGTTCAAAATGCCATAAGACTAAAAAATGTCACTAGAGGAATAATTTTGTGGCACTTTTGAGTGTCATTGAACTAAGAATTTGTTGTAGTGCCAAAACAATGTCACCAATTAAAAGATCTCATTAACTACTTTTAATTTATGGGGGAAAAAAAAAATAAAAATTTTGGCACAAAAATATATTACTTTTAAATTCTTGTTTTTTTTTGCTAGACAAAAAATTTGGGACAAAGGTAGTACATATTTTTCTTTGTGTATAAAGGCACTCCCAACACAATCTTAGCCCAATCAAAACTGTCACGTCCCACTTTTTATTACCCAAATAATATTATCATGTCCATTAACATAAATCCATATCCATTAAGAACAAGCAGAACTATACATACATTACCTCTGTAAACAAATGAAAATCTTCTCAATCATACATCTATAGAATGCAACAGAAATTACATTTAAACAAAATGCCTGTAAGTTTATATCTTTATATTAAAAGTAAGGATTTAACCCTTTTACAATAATGGTGTTCCGCCAACAAGTATAGGCCTCGTAGCCAACAATTAAGGAAGGTCACCGATCTTAAATCATCTCTTAACTTGCACCTAAACAATGATTAGCAACGTAGGATGAACATAAAGTCTAGTAGAAATCCCAACATGATCCTAAACAATAACAACATACAGATATCTATGATCATGAATGCACCATGACGTACAATATAAATAATGCAACAGTTTAATATTCAAAATATATTTATATAAGTATATTTTCTCCAAAAACATCCATTTGAACACTACAAGGTGTAAAACCATTTGTTTTCTTTCCAATTGTCCAGTTTAGTTCCAAAAACATTTCTTCACAATACAACCTTGGTTATTTAAACCTCCACATTAATATAAAAGAGTTACGTCTTCATATTTGTTTTGAAAGCACGTTCATAGATACAAGTTATAACCCAATCCCATAACTCAACTCACTATACACACTTATACAATAACACATCTACTATCTTCCCTAGCCACAGGTCCAAGGGCAAAATACACCCATAACTAAAATACCGAGAAACATATATTTCTAAATATAATTAACTAAACATAATACATACTTTCATTTCCACCGACCTATAGCACGGATGACAAATGATACAATCCAAATAACACATAACGCTTTACCGGCCTCACTTGGAGAGGAACAACCCCAAGGTCACACTTTACCCGACGCAAACCGAAAAGAAGAGAAACCTATCTCAAGGCGGCATGCTTTACCGGCCTTCTAGAGAGAAATGAACCTCAATTTCACACTTTACCGAGTGCAATTTGGAAGGGAGAGGAACCTCTAGCAAGGCACCATGCTTTACCAGCTTAACAAGAGAGAAACGGACCTCCCAAACAACATCCAAGCAATAACACAACATGCTAAACTACTTAAATGTCGTACGAGTGTAAAACATACATATAACTCATACAATAATAACGTCACCCTCCACCAATGACTAATGACAAAACCTCTAAACAGATAAATAAATGACTCTCGTGAATTAGATTCGCAATTTCAAGCCATCAACATTACAATTAACCACATTCCCATTTCATTTCATAAAAGAGTTAGACTCATCATTTTATGTTCAAAAACCAAACCGGTTATTCCAAACCCTCAACATTTCCAAACCATAGCTAAACCTCTTTTTGTTTAACAAAAATCTCATTTTTAGTAACCAAACATTAATTCAATTCTCTAAAGCATTTGTTCAATCTCATAACTCATAACCCACTTATTACCCAACTTTATCCCTTTTTGTTTATGAACTCTTAATAATAAATTAGGGCTTATCAACACAATCAACATAGACATGATTTACCTCCCAACATACCAAATCAACCATCAATCATACAATTCCAACTCCTAAAGCTCAAACCCCAAATCCCCTTTCATGCTTTTGGAAATTCTCTTAACAAACATATTATTAAATACAATAAAAACTACCACATGTCTATCTACAAAGAGGTATTGAAAAGGAGCAAAAGAATCCCTACCTCTTGAAGTGAAGAAGAGACAACCCAAAAATCACCGGCAACAAAACGACGATCCACTCAAATTAAATAGAAGCTCTCGCCGAGCTCTACATTTTGGTATATGGAAGTAGGGGTCAAAGATGTTTAGAAATAGATGAAATCAATGTTAAAAAGTTTGAAAACTCAAAAATGGCAAACAGAGAGAGAAGAGAGAGTGAAAAGTGAAGAGATTTGACCCAAAAAGTGACTTTTAAAGATATGATTCTAGACAGATCGTTCGAGCGGTCAAAAGTGCGCTCGAGCAGTGAATCGAAGCTTCCAGTATCTCAAAAAATTTTGAAAAATAGACCTGGAAGGGTTATGAACCACTCGAGCAGTGAAGTTGCGCTCGAAAGAACTATGTACACAACACAAATTTGCAAACTTCAAACAGATATAACTCACTCGTCCAAACTCCGTTTAGGGTCGCTTTTGTGTCCAAATTGAAGCCCCCGAAATAAACTTTCCAATGATTCTAGCCTCACATCAAGATTAAAAGTGTGAAGAGAGAAAATAATAAAAGAGTGAAGATTACTCAACAACTATTCAAATTTGGAGTTTTTTATCCAACCTCGCCCAACTACTATGGTAACACCTCAATCAAGGCTCAAATATCGACTAAGAACGTTCATAATCATGATAATGATAGAGTCAAATATAATTCCATTATACCAAGAAGCATAGAGTACTACTAAAACCAACCATATTGACAAAATTTTTTATTTTTTTATTTTTTGTTAATTGGCAAGAAAATATTGACATTTATAAATATCAACAGAATTATGCAAGCTAGAAGTACTTCAAAATCCTAAAAAAGTCATAATATAAACAACCCTTATGAAAAACACGACCATCAATATAAATCCACAACAACAAAAAAAAACAAAAAACAAAAAAAAAAACAAAAGGAGAAAACTGAAATGGATAATCTAATATTAGTGTATATTTTAACACTCAACATGCGATTGTTTGCATAATCAATCACTTTTTCATAAATAAAAAATAAATGAAACTTAATCTGAGAGAGAGAGAGAGAGAGAAGAGAGAGAGAGAGAGAGAGAGGAAGCCAAAACTGGAACTTGATTTGAATGAAAATGAAAAACCTATACAAAAGGAACCTAAAATCCAAAGCAGTACACAAAAATATGAAAATATGATAAACCTAACAATAAGATTTTCAAACACATACACATATCAAGGGAAACAATCTATGTACAATATCCAGAAAAATACCTAAAAATTCAACAAATCGATAAATTGATAATCGACACATATCTTTGATTAATTCCTTGCAAAAAAATATGAACATACAACTCGATAATTTTAACGTTTAGAAAAAGAAAAATTCCAATGATTTGATCAATCAGTAACCAATAATCAATTTAGGGTTCAAGACTAAAAACAAAAAAAAAAAAGAATTGAGGGTGTGATTCAATAATCAATGTAGATTCAAGATTAAAAATAAAAAATAGAACTCAGGGTGTGATTGAAACCAAAATGGGGTGTTTATGAGTGAAATGGGCAAACCTTTCCATGCTTGGCAGTTTGCACTTCAATCGCAACCGAGAAACCAATGTTTTTAAAATCGAACTGGATTGGCCAGTTCGACAGGTTGGCCCGTCTAGGTTCCAGTCTGGGTACACCCCTAAACCCGTTCTGTCTTGAAACCCAGTCAATTTTAGCTGAACCAGACAAACCCCACTAGGTTCGAAAACCTTCCAAGCGCACTTATTAATTGATGAAAATAGTTGCTCCCAGGAGTCGTACACAACACCACGAGTCGAAACCCATGCTTATCTCCATTGCACCACCGTATCTCCTTGTTGATATATGAAACCAAAATGAGGTGTTTATGAGTGAAATGGGCAAACTTTTCCATGCTTGGCAATTTGCACTTCAATCGCAACCGAGAAACCAATGTTCTTAAAATCGAACTGGATTGGCCAGTTTGACAGGTTGGCTCGTCTAGGTTCCGGTCGAGGTACACCCCTAAACCCGTTCTGTCTTGAAACCTAGTCAATTTTAGCTGAACCAGACAAACCCCGCTAGGTTCGGAAACCTTCCAAGCGCGCTTATTAATTGATGAAAATAGTTGCTCCCAGGAGTCGTACGCAGCACCACGAGTCGAAACCCATGCTTATCTCCATTGCACCACCGTATCTCCTTGTTGATATATGAAACCAAAATAAGGTGTTTATGAGTGAAATGGGCAAACCTTTCCATGCTTGGCAGTTTGCACTTCAATCGCAACCGAGAAACCAATGTTTTTAAAATCGAACTGGATTGGCCAATTCGACAGGTTGGCCCGTCTAGGTTCCAGTTTGGGTACACCCTTAAACCCGTTCTGTCTTGAAACCTAGTCAATTTTAGCTGAACCAGACAAACCCCGCTAGGTTCGGAAACCTTCCAAGCGCGCTTATTAATTGATGAAAATAGTTGCTCCCAGGAGTCGTACGCAGCACCACAAGTCGAAACGCATGCTTATCTCCATTGCACCACCGTATCTCTTTGTTGATATATAGTAATGTAGACGTCCCCGAACGTCCCAGGAGGGAAAATCCCGTTTTGTTCATTGGGCTTACTACAGTTCGGACTCAAATGTCACGGTTCTGAATCTAGTCTCACAAAGTGCAATGCAAGACCGATAAATCACCAAAGAGTCCAAATCCGGCAAATCGTTTTGAAAAACAGATTTTTAGAAAGAAGTGCCAAACATGGACTGCTTTGCCAGATACAGAGTCGCCACCTAAATATTTTATTTTGGGGGAATTTAGGAAACCCTGACTCGTGCCTAAGGCCACGTGTCCGTCATCACCAAAGTTGCCTTGGCTCGGGAACTTGGGTACGACTGGGGAAGGTCACTTCGTGAGCACCCCCGCTCGCCCGATCAAAGATCGGCCTCTACTAACCATGATATCTAGTTTTGAAAACATTATGTACTCTTATGCCGGTTATTAGCCTAGAATTACTATGTGATGCACACAGCACACAAGTATAGACTAGATCGCCTAACTTGGAACAAAGCATCGCATATCCATTTGTTTGGAAATGGTTTTGAATTTTGCTACTTGCAAGTAGGCTAAAACATGGATTTCGATGAATTATTCCAATTCAAGCAATCCAACCTTCACCCACAGGCAACCAGGCAATCATATCACATAAGCAATTAGCCTCATGGCAAGCATGCTGTCATGTTAACACTCGCATACATGCAAAATGCTAAAGCATAAAACACTCACAGTGTACTCTAAGCCAAAATAAGAAACTAGTTAGAAATCATGCATGATCCTAGTTCATGTTAGCAATGGCTAATGCAACGCATGCAAAATGCAACTAAGATAGGCTCGGCTACCCTAAGAATGGCATGTGAAATGCGACAACTCGATACACGTATTCAAGTTGGAATTGAAGTACTATGCAATTAGTATGATGCGCCGAGCCCGGTGCATGCAATACAAATGAATGAATGCAAACATGCATAGCATATAGATGCTAATTGAAACGTGCCCTAGAACTAACCATTGAAAGCAGGTAAGTGAAAGGGAGAAAGACGTGGGGTTGGAAGACATGCATCACACACACGCACGCTTATTACAAAATTTGCCCTCTCTCGGAGGGGCCAAAAGAATAATACAAACCAAATAAATAATTAACTACTCTAGCTAATTAAATATTACAAAACCTTAATTAATTAACAAATTAATTAAGCTACTAAAGCAGTAAAGCTGCCTCGGGAAGAGGGACAAATGCATGTATGCTCGACTTTGCTCGGAAATCCATCACCATGCTCATGCTGCCTCTGTTTACACTGCTCTGCACCTCTGAAGACTACACAAGTCCCAAGGTTGCTTCTGAACTACTCCCTGAACACTGTGGTAGGTCACCGACCAAGAGGTGAGGCCACCGGCCATGGTAAACTGGTCATCGGCCACAAATTTGGCTCTCGGCCATGAATGTGTAGCCGGCCGGCTCTGAAGATGGTCGACCGGCCATCTATTCCTGCAGAACCCTATTTTGCTGCAGCGGAGGACAAACAGAGCATGGCAATGCATTTTCAAAGCAATGTATGCACGACCACCCTCCCTATCATGTTATGAACTCAAGGGGGTGTGATCCTCGATCCTCGAATCATCGATCACGCATTCCAATGCATGATGATCAAAGAGGTCAAGTGTGCAATTTCAATGTCAAATGAAATGCACACAAACACACAATAGATCCTAATCCTCTATCATGATTGATCAAGAGGCAAGGAATGCGAATATGCAAGTTAAACATGCAAGCTAGACATGAAAGTAAACTAATGCAATGTGAGCATGTGAACAAGCATGCAAACATGCAAGCATGTGACAACATATCAAACACATGACAAAATGCAAGCTAAAAAGCATGCTAAATGCAACTTAAGCATACAACAATATGCAATGGGCTAAGTATGCAACAACATACAAGGCAAGCATGCAACAACATACAAGGCAAGCATGCAACAACATGCAAAGGATGGGCTTACACCAAGATGGACAGCTCTCTAATAGGTCCAAAACAGTGGCCAAAATGCTAAGGAAATGAGGACAAAAACACATACAAACATGCATGCCAATTGGCCTAACATTTAAGCATAAAATGGCAACTTTCAAGAACACTTAAAAGAAGACAAACGTGGACAAATGACAAGCATGTTAAGCTCTGAAAACAACATGTAAGGGATGATGCCAAATCAACCAAATAAGGCAAACAAAGCATGCAAGAAGGTCTAAGGCCTAAGGCTTACCAAAGGGGGCTCAAACCACGGCCATACAAGGCAAGTCCCAAAGGGTGAAAGGGACTCAAAACAGTCCCAATGCAGGTCGGGACAAGGCCAAAAACACACTTAGATGGCATCCAAATGGCCTAAGTATGGAAGCATACGCAATGACACATTCAAGAAGCATAAAACAACAACTCTTTAAGACATTAAAGAAGTGATAAGTGCAAGTGTTTGAGCATGAAACACGGACTGAAATGACATTAGAAATGGTGCCAAACCACTGAAATGATCCAAATTAAGCATGCTAGAGGATTCAACACTCAAAGCCTACAAGCTAGATTGCATGGTAGCTATACAAAGCAAGTCATGGACGACCAAAACAACCAAAAACAGACCTCTAGCATGCTAAAACAAAGCTAGAAGCTTCATGGGGTTGAGCCAAATTCATGCTAAAAACATATGTTACAACATGATGCATGTTAAGGCCAAGTCATGGGATTACACGGCAAGTGTATGAAGCATACATGGCATGTCTAAACCAACTCAAAAAGAGGTGTATCATGGCAAAACAAAACCTAATACATACTGAAATGAAGCTAAAACAAACTAAACACACATGCTACCACATAAGCCATTTATGCAAGCATTAAAGACAATAAGGAGAGGGGATGACCCTCTTCCTTTTAGGACCTCAAAACACCATCCCCACCACTGAAATCCCTCTGGATTTCAGTGGTGAGAAGGCCAATACAAGGTGGTCGTGGAGCTCACAAAAAAGGGGACAAAAAGAGGCCAAATAAGGCCTAAGAGGGGGTAAACAACCCTAAACACCAAAGTAACCTTAAACAAAGTTCTAAAACACACAAAATTAGAATTTTTATCAGTTATAGTCGAAGCTTAAAACAATAAGCAAGAATAGCTAAAAGCCTATGCAAGAAGGGGGTAACTAAAGTAAGGATGCTCACCCTTGTAGACCTCCTTTAGAAACAAAGCTCTAGCACCTTTCTTTGGTCAAAACCAGTCCAAGAACCCTAACAACAACCTTCTAAGGCTTCAACAACCCAAGGATGGTGTAATGCTAGGTGTTCTAGTGCAAAAGTAAGACAAAACTCACTTTAGGTCACAAAATAAGGCTAAACAAGGAAGTATAGATACAAGGCTATCTCTATCCTTTCTAACCCTAATTCTCTGAACTTCTGGAACCCTTGAGGAGGGAGGAGAAGCTCCCTCTTTATAAAATTCCAAAATTGCAAAGCTTCCAAAGCAAGCTAAACAAGAGGCAAATCCCTCCATACACATGTATGGAGGGGGTCAATTGTGGATGCCAGCTGTTACAGCTGGCATAAAATATCTGCCAAAAGCAGATGGAAAGGAGTCGACCAGCAGAAATGGCCGATTGATCAACAAAGGTGGCCGACCGACCACAAAAGGTGCCGACCGGCCATAACCTTTGGCCGATGGCAAAACAAAAGGGCCGGTGGCCTCAAGCCATAACCGGTGAGATGTGGAGATGGCCAACAAGCCATTCCCTGCCCTCAGAAGCAAAAACACAAGTGTTTGGTGCATAACCAAGTACAAAACAAACAAGTCGAGAGGTCTTGAGGCAAGGCGCGCGGCCGAAACCTCCGAGAACTCGAGACGAACACGAACATGGATGATCACCGAGTATTCAAACGGTGACGTCCAAGTCTTGAGGACGGTCAAAAATGGGGTGTCTACAAGTAATCAAAATATTATTTATGGTATTTAGCGCATTTATTCCAAATAAATATATATTTAACAATTAACCGCTATGTCATCTTTAACTTTTGGTTATATTTGCTAAATATATATTTTAATAACATTTTCTTTCAAACATTATATATAATTAATATATTTAACAAAAATAAAAATAAATATATTTATGTAATGTACCTTAAAATAGAAAAATAATTTAAACAAATGTATCTTAATTCTTGTATTACTATTAAATAATTTTTAATATATTTATAAAATAATTATGAGGTCATGGTTCGATTCGAGTTTGACTCGACGATTGAACCGGTAATCCATCCGCCTGATCCCTTTTTTGATTCCCTCACTAGTCCGATTTTTAAAATATTGTGAGAAACTACTCTACTGGTCGATCAGGATAGAGTTTGAGAAGGGGATGGTGACAAAAGGAGAGGAGAAACTGAAATAGTGAGAGAGGAAACAGAGTGGTGTTCTCTTTGAGAGAAACAAAACGAATAACGTCTTCGAGAGAGGAAAGAAGTAGCTGTCTAAGAGATGGAGGAGGCGTGTCCTGTACTTCATTTTGGCGCCGTTTGATACAGCTTATTACAAGTTAAAAATTGATAATCAGAAAGCATAAATTAAAAATACCCCTTCCACAGCTTTTAAATAATTAGTTTTTCATAACTTATTTAAACTATTTATACTTAAAAAGCTATAAGCAGAACCTGCATCAAATAGTCTAATACAGATTTTTAAATTAAAATAACCTATAATCACCCCTTATAATCCACACCAAACACCCGCTTTATGGGCAGGAAAGCAGCAATCCAATTTATTTTGCTGAACCGTTGGATCTTGAGTTGGATTAATCTCAGTCGTCCTAGCCAATTATCAGAGACACTTTTTAAAACAAAGTTACCTTATTATATAGATGAGCCTGAGCCACGAATCTTAATATTGGGGCCCAAAATATAGTGTGCCGATACTTCCTTACACATCCTCCAGCTGCAGTCTAATTGGATATGATCAAACCAAATAGGAAAATTATACAAAATTATTAAATTTTATATAAAATTTTCTTAATATTATGTCATGGGAAACTTTAGAGATAGAAATCGAATCCATTTTAATGATAAGATATGTTCTACATCAATAAAAAAAAAAAATTAATAAATTTTGTTAATTTGTATATCATTATTGGACTAAAATTTATCACTTTATTATTTTCTTGGCAGCAAATGATGTGGCTTCCACACCTCCTGCATAGATGGAACGCTAAGGATCAAGTTAGTTAGGTGTTGTTTGGTAGAGTTTATGAGTTTATAAAAAATAAAAAATAAATCATTATGCAAATCTTTAATGTATAAAAATAGTTTAAATAAGTTTAAAAAAATTAATTATTAAAACGTAGAAAGAATAATATTTTAATTCTTGTTTCTTGATTATCGTTTTTTAGCTTTAGGAAGCTCCACCAAATATGCCCTTAATGTAGCTATAAATAAAGTGAGAAAACATATAATGTTGTGATTGCTAAATTTTTATATTAAATTTGTTCATTAAATAGAATCAAATACATAAAGTATAAGTGAAGCAATTTGAATGAAACAGTGTTCTATATGAAATATCTTTCTGTGATCAGTTATGTATCCCTATCTCTAATTTTATTGAATGATAAGTCATCATTGAATTAGTGGAATGAATCACACCTTAAAGTGGTTCCTCATTCCATAAATAAATTTAGTACAAAAGTATTTAATCACATTAACTTCAAAAGAATGGTGGGTTCTCAAAAGAAAAGGTTGGATCAAATAGATCCAAGGCACCAAATGGGAAGTCCAAGCCAACAGTAGAAGAGTTGGTAGCTGATGTTGCTGAAACTATCTCCATGAGCTGCTCAGACCCTGAAGCCTTCACAGTTTGGTTCCAATCCCCTACAAAGCTCCCCATTTGGGTTGCTGCAGATGTTGAAGGAGACACTAACAAAGGATGATACAAATTACCCACAAAATTGTTATCAACCATGGAAGCTGAGTCAACATAGTTCTCGACCTTAACATTTGACACGGAACAAGGCAAGTACAATGAAGGAATTGATTGGTTGCGTGTACTACTGTCTAGTTCTGTCTGAAAGTTGAACTGTATTTCGCGTGACTGTTGCTGGTAATTTTGTTGAGACATGTTTGGTTCTTCTTGTTTGTAGGGTAATGGTGCTGCTGCTGATGGAGCAGTTATCAAAGTGCAGGTGTGCCTTCCTCTGTAAGTGATTTCATACAATGTTGGGTCTTCATCTGATCTTTGTATTTGTTTTGTTGCCAAACAACCTTGGACATTACGATGAGTGCACCTATAGTAGCCTCTGCAATATATAGAAAAACTAGTCTTTGTTAATTTTGATGAGAAAACAAGAGATATGGAATTGAAATTCGTTCCTACTAGACGACGTTTCGACAGCATCATGGCAACTAAATCTGTGTTAAAAGTAGTTGAAAGATAAAGAATATTCACCTAATGTGTTTTTTGATTTAATGTCATAGTACAAACACATGTTTACTATCTAGGTTACTGTGAATTTAATACAGATTCATTCTATACCAAATACGCCAAATGATATACTTGACTACGTGATGCATTTAATGATTTGTTATTAAATGGTGATACCTTCTGATATGATATCATGGTTATATTCAATTTTTCTCGTACTTAACCATAAGTATAAAGTAAATTTCAAATATATACATTTACTTACCAATCACATGTATTAGATAAGTTTAAACACATACAAAAAAATATTGCTCAGAATGTTTGAATTTATGATTTGCTGTAAGTACCCTTGACAATCAAGCTACGAGTTGACGTTAAACACTTTTGAATTGGTAAGCTAATGACAAGAAGAGTTTTTTTTTTTTTTTTTTGAGCATGTGATGGGGAAAAGAATTTCAAGGCTTATATCAGATGTTGTCTGAGAATGTTACAGAACATAGTATTAGTAAAACTGTGTTCAGTTATGTCATATAAAGCATAGATCATCAAAAGCTTAAGCTGGTCCATATATAAATATACCTGGGATATTTGGCCCCAAGAATGTCTTTCTGCCCATATTTCCTCCAATTATAGCCATCATCAAGGCACCCTTCAAGTCCAGGACCTGGGCAAACTTGCACTTGTTTTGTCCAGCGCACCATACTCTTCCTGCAAACATAAAAATTCAAACAAATCAATTGGGACCAATCAAAAAACAGAAACATAGAAACAAAAGAAACTGCTAAGCTCATATCTATATACATATATATAATATAATTCACCTTTTTTTAGAAACATGTTTGTGTTCATGATCCTTAAAATCCTTGTCAGAATCTTCACTATGCGGACTTCCACTATGGGATCTCGGGGATTCAGCCATTCCCATTGCTGCTGCAGTTTGCTGTGTCTCTACATTCAACTTCAGCATTGAGAGCGCCTTATCATATGAATTTAGGATTTTGTGAACCAACAATTCACGGGTTTCATGTGGTGAAGTAGTCACATTGAGATGTATTTGGAGCTGCTTAGCTAGCTCCATCCCTTGTGTCAGCTCATTAATCAGATTCTTTTGCTCCCAATCTGCTGAGTTCTCCATTTATAAAAGCCACCCCAAGTAAGCCAAAATGTGAAATGAGATGGGAAGATGGAAGAATAAACAAAAAGGAGAAAACTTAAGGAATAGGGAGGTTGAGTGAGGCTTGCTTTTTGCTCTTTGCATATAAGGGAGAGGCCTCTCTTTTTTTGAATGGAGAAATTGAGGGAAGGAGAGAGATATATAGAAGAAGAGGAGGGAGAGAGAGAAAGAAGTTTGACTGAGAAAAGGTGAGAGCTTTTTCTTCAATAAGACTGGTCTTTGGTCATAGGAACTTTGGTTGGAGTGTGGAATGGAAGTCTAATTTTTTTCCAAAGCACCGAAAAAAAGAAGAAGAAGAAAAGTCCAATTGCTGACCATTTCTCACTAAATAAACCTTTTGATTTGTGGAGTTCTAAAACAAATCATCATAGTTTTCATTTAATTTTTTTAAAAACAATAAAATCCAAATATAACTTTGACGGTCTATATTTCATCACACCAATTTTTTAATAAAATGTTATTCAAATTAACAAAAACTAGTGTTTCAATAATAATAATAGTAGTAGTAGTAGGATTCCACTTGAATAATATGATTGGTGTCACGAGTAAAAAAAAGTTATAAAGTTTGTCAATTTATATATCTACCTATATAATCTATATTATTTATCTATACTATTATATATGGGAGTATATGATTTGGTGTCTAATAGTGTGATGGCGTATTCTTCTGTCACGTGACAAATTTTTTTATCCTAAAATAAAAAAATATTATTCTAAAATAAAAAAAATATTATTAAAAAATATTATTTATTTATACTACTATATATGGGAGTATATGACTTGGTGTCTAATAGTGTGGTGGCTTATTCTTCTGTCACGTGACAAATTTTTCTATCCTAAAATAAAAAAATATTATTAAAAAGTGTGAGTAAGATTTGAACCTAACACACATTGAATTTCATTAAGAACAATTTTACCATTTAGACAATATACATATTATAATATTAATTTCTTTATTATTTGTTTTTATACTTACTTATCTGAATTGCACACGCGTTGCTTGTGCCACCCACTAATTATTATTATTAAAAGTAAACAACTCACTTGGTGTCCAAATTTTAGTGACTTCTCCTTATACCACACGTCCTCATTTTCTTATTTGAAATATATATATATATATATATATATATATAAATTAGATAGTTAACAAGAATTTGATTTGAACCTTAAACTTTGAATTAATAAACAATATTCTTACCACTTACATATCATACCATATATAATAAAAGTTTAATTTTATTTTTATTTATTTTAATTGTACATGCATCACATATGCTAAATGCGGATCATATAATGGTTTAACTACAATTTTATAATATTTTGATAGCAGATACATACTCAATATAATACATATCAAGTCAAATAATATATAATAAATATAAGGGAGACTTATTTATAAGTCTTTTTTTCAGACACTTATGGTAGGCTAAGTCCTATGTAATTTCTTATAGAGTTTCAAGTCTTATTTAGATAGGAATGTATTCCACAAGATCCTACATAAACGTAACGTGACGTGACACTTACATAAACGTAACGTAACGTGACACCTATATAAACGTAACGTGACACCTACATAAACGTAACGTAACGTGTTACGTTACGTTTCGCAAACTTAATGAGTTTTTTTTTTTTTAAATTAAATGTGAAAATGTTGCTGGTTTATGTTGGTGTCACGTTATGTTTCATATAAATATGATCTATGACAACATTTTATTTCCTTCCCTATATAGGAAATTGAATGTTGTCATAGATCATAGGTGTCACGTTACGTTTATGTAGATATGATCTATGGTAACATTCAATTTCCTAATCATAGGTGTCACGTTACATTTATGTAAGTGTCACGTTACGTTACGTTATATAGGAAATTGCATGTTACCATAGATCATAGGTGTCACGTTACGTATAGGTGTCATGTTACGTTTATATAAATATGATCTATGGTAACATTCAATTTCCTATATATAGTTTTACTATTATTTATGATATTAACAACTAATATTGAGAGTAAATGTGTCAACAAACTTCCCACAGAACTTATGGGAATATAAGGCTCCATTTGGTTGTGTTTTGAAAATGTGATTCCACACCTACATTTGAATATGATGTTTGGTAGGAGTTTTGGAATCACGTTTCCAAAACTCTGCAGAGAATTCTGTCTCAGGCGCGATTTTCGAAAGTTTTTTTTTTTTGCAAATTTTGCCTAATCGGTCGTTCGGCCGGTTGACCAACTGGTTGACCGGAATAGTGATTTTTTTTTTTTTTTTTTTGCAATTGATATGTTAATTTTTATATAATCGAAAAAAATATTTTCTGAATTTTTTAAAATTTTTTATCGGCTTTACAATAATTTTGACTTGTATGTTTGGTTATGAGTTGTAAATTTTTTTATCAAATATCAAATGTCACATCAACAATTCCCCACTCAAATCAAAACTCTTTTCAAAACTATTTTCAAAACTCTTTACCAAACAAATTTTCCACACTCAAATCATAATTCCAAACCTCACAAATTCAAAATACAACTCATACTCTCAAATCATAATTACAAAGCTCTACCAAACGCAACTTATGTTTTTTAGTAGGACCATATGTAGCATAAGTCTCCCTAATAGGACTTATAAATAATTTTTCCTAAATATAATATTAATTTTTGTTTTGTTATATATTGTTTTTTGGGTTAACATGTTTTTTAGCATTCAAGAGGGCATGGCATGAATTAGAAAGGGGTTAGAAGAAATCTTCAAAACCATTTTCCGCATGACTACTTTACCACTTAACCGTGTCGATATCTTCTTCTTCATAAGCCATGACTCTGTTCACGTCTCCACCATGGATTTGTGAGCAAATCTTTTCCCTTCTAGTAGATGTTTAGATAGTGGGTTTTTATGTAATTTTTTTAGTTGTAGGATATTATTGGATAAAAAAATTTTGGTGTTTGAAAAGATAGTTGAGTTTTTTTATGGTTTGATGTGATGTTTGTGAGAGAAAAAGTGAAATAATTATGGGATTGGATGTGATATTTTGTTTAGATGTGTTTTTTTTAATTTTACAAAAAATTTGCCTTTTAGTGGAAAAAATCAAAAAAAAATCCCAAACCAAGTTCCCAAACACCACCCTAGTCGAGTTGAATATTTCCGATAGATCAGGTTTGTTCCTAACTCTAAGGTTCATTCACAGATAGCTGTGCCACTGGGGCTTTGATTTCAAAATCCTAACCCTCATTGAATATCTATCTAATATTAAGGTTTGTTCTCAATCAAAATTAACATCGGTTCTCAATCATATTCACATTTGTTTAATTGCTTTCTCTTTGCTATAGCATTATACGTCTACATGCTGATTAAACACAGAGGTGACCCAGCTCAAGCTTTTTTGGGCTACAAAATTACTTTGTTAAGTTTTTAGTATTTTCTTTTTTTAAGTTTGGCATATCCAAATTTATAGTAAAAGAAAATTTATAGTAAAATAATATAATCTAATTGGTGTATTTACTTACCTTCAAATGATTTGTGGATCGAGCTTGAATTTAGCTTCAATGGTGTTGTTTGATAGAATAATTTATCTGGGTCTTGTTTTGATCATATGATTATCTTGTGAAAACCAATAGATATGTAAGAAATTGTAGATCTTGTTTGAGCTTCTGATTAATATGTTAGAATCAAAAGAGCCTTCTTTGATTGTTTAGTACTTCCTGATATGAAATTTTGGATTTGAAAGTTGTTTGCAAGATTAGTGTGATATCGGAAAACCCAACTCATATGAACACTCTTGTTCAATTAAATTAGAGTTTTATGAAAATTTTCAGAAAAATAAAAATTAATTTTTTTTGATGAATTATTTTCTTTCAACTTAGGCTACCTGAAGACAAGTGCAACAAATTTTCTTGATGAATTCTTCAAAATTTGTTATCTAGAAAAACATTTCCTCGTGTGTATGTGTATTGTGGTTTTAATGAACCCTTTGATAATGATACTCTTGAACATTGTTTAGAGATTAAGTGATAACACTTGTTGTTTACCCCTTTTTTGGTTTACTGGAAACTTACTTCCCTATGAGAAATGTTACTTTCTCATATCTGTACATTTAAGAAATACATATATATACACACATAGGGATAACATATCATATGCATATTGGTATTTATATATGCATACATATAATCTACCCTTATACCCATTAATTTTCTTGATTATTTGTATCGATCTCTAGACCTTGAAATCATATATTTAATAAATTAGTAATTATATCTCTTGTATTATTTTTTTTTTATTTTTTTTTACCAATTTTTAGATTTACGGTGAATCTGCTGCGTCTAATTAGGTAGTATAATGAGGAAATGAGGAGTGGTACCTGGAGGACCCAAGACTAATTGCCCTTAGTAAATGGTTTTGTGTTATCGACTCTTTAGGTAAACATTATTTGACCTTCTCTCTTGACTTCTGAGTTGAAGTTGCTTTTAAATAGGAAAATTTGTGGAAGTATTCCATTTGTTATTCCTTTTGTTTTCAACTATTCTTATTGAAATTTTAGTACCTATGACTCATCAATTATGCCAATAGGCCATTGACAGAACTTACCCATGCTTTTGGAAGTTTGGCAATGATTGCAATTGCAAATTAAAACCTTTCAATAGGTATGGCAACAAAAAAATAAAAATAAAATAATGGTTTTGGAAAATATGTCCGCATCACTTGTGTGTTCTATTCATTTGTGCTATTACAGATTCTATACTTTTTTTTCTTACAGAAAACATGTTGCTATTGTTTGATTATTGAAAGAATAGGGTAAAAATTGATTTATAACATTGTCCAATTATTTCAAGATGGTATAGAGCAACTTGGACGTGGTCTAATGGGAATTTGTGCTCCAATTCAACATTCTAGTGTAAGCTGTAGAAATGTTTTATTTTAATTTTAGCCAGCCTTTTGGATTCCATTTTAAAATAGAATTTTTTATTTTGTATGCCTTGGTGTGCAAAAATTTGTTCATTTGCTTTTGCTGGATAATAGAGCACTTGTTAAAATTTCATTATTTATAGGTTTGGAATATTCATTTGTGATCCAAGCTTTACTTGATGATTCCATGATATTGTCTATGCTTCACTTTTGGCTCTGGATCTTTTTCTCTTTTAGTTGTTTAATATCTTGATATGGCATCAAGTGAGTTTGGATAATATATATACACAGCTAATATGACTTAATAGTACTTTCCTTGAGGTACAAAATTTTAATAGGAATTGTTTTGGTCTTTCTGTTGTATTTGTGAAAGGAGTGCAACTTTTGGGCTTGGTACAATGCCCCACACTAGAATCAAAAAGCTCTTTAATTCTTATAGAGGTTCAATTGTTTGGTCTAACCTTTGGTTATGTTTATAGGCCTCTATGATTTGTGGGTATTAGATCTTTGCTCAAATGTGTTTGTCTATTTTGTTTTATCGCAAACCTTTAGATTTGAGTTTTGAACCTTTGCTTTAGAAAATCAAAGGAAGCTACCAAGGAGAGTTACTGATTTTAAGAGGGATTATAGAGAAAAAATAATAGTTGGCCAAGGTTGGTGGTGCATTTTCCTATACCTAATCTGAATATTCTCCTTGATATTTGGCTTCTTTTCTTTTGTTTTTTATTTTTTTATTTTTTATATAGGTTTTGGATCCTAAAACTTTGTTGTGGTTTACTCTGAAACTGAACACTGAACCAAATGTTTTTAAAATTAAAGACAGTCTCTTGCTGGAAATAGTTGCAGTCACTGCAGGAAATTCGAGTTTTAGCGGCGTTTTAAAAACGCCGCTAAAAGCCTGAAAAACGCCGTAAAAAGTTATAGCGACGTTTAAATTTTTCGCCGTTGATACGGCCGCCGCAATAGGTTTGCAGCGTTTAATAAACGTCGCCAAAAATATTAGACGGCGTTTTTTAAAACGCCACAAAACGCCACTTTTTTTCTTTTTCTTTTTTTTAAAAATTATTTATTTATTATTATTATGTCCAAAGCATACCATTTTAGAAAATATGCATTATAATGAATCTGAAAAAACAAATCTTCCACTAGACGAAGCCAAATACATTATAATGAAATCCAAAAAAAACAAAATTCAAATTCACACTCTAGATACTTCAAATACCACATGAAATTAGGCAATAATCTACACAAATCATCCAAGATTTTGAAAATTGTCGAAAATTTTTGCTTGATACAAGAATGTTAAATCTAGAGGTTCAATGCTGAGCCACAACCTCCAACTTTCATTTCTCAAAAATTATTTCTACCAAATAAAAGACAGGAATTCAACTTCTTTCAACTCTTTTTTTTTTTTTTTTTTTCCCTCTATTATTTTCCTTACATCCAAACATAGCTTCAAGGGCATGCATAAATACCGAAATGACATGATCTCATAGCCAACAGAGCCTAATAGGCTAATTGACAACCTATAAACCAAATGCATCATATAAAATAAAATAAATAAATACATAAAAATTCCTGGATTGGATTCCAAGAGACAAATTCCAACAGAGCCTAATAGACTAATAGACTAAATAAAAGACAGGAATTCCGATGGAAAGTACTGGTTGTGGGGGATTGTTGTAGTTGGAAACCAAGGTTGGTAAACCGCAGCTGATGAAGTAGCGATGGTTGAAGTAGCGAATCCTGATGATGCTGCAGTAGAGAAGAGTGGCAGTGGAACGTCACCACCAAATGGGCCTTGGAATTGCAATCCCCAGCTCGGTGAAGAATCAAATTCCATACCATTCTCTATTGCTCTTCCCTGTTGACGGCAAAAAATAAAATAAAATAATGGAATTGTTAATCAACTTGTGAAAAATCAATATTCATAGTAAATAATAACAAAGATGGCCAATAAATCATATGGAGCTCCATGGGATGAAAATAGACACATGGTCGCATTAAACTAGCCCCAAAAGTTTTATAACAACAAAAGGGAAAACCCCTAACTTCTATTCTATCAGCTTCAAAACTGGTGATTGCTGATCAGTAGTCATTACAGGAAGATGATGGATTGTAGCCAAATGATCTAGCTTTTTCAATAAGTTAGAAGAGAGGTGTTAAGCGATAATGTTTTCCCAGCAACAAAAGCCAGCTAATGATTCTATAGTCCAACCAAAACTTCCAATATGTGATCAAATGATCATTTAGTCTAAACTCTAAATGCAAGAGCAGAGAAAGTTGTTGCTAATGTAGTAATAGCAAGAAATAAATTGGATAGTCGGATAGAGTAAAATTACCTCATAGATGGGAACGGCATGGGAATTTACACCTTTCCAGAGAGGAGGGTGCTCAGAAACCATTATTTGGCCATGAGGTAGTTGAATTCCCATTATTGTAACGGAGTTCTCAGCCTGTAAGTGGAAAAGATAAATCTGCTACATAAACTCACGTAAGACCTTCCAAAATTCGAACATAGCATGTATACAGAATGATCACTGGTTTGACTAATCCAATTATAGAGCAGAATCGAACAGACTAAAATTTTAATATATGGCTTTTAAAATTACCCTTCTGTTCTCATGCATATTGCTCAAGTCACTCTGCAAACGTAAACCACTGCTCAAGTCATTGCTTCCCATTTGGCCATTAGCAAAATAAGGAGTAGAAATACCCAAGTTGAGGTCTAGATTAGGGCTGCTTCCTGCATAGAAGAATCATATGCAACCGTAAATGAAGGGAAGTTTCAAGAATCATAAAACAACACAAAAAATTAAACAAGTGATACCTCCATTCTCAATCTCAGAGCTTAACACCTCTTCATATGTGCTTGCCTCAAAGTTGGTCACCGCTTCCCTTCCATTGCATTTTATTGCAGCCTTGTCATAAGCCCTGATTAACATAAAGTTAAATTGGATCGGATGGAGAATAGATAATATAATATAACACATAGAGCAAGGAAAAGTAAAATTTTAATCAGTATGACCTTGCAGCTTCCACCTCACTGTCGAACAACCCAAGATAGATATACCTGTAGGCAATGTGTTGGATACAAACCAATGAAGACCATTTTCACAGTTCATTAATAATATAAGTTAATAAAATTGATACAGAATTTGGGAGATCACACAGAATTTTGAGTCACATCTGACTAGAAAATGTAAAAAATCAGTTCAGTGTTGTCTCACTTCTTGCCAAGGAACTGCCCCATTCGAGCTTCCCATCATCCGCATTTGTGCAGTGTAACACCCCTGTATTTTGAAGTACCCCTAGAGAATCCGGCGCTCTGGCGACGAAATACATGCACAAATTCTTCCTTCGTCAAATTCTTCATATGCATAAAGATCAAAACCAGATAAACATAATTACATTCCTTATAGAAAGAAAACTTTTGTATAACTAGACATTTATCAACCCCAACCACCTGTTGAAGATCTTCATTATAATCACTGATATTAAAATTGATATCTGCATCAGTTCCACGGAACTTAATTGCAGCTCGATCATATGCCCTGAGATCACAAAGATAATTGAAAATAATTTTCCGAACCCATATCACAGAAAAACTTCAGAGGATAAAATTGTTTAAACTTCCAACCCAATACCATTATTACCTAGCTGTGGCATGTGCAGTGTCGAATCCCCCTACGCAATTAATCATTCATATTTAAAGGAAGAAGCACATTTAGCAACACATTAGTCGTAACAATACGAAGTTTCTAACCAGATTGATATGTAAGTCCAATCAAATTCAGAGATCAAAGTTCCTTACCCAGACACACTTGTTTCCCACAATCCCTGTTCAAATCAAAATAAAACACTCAACATCATACAGAAATGAGAGCCCATCACTTCAAAATGAACAACCACCATGATCAATATCTTCAAATTATACAAGTACAATGCAAGAAATGAAAGTTCAGCCTATGACAATTTTACCAACAATAATAATGTAAACAGAAAGTAACACATAATCATAGACCACACCATAATCACAATCTTAACGAATTATAACAACTATATATATACATATAAAACCATAAAAATTGAAAAAAAAAAAAAGGCATAATGCAAAAAGGTATATATATATAATCATACAAACATAATAATATACTAACCAAACATAAGTTCAATAATAGGTCTCCTGATCCCAAGACTTAGGTTAGCTATCCAAACATACCCAGGAAACAAGGTATTAATGTTATTGAAGACCCTGGGCTACAACCAGCTGAACAAATGAACTAGAATAAGCACGGGCTGAAACAAGCATAATCCACCTACTATGTTAATGAGCCTAAAGCTAAGTAGTGCAACAATTGGGTTAGCAGTTTTCATATTTTTTATTGAATAAAGGTCGACAAGAAACCAAAAATGGTAATGATGTAATGCAACTAAAAAACTAAAAATAAAAGAAGCTCTATCAAATTCCACAGAAATCAGAAACTGATTTTGATCCCCCACCCCTCCCAACCCTATAGCAGTTCCAGATGCATTCATGCAGAAAACGCCTAGAAATTTAATGTTTTCTTACAGTAAATGTAAAAGAAATGTTTTAAAAATTATGTAATGCTACAACAAAAATTTTCCCCTGCTTCAATGACATATAGGCAAAAACCACTGGAAGTTTACAGTTAGCTCAATATTCCTTTATGCTCATTCCAGTACAGTTTATATCTTCAATTATCATCTAAGAATTCAGATTCACAATTACCCTCAAACAGCATCCATTATCAATATTCCCATAATTCTTGTAGGATTGATTATACCTGAGTTGGGGGCTTCCAAGCAACAGAAGCAAATACGATTCAAAAAGCTTCAAGAAGTATGAAAACTTACAATACTTTATCAGCTGCTCCTGGGCTAAACTTTCTAAACGTTACTTCAAGGCTTTGTTCTCCATGGTCAGAATAAGATTCTGCTGGTTGAGAAATTCAAGCTCAGCAGAAAATTCAGATCCTTCTACCTGTAATTGTATATAAGGACTAACATCAGCACATTATGATAAACTATATCAACTTTCCCCAAAGAAAATGTATCAAATTTTTTTAGTAGTTTCTAACTAATACATGCCTGTAAAGCTTGCACATTCCTTTCCAGTTCAGCTATATATTGAAGTTTCCGAACCCGTGAACGTTGAGCAAATTGCCTGTATAACAGCATTTCATATTTAATGATGAAATAAAAGGAGTGTTGATTTAATGATGAAATAATTAACATACCTATTTAGAGTACACCGGCTAGTAAGATCAAACATAAACAAACCAAAGGCAACTTCTCCAAAATTTATGTATACATTTTTTTTTTCTTGGCTGGGCATAATAGGCCAATATACAGGAAAATAGAATTTTATTTAGAGATTTTAACTCACAAAATTGTTTTCCCTATGACATGCCAGGTATAAGAAATTATAAATATTAGAATTATGAAATGTAATGAAATTTCCTCTTCAGAACTGAATTACGAGCCTTAATCAGATAAAGTAACACTTACACTTTCCCATCCCCAAATTTCCACGAATCTGGTTCATACCATTTGTGGCTCCTACCAGATTCCAAAAAAAAAAAACAAAAAAACAAGTTTGTAAATAATCTAGAAAAAAAATGAAATTCAAATTCTACATGCAAACTATCATTTTGTAAGCCATTCATAATTGAGTTAAATTTGTTAACCAAGCTTACTGTTCAGAGAAAACTTTGCTTGATTTCAAACACCCAACATATACACGAGGCTTGTCTAAATGAGCTGCAAGTGAATTTCCCAGGGCATCTGCACCAAAAAAATAAATCATAATTTCACAATCCATTACACTCAAGTTTCAATCCTTAATAACAAAAGTATCACTGAAATGCATGGATCGATCACGAATCAATATTTACATAAACATCGTCATTGACTTTGGCATAGAATTCAGCATCCCAGTTCTCGGCAGCATGAGCAAAGAACAACTTTGTCTTCTTTGGAAGCTCCTCAGGTGCCTGAGTTGCAGAGTAAGAGAGATCGATCTGGTTCAACGATCTGATCTGATCTAATCTGAGAATGAAAAAATTAGAGAGTTAATTAGCAGATTCGACAATGATAAAGTAGAGCAACAGAGATCGATCTGGTTCAAACTCGAACACCGATTAAGAGAATGAAAAATGTACCTGAGATAAGAGCAACATAGATCGATCTGGTTCAAGAATGACATCGATTTTGGATCTGCGATTTGATGAAGAACAGATCGAGTTTGAGTTCAAGTTCGACGAAGAGACTGATCAAAGCCCTCCAGCGACAGATCGATGAAGAACAGCTAGAGAGTTCGATGAATATACGATGCAAAATCTGCAATCGAGCGAGCTATAGCTTCAAATCGAGAGAGCTAGAGAGCTTCAAATCGAGGGTTTTGGGAGAGAGAGAGAGAGAGAAGTGAGAGACAGAAAGTGAGAGAGACGGAGGTTGGATGGTGTCAATATATACACCCAATACGACGCCGTTTCACTGTGATCAAAGACAACGTTTTCAAAACGTTGCGTTCAATTGATCTCTAATGGCGTTTCCCTAAACGCCATAAACAAAACGTTGCAGTAGGCCCATTTTCGTGTAGTGAGTTACATCTAGTCACAATATGGTAAAATAATGAGGCAGATTTTTTTTTATTCCATTTGCTATTTTAATTATATTTTTTTCGGATAAATTAATTATATCTGATTGTCATTCACAAACCTTCTCCCTGCAATTGAATAAGGGTCATTCACAAGTTAGTTCCTCTATTGGCTCAACAATGGCAGCTAGATGTATATATATTCTACAATTGCTTAAAGATTATATGATTCCATTGTGTTAGTTCCTCTATGTTGATGGTTATTCTCGGGTCCTCTAATCTTTAGTGCGGAGGCTAAATTTTTATGGTCGTGCTCAAGTCCATCCTAGGGTTCTTAGTGAGAGAATTTATTTAAATTTTTTTTATTTTTGATTTTTTTATGGGGCTTTTGTGAATTTTATAATAGTTGCAATGTGAATGCATAATGTAGAATTGTCTTTGATGTTAAACTGTTGCTACTAACATGTGAAAATCTAGGTAATACCCTATGAGGTTTGAATGTTTTTTTCAGATTAACTTCTCCCTTCAATTGTATGTTTCATAAGAAACACAACTGTGTGACCCATTAGGTACACAACAACCACATTGATTTTTGTTGCTATGGAGCATTACTGGCCGTCATCAATTTGATTTAATAGGTACTGCCAAAAAAAAAAAAAAAACATTTACTAGTTTTCTTTTTTCCCAAATGCATAAAGTTCAATTCAAAATTGATTCCACATAGAAAATTATATTTTGCATCCAAACTTTAACATTCGGCAATATTTGTTATTATTAATTTGTCAGACATGTGCACAGTCTACTATATACACCAATATTCCATCCACCAATTGTGTTACTTATTATTGGTTAGTCTCTTGTATACATGGAAAAAATGGATTGCGAGTATGGGAGAGTTAGGGGAAAGGAACCCGGTCAACTTTAACATGTGATCAAAGAATCTAAGAATTTTAGCTATTGGTAATTTCCTTTCATGTAAAATTTACATCTTGGCAATCCTCATTGAACAAATTTAGCTTTTGTTTAATTGTTTGCATACAAATTAGTATATTAACCTTGGTTCCATCACCCAAGAAATAAATAAAAATTTGCATTTTTAAGTTCAAGTGTGAAATCTTGACTCATAAGTGATATAGAATGGAGTTTTGACTCCTAAGTTTAATTTGGAGAAGCATTTGTTGAATTTTTATTATTGAATCTTATTTCATTTTTTCTTTGTTTTGTTTTTTCTTATTTGAATTTTTTTCTGGCACTTTTATTTAGTAAAAAAAAAAAAAGAGTAATAGTGATGAGTGACTAGACCTTTCTTTTGTTATTTTTTTTTTCTTATTAAATGCATGTCTTCGAATTAGATTATCAAAAGACGAGTGATCAAAACAAATATTTGGTCATTGTAGGCTTTGTGAAAGCAGGTTGATGAGATATGGTATGCAAGAAGATAAGAGTATGAATCAAAGAGCTTGCTGAAGGAACACTAGAAGAGGCTCACCGACATCAAATTGGGTATTAAATATGCAGAAGTGCATGTCATTTCTTAGATTTGCACACATGTAAATATGCACAAGTGCCTTCTTTTCGAGATCAAGTTTATCTTTCTGGATTGGGTTGCGATTCTTGGCAATGGTTTCCATATAACAATTGAATTGTATTGACAACATTTATGATTGGATCAAAATGAGTTTAAACTTCTTTTCTTGGTATTGTAATGGCTATATGGGTTTTGATAATCTTGTTTGTGTTTTGATAATGTATTTTGTGGTATGCTAATCTAGAGTTCTTACCAATCAAGTGTGAGATTGTGTTTTGATGTTAGTTAATTGAAAATTCAATAAATTGAAGGTCTGATACTGTCTGGTTTTGTTTTCAATTGTCATAATTTGAAAACGGAGAGTTTATTGGTCTTTTCATATCTAAATTCCTTGAGAAATAAGAGCAAAAGAAATCAATTTGTCTTGAAAGTTGGAACCATTTTAGCTTGCAAATGGGGCTTTGTTTTTCTTACTAATGTTAGGTACTAAGCTGCTACATTTTTTATCAATCCTCATAGTGATTCTTATTGATATGTGATTAGTTTCCTAACTGCTTAAGTCAAACTTAGATTTCTATGATCTTTCAAAATATTTGGTGAATTTTTTTTATATATAATTTATTGATTTATGTGACTAAAAAACAGTCAACATGACTTTTATATGTTTGCTTTCTAACTTCTACCTCGTATTAGATGAATATGAATTATTTCATGTTTTCTTAAGACCTTAGATTAGAGTGACCTGAATTAATAATAAACTTGCTGAGTAAGATGACCCTTGAGAAAAACTGTGGTTAGGCAGATTATCAGCTCAGAATAAAATCAAATGGAACAATCTTACATTTCACTATATCTGCTGTGTTCGTCATCCAAAACAAGACGTGAGTATGTTCTAACGGAAGTGCTACGTAGCTCGAATCGCGGCTCGACGTCAAAACGACGTCGTTTTGACGTCGATTTTGTTTTTTTTTTTTTCCTCTGTTTGTTGCAGACTGGTTGAAGCAGAGAAGGAGAAGGGAGAAGAAGAGAAAAGGAAGGAGGAAGAAAGGAGGGGGAGGAGGAGGAGGGGGAGGAGAAGGAGGGGGGGAGGAGGGAGGAGGGAGGAGGAACAGGAGGGGGCCATCAAAATGGCGGTGGGAGGCGAGGCAAGGCAGACGGTGAGCTGCGGCGGGGCTGCGACGGAGGAGGAAGCAGAGGCGGAGGAGCTACGACGACGACGACGACGACGACGAACGAGGCGACGAGCAGCGACGGGGCGACGGGACGACGGTGCTGCGCGATCTCCACGGCGGTGGTGCTGCGCGATCTCCTCTCTTCTCTCCCTCTTTCTCCTCTCTTCTTCCTCCTCTCTTCTGTTTCTCCTCCCGAGCCAATTCGAGCCTGGTAGCTCGAAGCTACCAGGCATTTCCAATGTTCTAATTTCCTTTTACAAAATGGGAACCAAGTGTTTCTAATTTATTTTTTATTTTTAACAAAATGGGAACAAAGTTAGGCAATAATCAAACACTTCGTGAGCATGTTCCAGTTGTTTCTGATGAGTTTATCACTTGAATATAGAATCAAACACATGGTGGGCAGAATTTTAACAAATGTAAAAAAATAACTTCACTTGTGTAACAAGCCTAGGTGAAAAGTTGCACCATCACACGTGGCAAGAGGTGATGCAGAGCTGGCTGGAGAAGCTGCAATTGACACAGAGCTTGTTGGAGAAACCTCAATTGATGAAGAGCGTTATCAGCAATCTTCAAAGAGGGTGAATTTGCCATTTCAACTGAGTTAAATACACTGATGTTAAACACAGATTTTCATGTTTTTTTATAGATAGGTTATAGATTTTTTTTTTAATTTTTAATTTTTATTTTTATTATGAACTGGACTTATTTATAAGGCATGTTAAATTTATTATTATAAAAATACTTAATGAATATAATTCAATCACTTACATTTTTAAAATCATAATTCGATACAAATTAACACAACTAAATTAAAAAAACAAATCATAAACAAAAATTAAAACATTTTAATAAAATTTTCAATATTATTACATATATTAAATGATCATTTCAACATATCTCTAAAAAAGTCTTGAAAAAATTCATTATTAAAACAAATGATAAAAGGAAATTTTATTAATAAGTGTGATTGTGAGGGTGTTTAGCAAAAAAGTTTTTAACCTTTTTAAAAATAAAATCTATAAAAGGGTAAAATAAGTTAAAATAACTAATAAAATAAAATGTCACATCAAATTCATAATTATTTTTATTTTTCTTTCACAAACATCATATCTAACTATAAAAAAATTCAATTATTTTTTTAAACACAAAAATTTTAATCTATTAAAATAGAGTAATATTAGAAATCCCAAAAATTTTATTAAAAATTTTACCAAATGTCTTACATAGATGTGGATCCACACAATGTAGGTTCCACACAATGTAGATCTCACGTAGATCTCACAGTTATATGATACATTTGATAAAATTTTTAATAAAATTTTTAAGACATCTAATATTTTATATAAAAAAAAAAGAAGAGAAAATTGGCCTAAGGTCCCTCCTCTACTTTTGATAGGAGGAAAGGTCCAAAATAATATATTTTAATGGCTAAGGTCCATGAAATTTAATTTAGGTTATAAAGTACCTAAATTACCCTTCCTATATAACATAAATTTGTTTGAATATAATATTGTTGACTTAACTGATAGATTTTGAAACCGAATTCGCAGGGGAGATTTCGTCGGAGTTTTCGTCGGATATTTCAGTGGAGATTTCATGGTGGAGATTTCGTCGAGATTTCAGTGGAGTTTGACGAGAAAGATTGCTATGATCGTGTTGATTTCGTCGGAGATTTCGTCGGAGTTTTGATTCTTTGTTTTTGAATTAATTTTAAGGAGTGTTGACAGTGTATTGATCGCGTAGGTTTTTTAGTGGAGTTGAATCAGGTTTGTTTTCGATTTTAGATTCCACATGGATTTTGACATTTGTTTTGAATTTTTGTTTCGAGAGAGGCCAGATTTATAGAGTTGATTTTTATTTTTGGAATTAATTTTTCATTCTTTTGTTTTTTGATCAATTTGAAATAGTGTTGACAGTGTAGTTGATTTTGATGTTTAGTGTTTATTTTTCGTGCTCTGTTTTTTATCAACATGCTGATGAATGATAAGTTTTGTTGTATGTTTTTTCAAACCAGAGATTTGTTTTCTGCACTTTTGTTTGTGTAGTCCAGAGAAAATTATAAGTGCATATGGACATATTATTAGAAGTTTCTAATGGAGATAGAATATGAGAAAGTGAATGTAAGTTCATAAATTTGTGCAATAAAGTGAATATGAGATAGTATATAAGTTTGTAAATTTCTCTAGCTTTTTCTATGAGTGCAATATCAGTGTAAAGTGCATATATAAGGTGTATATGATTTTTTTCTATGATTGTGTTTAATAGTTAGCAGTAAATTTCTCTTTGTTTCATTAAGTTTCTGTGATTTTGTTTTTTATCATCTTGAAGGTGAATATCAGTTTGTAGATGTGTCTTTGGACTTTTATTTTATGAATACAGACAAAGTTAGACAGAGGCAATTGAATACAGACAAACTTTTATTTTATGAATACAGAAAATTATAATTTTTAGAAATTTATCTGGACTTTTATGTTGTTTTTGTGAAGTGTTTCTATGTTAAACAATTTTTTTCAGTTTTGTGAAGGTGAATATCAGTTTTGTTCTATGTTTTTTTAAACCAGAGAAATTTCATTTTCTGCACTTTTGTTTTTGTAGTCCAGAGAAAATTATAAGTGCATATGGACATATTATTAGAAGTTTCTAATGCAGATAGAATATGAGAAAGTGAATGTAAGTTCATAAATTTCTCTGGACTTGTATTTGTAGTTCAGAGAAAATTGTAAGTTTGTTACTCACTTTCAGTTTGTAAATTTCTATGATTGTAAATTTCTCTGGACTTGGATTTTTTTGTATGATTGTGTTTAATAGTTAGCAGTAAATTTCTTTGTGATTCATTGAGTTTCTGTGATTTTGTTTTTTATCATCTTGAAGGTGAATATCAGTTTGTAGATGTCTATGGACTTTTATTTTAAGTTCAGAGAAAATTATAATTTTTAGAAATTTCTCTGGACTTTTATGTTGTTCTTGTGAAGTGTTTCTATGTTAACTAAATTATTTTTCTTGTTTTTTGTTTCAGTTTCAATGGACAGTGCAGTGTTGTTGCTGTGTAAATATGGGAATGATACTATTGTCATTAATGTTTCATGCGAATTGAATTTTGAGGAATTGGTTAGAATTTTGTGTAAAACATGGGAGAATTTGAAACCTGAGATTATGTGTATTTCATATTCTATTTTGGGCCATCCGAATTGTATGGTTCGAAATAATATTGATTTTTTGAATATGATGAGGGTTGTTTGTGCGCGCGGTGTTGATATAGTTGATGTTTCAGTTACTAGATGTGGTACTTCTGATGAAGGGGATGAAGTGGGGTGTAATTGGGTAGATGTTGTGGATGGTGAGTGTGATAGGCTGGTGGATATTGAAAGGAATTCACTCTCTAAGTTTTGTTCTCACCAAGAAAATGTGTTATTGTCGGCTCGTTGGCGGAATAATATTACGAGTGTTGGACAAAAGTTTGAGGGTGGTGTGGTTGAGTTCCGTACTTTTTTGTGCAAGTATGCTATTGAGGTTGGTTTTCAGTTTACGTATGTTAAAAATGACAAGCTGAGGGTTACGGCAGAATGTGCATATAAGGAATCAAGGGGATGTATGTGGCGTGTACATGCTTCTGTTGAAAAAACAAATGGGTTCTTCTACATAAGGACTTTGAACAATGAACATACGTGTGGTGTGGCGGTTCGTACGAGTAAACATTCGAGGATGACTTCCAGCTTAGTTTCTGGGCTGATAGTTGAAGAGGTAAGTGCAAAACCTTTAACTCGTCCAGTGGATGTTGTGAAAGAAATGAAAGACAAGTATGGGGTCTCAATCAGTTATAACTGTGGTTGGTTGGGTGTTGAAAAAGCAAAACGTAGTACATATGGGGATTCTTGTTTGTCATTTGATCAATTACGGTGGTATTTTGATGAGGCATTGAAGAACAATCCAGGTAGTCGTTTTGAGTTAGATTTTGAAGACAACAAGCGTTTCAAAAGAGTGTTTGTGGCTTTTCATGCATGCACAGCTGGTTTCAAATATTGTCGGTCATTGCTTTTTCTTGATGGACATTTTTGAAAGGGCGATACAAAGGAGTTATGCTTGCTGCAACGGGAAAAGATGGGAATGAAGGTAATTGTAAATATATATAATTTTATCTAACTATGTGAATTTTCTATACATGTAGGAATTCAGTGAATGTGATTTTTCTCTGACACTTTGAATTTTCTCTGGTTTTGGCCTGTGTGGATTTTCACTGGATTTTGGTCAGTGTGAATTTTCTCTGGATTTTGTCATTGTGTGAATTGTATCTGTAGGTGGTCACTGAGTGAATTTGCTCTGGATATTATGATTGTGTGAATTTTCTCTGTAGTTGGTCACTAAGTCAATTTTCTTTGGATGTTGCCAATGTGTGAATTTTCTCTGGAGTTGGGCACTAAGTGATTTTTTGTCTGGATGTTGGCAGTGTCAAATTTCTCTGGTTGTTTATTGTTCTAATTTTCTATGCATGTGTATATCTGATATGCTTGTTCCTATTTGTTTTGTAGGTTTTTTCCCTGTAGCTTTTGCTGTTGTTGATGCTGAGAATAAAGACAATTGGTGTTGGTTTCTTGAACATTTATGTGGAGTATTGGGATCAGAAAGGGTGATAAGTTTCATATCAGATCGACATTGTGGTATTGTGGAGGGAATTGCTAGGTTTTTCCCTAACTGCTTTCATGGATTTTGTCTTGAACATCTAAAGAGAAATCTGAGGGATAAGTTGTCATGGGGAAACACAAATTTGGTTAGGGAGACGATTGTGTCCAAGTTTTCAGAATGTGCATATGCGCCAACAAAGGCATCATTTCATTTCAAGTTAAATGAATTAAAAAGTGAGGGAGGAGACATTGTGATTGCTTTCTTGAGAAGTTTACCATATGAAAATTGGAGTGATGCATATTTTGCGGGGAAACGTTATGGTGAGATGTATTCAAATGTTGCTGAGTCATTCAATTCATGGATACGAGATGCTCGGCACTTGCCAATAACAAATTTGGTGGACATGATACGGTTGCAAATTATGAATATGAGGTCTGATAGGAGGCTGCTCTCTAGTAAATGGAATAAAGTTCTATGTCCTCGTATGGATAGTGTATTGGAGAAGTATTTTTTGGATGGGAGGACATGGAATGTGAGTTTGTCGTCTGATAATGTCTTTGAAGTGCATTGTTTTCCTTCGGTTATGGTTGATCTTGGGTTGAGAACTTGTTCGTGTCGAAAATGGGAAATAAATGGGTATCCATGTCAACATGCTGTTGCTGCAATTTTTAGGAGTGGAAGGAATTTGAATTCATTTGTTGAACCATTTTTTCATGCTGATATGTATCGTCAAGCGTACTCGTTTTCGATTGGCCCAGTTCCAACTGTTGAAAAACCTGTGTGTAGCATTGAAGATGCTATGATTTTACCTCCATTGAGCAAGAGACCAGCTGGGAGGCCGAAGAAGAACAGAATTGCTTCTACTGGAGAGTTTAAAAGGGTGATTAAGTGTAGTCGTTGTGGGAGTATTGGTCACCATAATAAGAGGACATGCAAGGAACCTTTGTTAAATAGTTGAGGATAATACATTTTATTGATTGAATAATACATTTGATGATTAGTTTGTGTATTTTGTTTTGTGAAATGTGTTTTTTAGACAGTGTATATAATAATATCAATCAAATTCATCCAGAGAAATTTTTGCAATATCAGTTAAAGTGTGCATTGTGTTTGTTGATATATACTATAGGCATTGGGTTTGTAATACCTGTCAAATTTATGCAGAGAAATTTGGTATGGCAGAGAAAATTTTGTGTAATGTGTTTTGAAGCTTCAAATTCATCCATATAAATTTGACAATGGCAGATAAAAGTACTGTGTGGATTTTGTTTTTTGAATTTGATAATTGCTTTGTACTAACACAGTGCATTATAGATTGCATGATCATATAGGCACCTTCTTTGGCATGATACGAGTTAAATTTCTCTGTGAATTTGTGGTAACTTCATATCAGTCATTTCAAGAAATGTGCATACCAGACAGAGCATACACAAAATTATTGCAGTGAGTACAACCAAGAAACAAAATCATGCTTTTTTGAAATTTCTCTGAGTTAAGAATTTCTCTGGACCAGGGAAGAATTTATCTAGAATGAATTCAACTCATAAATTTTGCTCAAAGCCAGAGAAATTTTCCTCACCAACCCAGAGAAATTCACAACTCAGAAATTTCAAATTCATCCAGTGAAATTTTATAGTAGCAGATAAAATTACTGTTCGCTTTTGTGTTTTGTTGAGTTTGATGATTGTTTTGTACCAACACAAAGCATTACAGATTACATGATCATATAGGCATCCCGTTGGGACTGTACGAGTTAAATTTCTCTGAATTCTGGTAATATGATACCAGAGAAATTTGTGCAGACAATTTTCTCTGTGTGGATTGTGTTGACAATCACAATAAAAATATATATATATTTAACCATCGATAGGTATGAAATTGACATTAGTCGAAATAAAAAAAAAATGAAATTTACATTAGTCAAGAAAGGATGTATATGGATAAGTCAAGCATCAGTATTCCTTCGATGTGTCAACAAAAAACTGAACGGTTAATACTGTATGGATATATACATATATGTGAGACAATTTTCTCTGTCTGGCTATGTACATTGTCTTCCTTTCACTAGTTTCACTATTACATGTTTGGTTGTTCTGGAGGTATTTCAATTGGTTCAGTCCATGATCGGCCAACTTCGGTGACAAATCTCTCTATGAGTTCTGCCCTCATCAACCTGATCTCTTGTGTGGACAATTTGGAGCTGATTGGTTCATGCTTGCTATATTGTTTCATGATATAGCAGACAAAGAGGCCACAATCCAGACTGCATACAAATTATAGGAATGGTTAGTTTTAAGAAACATGCAAATCAGAGTATCTTATTTATAGATGTATGAAACTTACGAATCACTTTCTTGTTGTGGAGCATTGTTGACATACTCAAAGTCGTAACTTGTGTTTTGTGAGTTTATCAACTTGAAAGAGGGTTGTGATTGAGCGTCTCTTTCAAGGCAAGCTTTCAAAAAATTCTCCACATATTCTTGCTGCAAGAAAATGATTTTTAAATAACAGAGAAATTTACAGACAAATCAATGGGATTGTATGAAAATTATCATCACATAAAGATTATGATGGATCAGAGAAATTTGCACTGGTTACCAATTGTTTTGCATCTTTGACATATTTGTCTTCTGCATCATCCCTCCTTGGCCTCAGTGAGTTGTAGAACCTCCATAAACTGTCTTGTTTGTCGAGGACAAGCAAGGTCCAGTGATTTCCAGCTGTGGACTTCTCATTACCTCCAGTGTTTATTGGGAAATGGAGGAACCTGTAGTTCCTCCATGCTGTTTCAATATGCTTGTCAAATAAGGACACTCGAAAAGATTGATTTTCTGTCATCTTGATGAAATTCTGTGTTCAGAGAAAATCCAAAAATGGTTTTGTTCAGAGAAAATCCAAGAAGTATCTTAAGAAGAGAAAGTAGTAAGTAAATTCCAGAGAAAATCAAATAAAATAGTAGTAACATACTAAGCTCATGGATGTGAAAAAAAATGAGGTTGGTTGTTGTCTTTCTCTCATTTGGTCAGCCAAAAGTATCTCCCCATAGCCATCAATGACCTGAAAAATATGATTTGTAATTGTAATATTGGTTTATAAAGGCTGATGGAACATTGCAGAGAAATTTTGATGAAAGGGAAAGACTTACATTGTTGGCAATTTCTTTTTGCTTTATTAGGTTTCCAATGTCTTCGAAGGTAATGAGGTTCAACTCACTTGTCCAAATTAAAGCCCTACAAGACGAGTTTGTGGAAATTAAATTGTTGTTAATGCAATATAAGTTTGTAATTTGTTGTTTGTTATCTTCTATTTTGTTTGTTGTACTTACTCAAGTCCAGAGACATTTGATATGTGCTGCAACATATCTTTTACGTGATCTTTTATCAATCTTGAAATCGGAAGAGTTTGTGGAAAGACCCAAGATTTTCTGATGTTTAGAGGTTGAGGCAAGATGTACGCATCAGCATCAAGCACTTCTTTGTCCTTCGTGCTTTGCTCAGCTTGCTTTGCAGCTTGTTTTGAAGCTCTAGTCACTTTCGCAACTTTTGGATATTGAAATTCTGGATCGTGCTGCTTTTCCTTCCTTTCTTTTGCCTTTAAATTTTTGATCATTGACGTCGGATCTTTTTTGACTGTAGACAGTGAAAATATTAGTAAAAGTGAAATTTCTCTGAAGTAACAGATGATATTTCAATATGTAAATTTATGTGATTCAATATTTTCCAGTTACGATAGACTTTCGTCTTTTGTTTCGGTTGTTCTTTGTGTGCCATTTCTTCTTGTTGGGTTGTTGTTCAACTTGCATTCCAACTAGGCACAGTGAAAATCAAACAAATCCCAAAAATGGAATAAGAAAATAGACAGAGAAGATGAAATGAGCAGTAGAAATCAATAGAAATAATCGGCAGAAACTAATGTATTCAGAGAAATATAACTTCCAGAGAAAATTACCAATGTCAGAAAATTATAATAAATAGAAATTTCTCTGAGTTATGCTGACTCAAGGACTTGACTTTTTGTGGGTCAAGATTTTCACTGAGCTTGTGGTTGAAGTTGTGTTGGTGTTCTGTATGGTTGTGTTGCTAGTTGGATTGAAAGTTCTTGTACTTGTTCATGCAATTTAGCATTTTCTGTTCAAGCTCTGAATTTGAATTCCTCAACTGTTGAATTGTTTTCATATCATGTTCCTTTTCAAGCTCCAACATCCTTAGTTTCATTTGGATTGTGCTTTTTTTTTCTTGAAGTTCTGAGTTAAGTGATGTCAGGGTTCTTATTGAAATATCCTTTTTAGCAAGTATTTCCATCCAATTTCTGTCTTCTTCTTGTTTAGATTGAGAAAGTGCCTTCAGTCTTTCACGCAGATCAGCAATTTGGGCGTCCTTTGATTCCTCAAATTGTTGTTGATCCACTGGCTCAATACGTTCTTCTTGATCACTTTGCTCGTTTTCTTCTTGCTGTTCATCTTCTTCTTCTTCTTCATCTTCTTCTTCTTCTTCATTTTCTTCTTCATTGTCTTCTTCTTTCTGTTCATTCTGTTCTTTTTCTTCTGCTTCTATTTCTTCACTTTCTTCTCGGGCTTCTTCTTCTGCACTGCTTTCACTTTCTTCTCTGGCTTCTTCTTCTCCACTGCTTGCTTGAGCTTCTTGTCCATTGCTTTCACTTTCTTCTCTGGGTTCTGCTTCTTCATTGAATTTGACAATTGCTTGACCTTCAGATGAATCTTGTAATTTCTCTTTGAATTTGACAATTGCTTTTTTTGATTCTTTCTTTGTCTTTTTACCAAGACAGAACTCCTCTGATGGGTTTTTGACTAGCTGCTTGTTATCTATCTGTAACAGGAGGCTCTTTTATTAGAGAAATGTTACAAAATTCACTGAGAGAAAAATTAAAATAAGGAAAATAAAATTCATCTAAATGATACTAATGGGAAACAAACTTCAGAGAAAATTGTATGGGCCAGAGAAAATTACAGACAAGGAGTTAATTTTATGAGGCAGAGAAAATTATGAAATGAGCAACATAATTTAGATATCAGAGAAAATCAATCAAGGCATATAAGTTAATGTTTGACTATAATTGTGTCAGAGAAATTTGGATTCCAGAGAAAATTCATTAGAAGGGCAGAAATAAACAGTGTTTATCAAAGATGCAAGGCAAATAAGTAATGGGCCAGAGAAAATTATGAAACAACATAATTCAGATATTAGAGAAAAGCAATCAGGGCAAATAAGTTATGGGCCAAAGAAAATTATGAAACAACATAATTCAGATATTAGAGAAAAGCAATCAGGGCATACAAGTTAATGTGTTACAATTGTGGTCAGAGAAATTTGGATTGCAGAGAAAATTGATTACAATGCAGAAATGAACAAGTTTGTACCAAAGATGAAAGCATAAATTGATAGTTGAGAGAAAATTGATCTTAAACAATCAATGCACAAGGAGGGAAACAAAGCAGTTGTCAGAGATATTTTGGAATTTCACTGAGATTTTAGGAGCAATAGGAATTAACCTGTCGAGGTGCAAGAGAGTGGAGTGGTGTCTTCTGCAGCTGTTTTGTCAAGGTTTGCAGGTTCCACTTCGCACATCTCGGGAAGTCAGTTGTGTTACTGTGTTCCGAGTCAATGATAGTTGCATGTTCACATAGCCAATACTGTGATGAAAATTAAAGTAAATAAAATTTTCTAAATGCACAAATTTGTAAGTATGATAACTGCAAATTTGAATGGATATTATACTTACCAGCAATGCAATGACACACCCCGTAACTTTTTCTGGGGTTTTGTGCAATGCCATGATAGAATCAATCAATGTTGATGTGATTGCCTCTGGCCAATCATACTGTTTCATGGATTCAAGAGGTTCCACATACTGTATAAAAACCCACCCTATCGAATTCCCACTTGTTGCAAAAAATAGGGTGAGACACAAGTACAATGTAACAATGATTGCTACATCTTTGTAGTCTGTTGGTTGCTTGCCTTTCATTGCCTTGAGCAAGGCGTTTTTAAGAACAGGACCAGTGAGCCTTGTGTCCTTTTGGAATCTTCTCCTTAGGAATGCAGATTTTGGCTTCTTAGAGTATCTTAATGACATGGGTCGTTTACCTCCTTCCAAACCAAAAATCAAGGTCATGTCGTTTGTTGTGAAGGTCAGGTTCTTCTTACCAACAGTGAATGCTTTTGTTTTCTGATTGTAACATTTGATTATGGCAACTACATCATCATCGGATTTCCTACATTTCTTTGGATCCATTCTTCCACTGGTTAGAGCTTGGATCAAATACCAGAATGGGGACTTTTGAAGCTCTACAAGTTGTTTTGAATTGAATTTAAGTGTTTGAAAAAATGAGACAACAGACGAGAGGTTGGATCGGAATTGAATGGTGTAGTGAGCTCTCTTTCTGTGGAGTTTAGCAGGTTTTTTGCCCCTTGAGGTTGAGTCGGTTGAAGTTGGGGTACTCATGTGGATGCTAGTTGCTTCATCACCTTGTGTGATTTGGAGTGGAGTTTGTGGTGTTTTGCTGCTGGTTTTTGATCTTAGATCATAGGAAGACTGAGAGAGTTGTTCTTTCTTGGTTGGTGTTTCCAGTGCTTTGCTGCTGGTGTTTGATCGCAGCTCATAAGAAGACTGAGACAGTTTCTGTTTCTTGCTTGGTGTTTCTGGTGTTTCGGTGCTTTTACGTTTTGCCATTGCTAGACAATGATTAAAACATAAAGATTTCAACATTAAATCCCAGTGAAAATTGAACATGCCAGAGAAAATTGGACATGTCAGAGAAAATTACAGATAAGGTAGAAAATTACAGATAAGAGAAAGTGTAAGATGTCAGAGAAAATTACAGATGAGGGAAAATTACAGAAAATTGGACATGCCAGAAGAAATTGGACATCAAAAATTAAATGTCAGAGAAAATCAACAAAGCATCATAAACATGGGATAGAAATTTTCAATAATTCTTAAAATTACATATAGAAGTAAACATACCAGAGAAAATGAATGACAGAGAAAAGTAAACATGGCAAGGCAAAGAAAATTTCCATTCCACAATTAGCAAGATAAAATAAATAAAGTATTGTAAACAAGCCACTGAAAATTACACCACATTGAAACCAAGAATTGAACAAAATAAACATACCAGAGATAAATACACATTCCGGAGGAAATTACACATTCTTGAGTAAATTTCCATTCCAGAGAAAATTTCAATTCATAATATTGAAATGCCAGAGAAATTTACATACACAACCAGAGAAAGTTAACCATGATAGAGACACACAAGGGGAGGAAAGTGATGTGATGTTTGTCAGAGAAAATTATGAATACAGACAAACTTAGACAGAGCAAGAGAGTAATAGACATTCCAGAGAAAAATACATATTCCAGAGAAATTTTCAAAGCAGAGAAATTCATAGACAAAATCACAGAAAAATGTTCAAAAATAAGATAGAAACACAGAGAAATAACTTTTTTTTCAAAATACACATGTCAGAGAAGAAACATTCATTCCAGTCCAAAATAAACATGGCAGAAAGGGTGATACATTCATTCCAAAATACATATGTCAGATAAGAAACATTTAGTCCAGTCCAAAATACATATTACAGAGAAATGTACAGAAACAAAATTACAGAAACACGTTCAAAAATTAGATGAAAACATAGGAAATTGCTTTTTTCAAAATAAACATGGCATAGAAAATTGAAAGAAGAAACATAGATCAAGCAAAAATCAGAGAAATTCAAATGCTAGAGAAATTTGCAGAAATAATCACACAAACATGTTCAAGAATAAGTTCAAAACACACAAAAATAACTTTTTTCAAATTCAGGTAGCTTTTTAAAACGAAAGTGAAACCCTAATTTATGGAAGGTTAATATAAAATGCAATTAACTGTGTTTCCAGAGAAAATCTAGTTGTATTGTAGAAAAACTTACCAGAGTTAGGATGAAACTTTGAATGACGAGCTGATATGGCCTGAGATGAAGATGCGACGTCACAAGGTGGACTGAGATGACGATGAGCAGTGAAAACGAAGCTCTAAGGAAGGTCAGAGAAATTTGTGAGGAAGGAATGGGAATGATTTGTGCAGAAGAGAACGAAGCTCGAATGTCGATCGTGAAGATGATGTTGAAACCCTAATTGTGCTGTTCTTATGTTCGTGAAAATGGTGGATGCTTGGAATGGAACTCAGACGTCGGAAGGAGTATCGTTTCTGTGTTGATTTCGGCGAGGGTATTTTGGTCCAAAAAAATAATAAAAAACGCGCGCCAAGTTGTTAAGGGACCTCATGCATCACTATTTTTTGGGTGTCCTTTAGCCTCTAAATTAATAATATTAGGGAGCTGTAAAAAAATTCTCAAAAAAAAAATACTAAAGTAAAGTAACTTCTAAAACACCCCAGTGTATGTAGAGATGGCAATGGAGATTCTACCTATGGATATCCATGAACATCCAATCCAAATATATGGATTTTTTTCCTTTTTTTAACCCATAAGATTAATTAAGTGGGTTTTTAAAATATCCATAGAATATGGGTCGGGAATGGATACCCGCCCATTTCCCCATATGTGAGGGTTCTCTTTCTCATTCTCACTCTCACGGTTTCTCATTCTCATTCTCATTCTCACTCTCACATAGTAGCGAAGGCAACAATCTCCATAGGTTTTGCAAAGGCAACGATCTAGCGGCGGCGATCTCCGTCGGCGTTACCAGGTGGTTCTCCGGCGTGGTGAGTTTCTCTATCTCGTTCTCTCTTTCTCTCTTTCTCTCTCGTTCTCTCTTTCTCTCTTGTTCTGTGTGTGTTTACAAATTCATCTATTCGTCACTTTCTCAACGTCCAAACAGAGTTGTTGCTTCATAGAGTTGTTGGCACTCTTTTGCAATTGGCGAAACCTGTCGAAGAGACTTACGCATCAATCAGCAGAAAATACGGTTAGCTTCACAGAGTTGTTGCTTTGATTCATGGAAATTTTAACTCAGTGTTGTTTAAAGCTATGGATTTAAATCAGTTGTGAATTCTGATGCATTTGGAAATTGTTAGCTTTGATTTCTCATGTGGAAGATGAAATTGATTTACTGTCTATTTATTTTCTTGGGACTTTGCTATGTTATGTTATGTTAAAAGGGTTTAGGGTTAAAATGGATTGCATAAAAGCTTTGTTACAAAAATGGCAATTGCATAAAAGCTTTGTTACAAAAATGGCAATTGCCTCTACAAAAATGGATTGCATAAAAGCTTTATTAAGCAGCATCAAGAAGATGCAAAGAATACAATAAACGGCCTGAAGAGAGAGAGAGAGAGAGAGAGAGAGAGAGAGAGAAGAGAATGTTGAGTGGAAAGTTGATCCCTTTTAGCTTGTAGAGACAGAAATAAGGGTTTTTAGAGAGAGAGAGAGAGAGTCTTGGGATTTTAGGGATTGTTTCAGGTACTAATCCAATCTTTCAATTTTACTTTCATCAATTATTGATCAATACTGTTGAATTTTCACTTTGTTGTGTTGATCAGCTGTTGAATTAGCTAATGCTCCTCTGTTCATGTAAAACTAATAAAAGAATGGATCCATTCTCCTAAGATCTGAAAAAATAAAATAAAATAAAATAATGAAGAAAAGAAATCCCTGGGTGTTGATCAGCTGTTGAATTGGCTAATTCTCCTCTGTTCACAGTGTATGTATTGTTTTTAATTCCATTCTCTTCTTTTTCTCTTGACTCGATCTTACGCTCGTGGGTGTTTGGGAAGTGAGTTGTTTTTGTAGGTTTTTTTAATTGTAGGATATTATTAGAAGAAAAAAATTTTGTGTTTGGGAAGATAATTGGGTTTTTTTGTGGTTAGATGTGATGTTTGTGAGAGAAAAAATGAAATAATTATGGAATTTGATGTGATATTTTATTTGAATTTATTTTTTTTAATTTTGTAACTAATTTGTCATTTAGTGAAAAAAAACCAAAAGAAAATAAAAAAACTTACTTCCCAAACACCCCCAAACCCCATATCCCCTCTCTCTGTCACTCACTCACTCACTCACTCTTCTCTCGCTGTCTCTCGTTTCTGCAAACACTCTCACGTGTCTCTCCAGTACCTTCTCACACGAACAGGAGAACACTCAACTCTTCCACTCGCCGAGACCTTCTGGTAAGTTCTTCTCTCTCTCTCGCTCTCTCTCGGTCTCTGTTTCTCATTCTTTGCTCATCTCCTTAATTTTTTCAATTGTAGAAATCCTAGCCTGTGATTTTATTTATTTTTTGGTATCCAACATTTTTGTTTGCTATTTGGGGCTTTTATTATTCTTTGTAAATATTTTTTTCGTATCTAACATTTCTATTTCATAGAAAAGAATTATAATTTTAACACCTTATTGGACAAAAATTCATACTCTTGATTCATGTTCTTTCCAATGAATTTTCAAGTACTCTTGAGTCGATCAATTGGAAAATTCAATGAGTTTGCAAGTTCTTTTTGTGTTTCTGTTGCTGAATTTGTTACTTTAGTTTGAATGTGCCTATAAATTTCTTGGTTTCTATTTGAAGTTGGATGTAAGTTTTGATTATTCCTCTTAGTTGGATAAATTACATTCTTGTTTATTTTTTTTTATTTTTTAGTAATGTAGGCAAATTTTAGGTTGATCGTGAACCCAAACATTTTGATTCACTGATATGAGTACAGTTGATCCATCAAAATACCAGTTAATTTTTAGGTTTGAGAAATTATTTTTGTTGAAACAGAGCAACCTAAACAGAAATTTATCCAAGAACAATATTTGGAAACAATTTGACACTAAAAAGGATGAGCAAATATTAATCTGGTTTGATATGTGTTTCCTATTTTGCTGTGATTTTGCTTTTGTTGTTTCACGACTCTATAGTGTAATGTGGCTTGGCCTAAAAGCTTTGTTGCTCTATTTTAAAGAGAGAATTTCAAAGATTCAAGATCTCTTAATTTTGAAAACATCTAGCATGCAGCGATAGAAAAGCTGTTCAACTACCCATAATGAAGGGGCACTAAGGATTCCGTCCCCTATTTTAAACTTTGGTTTCAATTTCTAGCGGTTTCTATTTTATGGTTCTAAATTCAATGGAACCAAAACAAAACACATTAATATCCAATAGCCGCTAGATATTTGTTCTGTTCAGATTTTAATCACAGTTTATATGCTGTGATTGATAGTCACATTTTGTGGTAAAATCCCTTTTTTTTTATCACACACTAACCGTGATGAGAAATACATATAACCGTGATCTTATCTCATTATTAATCATGGATTATTTAAATTTAATCTTAGGTCTTATTGGTTATTAATCACACTTAAAATCTGTGATCTAAATATTTATTATCATGGTCAAAATACGTGATGGAATTATCTTTAATGACGGTCAAAAAATGTGATCGAAAATGACCTATAAAAATCACTCTCAAAGATCATGCTTTGACAAAATAAAAAATCCGTGATTAAATAACATATATCACACTTACAATCCATGATCTATCTTTGATTTTGTAGTAGTGATTTTTCCTTCTCCGTCATGACCACGACCTTTGAAGCAACAAACACAAAGTGTTTGTCAAGATGTGTTGCAGATTTGATTCCACACTCTACCCAGAAACCATACATCTCCAAATCCATCTTCAATTGCTTCTCAAAGAGGTCTCTTCCATTAGCATTAACTTCTAAACAAGTGGGCTCTCGAAAAAGTACAAAGGGTGGGTTGATAACGGTCTCAATGTCAAGCACATGCAACAACCAGAGTGAAAGTGGCGGTGCTGGTGGTCTTACATACAAGGATGCTGGTGTTGATATAGATGCTGGGTCTGAGCTTGTTAGGAGGATTGCAAAAATGGCACCTGGGATTGGCGGCTTTGGAGGACTTTTCCCTCTCGGTATGTCTTTTTTTCATTCTTTTCTTTTTCTGTTCTTTTGTATTTTCAATTCTTAGGTATTGTATGTATGAAATTTGGGATCTTGATTCAATTCAACAGTTCCACTCATGGATTTGGTAAGGAAAAGGGGAAGAAATTGTAAAGAAAATAATTTTATTACTTTGGTTACCATGAAAACCATGAAGAAAAATAACTATCAGGGAAATTTTTAAATGTAAATCATGTTTGTTCTCTCTTTCAATTTTTTATTATTTCATAAAAAAATTTGTAATCTATTTTATTCCTCATTTTTTTTTTTTTTTTTGGACCGTAGAAATTCCGAAGACAGTACTAGGTAAAAATTGTAAATAACAAATATTTTTTCAGCCATGCATTTAATTTGATATTTATACTTAGTACAAAACTTTTGCAAACTCTTGTAGTGTTTTTGTTCTTGAACACCAGGATTGCTTTTATGAAGTTGGGTGTCTATTATCTATATACTGACTTAGTAACATAATAAAGTGGGATGTGTTTATGTTGAATTTGATTGAAAGATCCAGACTAGAGCGAGAGATTAAACACTGACCTACATGTGCAAGAAGATAGTAAACTATAATGGCTGCATAGTCATACTGGTTTTTGGTCAATAATATAATTCTTTACCCATCTCTTTACTGTTATCTTTTAGAATGCCAATTTTAGGCTGATGATAAATCTACGACATGGGTTATTGAACATCTCCAAGGTATCCACTTTCGTGAAAGCAATCACATACCTATAAGAGAGGCTTTCTTTACCTTTCATTATCTAAGGTGAAAGCCTTTGTTTTGGTCTGCTGGTAGTCAATTAGGAAAAAAATAAACACTAGAAAATTTTATTCTATTGTGTTTTCAAATGGATCAATTGAATTGTTGATTTTTATTTTTTATTATTAGTGAAATTGTTCTTTAATTGAAGATGAGATGGTATCTTTACATGTATTTCACCAGAAAATCATTGCGAAACCGAAGGTTTTGTAAATGCTATCAATGTTACGGTAATAATCTATTCCATGCTGTCTTGACAAAACTTTTTATTGTTACATGCATGAAATCAATTAAGCATGACACACGATTAGTGGGATATACATTTTGGAGTTGCAAATGGTTTGAAATCAATAACCTATTCAATATTTGCTGCTATGCTTTTTCACAGTTTTTGTTTGTAGATGTCTATGAAGCACCAATACTTCAAAACAAGTGCCATATTCGTGTCGGACACATGGATACTTTGGGGGCATGCAGACATTTTGGAGACACATATGGGACACACCACATGGCGTGTCCCCTTATTTAATTAATTTATTTTTAGGGGATACACCGGGGACATATTAAGGACATGCCAAGTTGTCTTTTCTCCTATTTTATTTAGTACTTTTAATGAATGTTGAATGTTTATTATATTTTTCTTCGATTTAAATACTTAATAGATCATCCATAAAAAGGATATAAATTGTAAGTGTCAATTTAAAAGTGTTTTTTTTTTTTTTAAAAGAAAAAAAGAAAAAGAAGAAGAAAAAGAAAATGAATTAGAGTTAGTTTTCTTAATATTGATTGTTTGTGGGTGTAATATCAATCTATATAGCAAATAAAAATATATGAAAACATATTTTATTGCCAGGTCTCCACGGTATCCGTGTCCTCATTTTTTTCAAATCACCGTGTCTTGTATCCGCATCCGTGTCTGTGTCCGTGTTTCTTAGGCAGATGTCAAGGTATTTTGTTTCCAAATTGTCTTTTTTACTCTTTTTGTATGAGCTAGGACAACCAATGAAAGATTTCCCAACACAAGAATTCGAAGATTACATTTTCTCATGATTTGCATGCTTTCTGTTCTCAACATGTATAACATAGCAGATCATTTGGTGTTTATTCTGGGTAGTTTTTGCATTAAGTCTATTGATTGATCGTTCAGATTGCCCATAATTGTGTATGTGTATAACTAGGCAATCATATGAACTAGCAATTAAGGCATTGTTGTTGTTGCTCGCCTTTTTTTGTAATGATTTGTTTGCTAATTTCTGTTGTCTTTTTTTGATTGAATAGGGGATTCCTATCTTGTGGCCGGTACAGATGGAGTAGGAACTAAACTTAAGCTCGCATTTGAAACTGGAATTCATGAGACTATTGGCATTGATCTGGTAAAGTTTATAATGTCTCTTGTGTTCTTTTGTTTTGTCTTCCTAAAAAATCTTTGGGTAAATTATACTGATTTTGTCTGTTAAGGAGTTAACGATGGGTAAAAATTTCATATATACCCTACATTGTTTATACAAAAAATGAATTTTTTTCAGTCATGTCATTTTGATTAAATTGACCCTTTTGCCCATGATACCTTACCAAATTTATCACATTTTGCCACTATTTTATTCGCTTTCTACTTTTCTCTTTATCACCACCCATTTTTGTATCTCTAAACTACGTCATTATCGCTATCAATGTCTTTCAAAAACGATATTTCAGAAGCACAATTTTGTTATGCTTGATTTCTTTCAATTTGGAGAAGCCGCCAAAACCACACCCAACACTATGTTACCAATTGAACCCCAACTCTGCTCCCACCACTAGTGCCTCACTTGATCACAACCACCACTATACTAAAGTACCAATCCTTCATCCCCTCAGCCACACCACATCACCAAACATGTAATCGGAAGTTGGACTTGATGATGAAAGAGAGGAGACGTGTTGTGTACTGAGGAGATGAGAGATGAAGAGTGAGTTTAGATAGGTTTTTTTTCTTTTAAGGATTGATTTACTTATTTTATATAAAGTATGGTGTGTTTGTTTGATTTAATGGCTGACTATAATTTTTTTTAACCGCACTTAAATCGACCCATCTTAAAAAATATTTCAACCTGCCCAACTCGCACTGCTAATCCTTCCAAATTGCCGGGGGGCAGATCAGATCAGGGCTGTTCGGGCAGGTTAAATGGTTTTTTGCATACCCCTATCTATTTTCATTGAAGTATACATTTTTGTGCTGATGATGTCAATAAGATTCCCTTAATGCCTCAATGTCCACTTAATGGGAGTGGGAAAACTAAAATGCCATTAGAAAACTTAGGAAGGGGGATGTAATTTATAGGACCATACAGGTACTAATGTATTAGCTAAAAAACCTCTTTGAGGTCAATGTAATTTACCCAAAAGCTTTTTACTTGCAAAAAATGTTATGTTTTTGCTATTCATTTGAAGCTTCCTAACACATTTCCTCTCTAGGTTGCAATGAGTGTCAATGACATTGTTACTTCCGGAGCAAAACCTTTATTTTTCCTTGATTACTTTGCCACAAGCCATCTTGATGTTGATCTTGCTGAAAAGGTATGCTAATTTTCAATACAAACATTTTTTTTCCTTGGTTTCTCAGATTGTCATTATTTATTTTGTGCTATTCAGGTTATAAAAGGTATTGTTGATGGTTGCCAACAATCTGACTGCGCACTTTTGGGGGGAGAGGTATTTTCAGTAGCATTTTTAGAGCCTTTCATATGTGTGTGTGTGTGTTTTTTTTTTTTTTTTTTTTTTGGGGGGGGGGGGGGGGGGGGGAGGAAGTTGGTGTACTTTATAGGAGCATGATGGAAAGGAAAATGTTAATGCGAGGCACTAGGCACTAGAGACCTTTTTTATTTATTTATTTTATGTAGCTTGATAATGGTGACATTTTTTCCATGAATTTTCTCTGTTGGTTGGTCTTTGATTGAGTAGAAAAATAGGTATTTAGATGACCCAAAATAGTTGGGTCAAGGCTTTCAGTTGAGTATGTCGATTGGAATTTGGAGATGTGGCTGTTTTATCATGCATGCTGATCTCAGTTGAGGATTTGACTTGCTAGTTGGAAATATTTTTAACTCAATTTTATTGATTTTCTCATTGTTCATGATTTGGAAGAATAGAATTCGACAAATTAGTGTGCATGATCTGTACTAGTTAAACTCAACAGTTGGGTTTTGTACATGTGTGCTCATGAGTGTGCATGTCTGCCTGTTTCTTCTTTTGTCAATATATGAGAATTCTAAGAAATTGGGTAATTGTGGAATAAAAACTTATTTTTTAGCTGCACTCTGTCAATCACAATATGTGCTTTTCAGACTGCAGAGATGCCAGATTTTTATGCAGATGGCGAGTATGATCTTAGTGGTTTCGCGGTTGGTATTGTAAAAAAGGATTCAGTTATTGATGGGAAGAACATCACTGTTGGAGATGTCCTCGTTGGCTTGCCATCTAGCGGAGTTCATTCCAACGGTTTCTCTCTTGTTAGAAGGTTTGCCTTTGCTTTGGTTGTTTGTGGCTTAGGTCATTGAATGGTAAAGTTTTTATAATTAACTCTAATAAATGAAATTTTTTCTTTTGAAGTCAAATGTATAAAAACTTAATTTTCAGTCAGAAATATAGGTAAAACATCATTTTTGCTGATGCCCATACCTTCACCCACTGCAGCCACCGTAAACCCTCACTCCTCCACTGTGACCGTGGCCGACCCTCTTCCTCCTTGCTTCCCATGTTGCAGCTCGTCCCCTTCCTCACCCACCGCAATCCCCTCTCCCTCACCCCCATCACTGGCCCTCCTCTCACTCTCACCCATTGCAAAAATGATGTTGGGGCGTAGTGATAGTTCCAATCATTGTCAGATTGGTGTATGAATTGTGTTTTGATCTTATTAATATATTTCTGTTGTTCATCGTATCAATGGGGTTTTGTGTGGTTTTTAGCATTTTGTTACTTTATGTTTCCTAGAAGAAGACCAGTTTGAAACAGATGTTATAGAAAACAACATTAGTGATGGAAAGAGCTTGATCAAGAGTCATCAGATCGGTTGCTTGATCTCTTCACTGGCCTTTGCCACTGGAAAAACCTCCACCATGCTGTGATGGAGAATGACGGAAAGAAGAGCAACATAAAAATGACTTTTTGCATCTGTGTTTTTTACTTGTTAATAAATAAGTTCTTGAACATATACCTTAAAACAACATTTTCCACTTAATGGTGTTAAATGTAATAAGTTTACCATTTACTGTGTTACGTGTAAGAATCCCAATTTTTTTCTTCTTTTTTTTTTCAAAAAAAGAAAAAAAAATTAAGATCACTGATGAGCTCCTCAATTAGTCAATGTCTAAATTGATATTTGCCACAAACTTTCTTTCAGACCCTTTGTGCTCTAAATTTAATATCTTTACATATGGTGGATATTTATAGGGTTCTGGCTCAAAGTGGCCTTTCTCTGAACAACCAACTTCCTGGTGAAATTGTTACATTAGGGGAAGCTCTGATGGCCCCGACTGTTATATATGTTAAGCAGGTCGTCACTCACTTCCATTCCACTTAATTTTGATCGATTTTGTTGCTTTTATTTGTTTCTATCTTCAAGATCTAACCTTTTGTTTTTCTTGGAAAAGGTGCTTGACATAATTAGCAAGGGAGGCGTGAAGGGAATAGCCCACGTCACAGGTGGTGGTTTTACAGATAACATACCTCGAGTGTTTCCAAAAGGCCTTGGAGCTCTCATTTATAAGGACTCTTGGGCAATCCCTCCCGTGTTCAAATGGATACAGGAGGTAAATATCATTTGTTTTTTTTCCCTCAAACTTCATTTGGATGATTGAACATATTTTTTTCCTACAGTATATGGTGCTGGACTGTCAAATTTTTTGAGTTATGTGATAGTGACTTGATACTACTGCAGTCTCTTATTGCGAAAAAAACTATGGATCTCATATACAAACGATTATCATTTGATGCGTCGTTGCATATAAACTTCTTGCCTTAAAAGTTTTATTTTTTATTTTTTATTTTTCTCCCCTCTTTAGGCAGGAAGAATAGAAGATTCTGAAATGAGGCGGACTTTTAATATGGGTATTGGGATGGTTCTCGTTGTCAGTCAGGAGGCAGCCCATAGAATATTAGGGGATGCGAAGGGGGCATATACAGCATACCGCATTGGTGAGGTTGTTAGTGGTGACGGTGTTAGTTATCAATAAAATGTCTGTAACTTTTATGTCTTGCAATGCTGCTAAGGCTTTTTTTGGGGATCAGTTTGATGAGTTGAGATATACAATGGATTTCGGCCTTTTTATTTTTATTTTTAATTTTTATATGGTTCCTACTTAATTTTGTTGTTTTGACTTGAGCAGTTGTGTCTGAAAATGCTTGAAGATGGTGTATTTTACTCATATCATGGACAATTTTTGATTTTTGTCCTAAACATTGCCAAATTGTTCTCTCCTCTCCACTGGATAAACTAGTACGGTGAGATGTTAATTGTGTTTAAACTGTGAAATTGAACCTGAGGTGCCATATCAGTTTTTTCTCTCTTTTTTTATTTTTATCATAGAGGTACCATATCAGTTAGCCATTGATTTTTTCATCGAACACTTTGGATGGTAAAAAAGAAAATATGTTTTTGTGATATTTTTAAAATAGGAAAAAAGTATTACACACCAATGGAGTTTCACATTAAAATACAGTATAGATATTTAATATCTGCATATATAACTAAACCTAAAGGCCTTACTTATGAGCCAAATGCATGGTGTTTTAACTTAATTTCTATGATTTAAGTGTCCATTGATTTTTATGTTAGATTTTAGGAGACAACAAGACAAGTTTACAATGTGAATAGTATGGATCATTCAAAGCATCTCTAACCCACCTTTTATATCTTCTTATTTGAAGGATTTTCATTTCCAACCCATCTTCTAAAATTATCTCCATTTAAGATGAGTGATTCTTCCTCCAAATATAGGGAGAGTATGAAATATGAAGGATGATCTTCATAACACTATTCATTTTTGTAAATACCAATTTTGTCTTCAATACCTTTTCTTTTCGACAATCATATCTTCTTGTATTTTTTGTTAGATGTTATAAAATACAAATAACTTTTGATATGTACATCTAATTTTTATTAATTTGGTATCATTAAAAAAAAATAAAATGATATCTTTAAAATGAATATAATTTTTAATATATTTAATAAAAATTTCAAAATTAAACATTTTATTATTAGTTACTGGTTGGAGAATCTAAATTCATCACCACCATTTCTGATTTTGGTTAATTTTAATGAACAAAAATTTACTAATTTTATTAATTTACGTAATTTTGGTTAGTTTTGGAGAGAAATATTAAGGGGGAGAAAATAAAGAATGTTGGAGTTTGGATGAATAGCAAGATACTCTATATTTATGTTTTGAATAAAAAAATTGAAAGTATTAAGTTGGAGATGCTCTCACGTTGGTATCTATGCTTTTGGCTAATGATCTTGGGTCAAAATCATGTGTGAAATGATATTATTGAAACCTTAGCGTAACTATTATTTTTTCAGTAATAATTTAGATCCTTACAAAACATCACCTTTACAATCCTGCTCACTTGTAATTGGTCCAAATAAGAAAGAGAAAAAAAAAAAAAAAATACAAACATATTATTGGTCCACATCACTGTAGGGGTGGTGAAGGTCTCCCCAAAAGGAAGTCCCAAACATTATTCTTATTTTTTTCACAAAAATATATAATTTGTAATGACTTTTTGGTTTAATCTAATGCATAGAACTCTCTCAGAAGAAGAGTAGCACCAAGCATATTGAGCTAACTCAGAGCACGTTTGCAATGTGGTTATTGTTTTAACTTTTTATGAAAAAATATATAAAAAAATGTAAAAAAAACCAATATGATTGAGTGCTTTAGCCAAAAAAAAAAAAAAAAAAATCCCAAACATCCCCCTCAATCTAGGTTTAAACCAATTTATCATTGTTGTGGTGTTTTTTTTTATCACATTAGTCCTACTCATTGCAAATTAAATAGGTTTCTTAGATCACATGTTCATCATCAACATAGGAATGAGAACAAAAATTTGCTTTATCAATTTTGTGTTCTTGATAAATTGTTGAAATTTTTCAAAAAATTCAAATCTAAGGTATATTCTTAAAAATTATGATCACAAGAATACCAACCAAAATGCCAAGGGAAGTCTAGAACACAACCCAAGAATAAATATAGATCACATGTGAATTTTTTGAACATTTTTGTATCTGTTATTCGCATAGCATTACCGGATTTGACATATATATGGCAGGTTATTAGAAATTTAAGATGAAATTTTTTAAAAATACATGTACAAATAAAAAAAAAAAAAATAGAAAGAGAGAATATTATAATGATTAACTTTTTATACCGAACTGTTTATTATTTGACATGACATTTTTTTTTAATCGATAAAAATCAATAGTTAATATGAAAGTTAGTCTTTCCATTATCTACAAAACACTAAATGCTTGACTCCTTAATTAAACTTCCATAAAGAGAGTTGAACGCATGACCTCTCCCTAAGGACTTAGGCACCGTTTGGCAAGAAGAGTTTGGGGCTTTTTTGGCTATTTTAGTCACAAAAGACAAAATAGGCTATTTTAGCCACAAAAAACAAAACATCACATCCAACCCATAATCATTATACTCTTCTTTCACAAAAAAAGTCAAAAAAGCCAAAAAGTCAAAAAGTCCTTCCCAAACCAAGCTTTTTAGCCCAGGCTAAAATAGCCAAAAAAGTCAAAAAGCTAAAAAGTCAACCCACTTCCCAAACCAACCCTAAGCCCTTACGAAAGTTAAGATGACCAATTAAATTAGGTCTAATAATTTGACATGACATCTTATTGAAATTCATGTATTAGTATATTGTATGAAAGTTGAGATCTATCACTCTTGATTGAAATCTTCTATATTATCATTTAAAGATTATGAAAAAACTCATTTTAATGAATGTAATGATTTTTTCTTTAATTATAATAATAATAAATTTACACAATTACAGTTTGACCTCCTTCAAATTATCATTTCAATTTTAAAGAGCGATTCGCTTGATGGGGGCATGATAAGGAATCTCTCTCAGCTCAATCTTCAGAGCAAGCAGCCCTAGCACGAGTGTGCACACAAGCTAATGGTGTGTCACAGCATTGGAGCAACGCTCTTGTAACAGAATTACCTGAGTCAGTTGTACTTGGTGTTGGTTAGATATTAGTTAGCTAGTGAGTTAACAAACTCTAGTTTAGTTAACCAAAGTGTAACAGATGAGTATATATTATCTAACTCGTGTATCTCTTTAATCAAGTTGAATTAGGTGAGTTTATCTTGATATCAATTTTGATAATTTAAATTATTTACTTTTTAAAATTTATTAAGTAAAATATTCATATAAAAAATAAAAATAATTAGATATCGATAGTTATATGTTTGAATCATATTTGTTTTTAAAAAATGAACGATAAATATAATTTTAAGAATAACTGTTTATTTTTCAAATACAAATTTGATTCAAATATAATTACTGATATCCGATTATCTTAATTTTTTATATATATATTTTACTTAATAAGTTTTAAAAAGTAAACGGTTTAAATTACCGAAATCAGCCAAAAAATGAGTTTGCCAAATCTAAACCCTCTCTCAAACTAAAATGACTAATTTGAGAGAAATCAAACTCATTTTTTTAGCCATTAAATAAATAATATAGATCTTCTATAATTATAAAAATATTAAGTTATTTGATTAAAAAAATTGATCATTACAACATTAGTGTTCAATTTTTTTGGTTTATTGTCACAAAAAAATAAAAAATATCATGTCATATATGAAAAAATTAAAAAAAAAAAAAGTTCAAATTCTGAATTGGACGGTGCTTTTTGCGCCTGTGGGGCCTACCACAAATCTAATTTCAATAATTCAAACCGTCAATGTGTAGGACTCGTCAAATACTTCATCCTTGTAAAAAAAAACCCGCTGATCGAATATCGATAGCCACTTGATCAGAACACATTTTTGTTAATAATTTATTTTTAAAATTATATTTACCATTAATAGAAATATGATCTGATCAAGTAACTATCGATATCCGATCAACGTGATTTTTTGCAGGTAAGAAGTACTCAACAAGTTCTTATCATTGAATAATTCAGATCATCAAAAATGGACATGTGGTGAGCCCCATGGGCCTAACAATAAACTTCAGTCCAATTTCGAACAGGAAGTCTAATCCTAAAAAAACAAAAATGACAATCTAGTGCTACTCAAAATTTGAGAGGTAGTGGCCCCGTTTGGGAATAGACTATTTCAGTTGACTTTATTTATTCATTTATTTTTAAACTATTTTAGCCTGGTTAAAAAAAAAAAATAGTTTGGGATGATAGTTTTTTTTTCTTTCTTTTTTTTTTCTTTTGGTAGTTGATTTGATAGTTGTGAGAGAAAAATTAAGAGCTTGTTTGGGGTGTACTAAAATAGCACACTTTTTTTCTTGTTATGTTTTTTGAGTCAATCATCTTTTTAATTTTTTACACTTCTGTTCGTAAAATGTCAAAAAATGCACTTATTAAGATCATCCTAAACAATTCTTAAAAAGAATATGATTTGAATGTGACATTTTATCTTATTAGTTATTTTAATTTATTAACTATTTTAGCCTAAACCCAACTGAAGGGCAAAGTATAAACGACTCAGATCCAAGCCTTGGGCTAGTCCATACCACTAAGCCCAAACCCAAAATGGCTATCTGAATGGGCTAGATATCCACATGGGCCAAACGAGTGAGCCCATCTCCACACGAATTAACCTGCCAAGTCCTCAAGCATTTGGGCTAGACACAGGCCAACCCAGGCATGGTCCTAAGCTAGGCCGAACCCTTCAGTAGAACCAAAGTGGGCCGAACTTGCTCAAGGCCATCTGAATGGGCTAGCCTATCTCTATGAGAAATCTTATAAAAGGTCGAGCCGATGAATAAGAGGAACCAAGTTAGGGAACTCTCAAGCAGACATGGACAATGTGAATACATACATGTGCACAGTGCCACCTAGGTTGGTCTCCCATTCTTAGAATCACAAAAACAATTAACAAAGGAAATGTATGCATGGTTACAATGAGCATATGTCTCCATGGTCAACTACCTTGTGATCCTCCATCTTGGGAAATGATAAAGAGAGCTGTTACCCAAAAAGTAACCTAAGAGGGGGACGAATTAGGTTTTTACAAATTAAAATCAATAATACCCCCATAAGAATTATAACTAGTACAACAAATAATTAACAAGCACAATGATGAACTTAACAGTAAATGATCAAGCAAAATAACAATGAAGTATAGCTAATATGGAGAATAAATCAAATGACTAACACATGAATATCAGATAGCTATAGGAGTAGTAGGAAAGTGAAAAGATTAAGGAAGAGAATGCAAACAAGATTTATAGTGGTTCGGCTTCAATCAAATCTACGTCCACTCCTCAAGCTTTACTTGAGATTTTTCACTATCTTCTAGCTTCACAGGAGTGTTACTAACCTCATAAACATGGAGAAATCCTCCACATATTTTCTACTTTCACAAGGGTGTTAGTAACCTCATACACATGGAGCAATCCTCCACAGATTTTCCCTAGCTTTACAGGCTTGCTAGTGACCTTATAAAAGATTGGAAATGATGGTTTTTGCTTTCAAAGAAAGCTTGCAAAATATCTCTCACAGATAGATATACAATGTTGAAGCTTAGAAGTTATATTAGTAAACCTCTCATAGTTATATGTGCTTAAGGCTAAAGCTCAATTACTGATTCTGAAGATGAGTGATGTATCAAGGTTGAACACTACTTCAGATGCTCAGAGAGATGAAAGATGTGAGTGATAAATGATAAGAAAATTTTCTTCGTTCGTTGTTCACTTCTCTGTCTTTGCTCTTCACATCAGAGCTCTTTATATATAGCAGAGCTTAGTGCTTTGTTCTGTCTACCAAGCCCATCTTCTTCTTCCCGTTGAGGAGATGGGATGATGATATATATATCATCATTGTCAGCCTTTCTCTCTAGCTCATGTGAGTTTTGCCCGTTGGAAGATAGGTGTGAATTAGCTAGTCGTTGCAAAGTTGAACTATGAAAAATAGCCATTGCAGAACTGATTCAGCAGGTGGTCATCCTCCTAGATGTCGTAGATGGAGTTTTGTTCTTGGTGGTCATCCACCAAGACGTCCTCCCAGATGTCCTTCCGGATGTCTGGTCATGTCTTGGTCGTAAAGAATGATTGCAACAGTCAACAAGCATGCTGCTGGTTTGACAGCCGAAGCGAATAGAACTGAAACAGGGCTGAACTAGGCTGATTTTGGCCTAGCCGGTCTTCCCCTCGGACGTCCACCCAGTGTAAATTCAGTCTCTTTTGTTTTGGCTGCTTCTACTGCTGCTGTTGTTTGCTGCTATTATGTGACCTTTTTAACAGTTGTTTAACCTCCTTTTTAGCCTTCAAAAACATAGAAACACTAAGAGAATCATAGATTATAATGATTTAATGAAACAATAAGTTTCAATTATAATCCATCAAAACAATGCTTTTACTTTTGCTGTTGCTGTTTGTTGCTTGGTTCTTGCTTGTTTAAGCTAAAATTTTGGCCTCTAGTAAACATAAATAAGACAAAATGAAGATGAATTATGATGTTAAATTAATTATAAGATTTTAAACAATTTAACTCTTCAATTAAATCAAAACACGAATCAAAACAAAATCATCAAAATCAATGTTATTAATGCGTTAACTAACAAGAGCCTTGAGACATCCAAATTCCATGAACCCATCTTGGGGAACAAGCAAGGTCTTCTATATAAGCAATCATTCTCTTCATATTGAGGGTAAATGAACTTTTTCTATCTAACTCATCTCAACTCAAATACTCTTTCTCTTCATCTCTCAACACCTAGAGAGAGTTTTTCATCTTCTTTGATCACTTATTCCCACACTGGAGCGGCTTTCCAGCCAACCCCGGTCGGGCAGCTCTAACGGTGCTTTATTTTGCAGGCACTCAGTTTCTGGATAGTTTGGGTCAGATTCAGAGCTCTGATCCAATTTCATCTAGTGTGGTATTCGGTATGGACAATTGGTGTAGTGAGCGTAGAGATCTTTCATTTTTGAATTCTACAATTGACTCCGGCAATGGGAACTGAAGACATCCCTCCTTTTGCATCAACTCTTCTGACAAAGAAAATGAAGGATAAAGGCTTGGTGTTGTCGATGATTCTGGAGGAGCGGACCGAAAACAACGATTGGACTCCAGATTCTGTTGAGCATCGTTGAGTTTTTATTGGAGGTTCTTCCCGCCATTTCATGTTCGAGAAGGATTACAGAGATCAAATTATTGATTCCATGGGGCTAGAGATTCAAGAGCTGAAGTCATAGTTTAAGAAGATAATGGACAACCTGACGGAGAAAAGGACTGATGCAAAACATTCTTGTCTGCGCCAAAAGAGTCCATCCCTGGAACCACTAGGAAAGGAAGGCCATGGAAATGATTCTAGGCAACATAGTCAACTAATTTTGGTACATAGTGAAACAACAAGCAGCCATATCTGTGGTTTATGCCAGAGGAATGCCAGGAGACAGAAAATAGTAAGCCAACAGACGGAGTATCCTCTTCGCCCTCAAGACCTCTACACTTGGTTGACCAGAAACAGATTGAATGAACAATGGAATGAACGAGATAGGCAACATCTCGACCGTACTGTTTATTAGAGAGAGTATCGAGCACTGGATCGGCTCGTCTCTTTTTCTTTCTTTCCTGATATTGAAGCTTTGGAATCTCTAAAGAAATTCACTCCACCGAAGTTCACTTCGTATGATGGGAAGTCAAACTAACTTACACACATCTGTCATTACCGATAGATGATGTCTCTGTGGAACCGAAATGACATACTCATGTGCAAGGTCTTTCCATCAAGCTTGGGAGAGTCCGGCTCCAATGGTTTGATCGTTTTCTTACTGGATCGATTTATGATTGGAAGCAGCTCTTGGAGTAGTTTTTGGCTAGATTTGTCTTTAATACCAAAATCTCGAAGGAGCTAGACACCTTGTTTAGCCTCTGGAAGGAAAAAAAGGAAACATTGCGTACCTACGCAAGGAGGTACTGGGAAGAGTAAACCGAGTTAGAAGAGAACATCTACAGCGAGCAGATGACGGTGATGTCCTTCAAGCACGACTTGCATACAGACATCAAGTTGAAGCAGTCATTGACCAAGTGCCCAACTATCACCATGAAGGATCTTCGGGCCAGAATTGAGTAGTACACCTGTCTTGAGGATGAATAGATTTCAGTTGAAGTGGCATTAGCCGAGTAACAGAATTGGGGGGACCATAGGAGAAATGCCCAAGGGGAACCTTGTGAAGTTGTAGTAAATGAGATAGACAAATCTAAGTTCCACAAAGCAATCAGTATTGTGTTTAAAGAGTTGATCTATTGTATCATGGTGAAAATCAAGAAGGAACCATATTTCATTTGGCTAGCGAAGATGTTGGGAGATCCAGCTCGGTGTAATCAGAAACTGAGGTGCACTTATCATTAGGATAGGGGGACACATGAGGCAGAATTGTAGAGCATTGAAGCAGCATTTGGAGGATCTAGTAGTTGTTGGTACCTTCAGGAGTACGTTGATCCAGATAAGACTGTGGCTAAACTAGGGAACCCACCGCCATAGTAGAATGTCGAACACCCCCTCATCTGGTCATCAACGTAATCCATGGCATGACCAATCCCAAATGGAAGGAAGTGCTTCGAAGAGAAATAGAAAAACCTGCTTAGCTTTAGTAAGTCATGTCAATCGGTCTAGCACTCAAGAAGGTTAGAGAAGAACCTAAATTTCCTTTATGTAATGTTTCATTTGCTGAAAAAGTTTAGAAAGGATCCAACATCCACACACTAATGCATTGATTATTACTATTGAGATTGGAAAGTGATTTGATGTGAAAGGAGTCTTAGTGGACCAGGGTAGTGCTGCAGACATTTTATATTATGACCTATTTAGGAAACTCGATCTTACTGAGCAGAATCTCACTTCGGCAACGACACTGCTAGTCAACTTCAACTCTTAGTCAAAATGGCCTCTCGACAAGGTAACCTTACCTGTCATGGCTAGAACAAGTATTCTTCAGATCGAATTCTTGGTTATAAACACTCCACCTCCCTACAACGCCATCCTTGGCCGACCTTAGATCCATCGAATAAATGCAGTCCCCTCAACCTATCATCAGTTCATCTGTTTCTCGACGGAGCATAGAATTATATAGATCAAGGGAGACCAATTTGTTGCGAAGCACTATTTTATGGCTGCCATGAAGACAAAACAGCTCTGTGATCAGGTCCAAATGGTGGGAGTGGCAGATTAGCCTATATTGGAAGATTTAGGAGGAATTCCAGCTGAGAAAATGGTAGAAGTCCTGGAGAAAATTCTGGTGGAAAAAGGTGAGCCTGAGAAATACTTCCTTATCGGTACCTCACTTAACACTGACGAGAAACTTCAGTTGCTGAACCTGTTCAGGGAAAATATAGAGTTATTTGTATGGTTGGCCTCTTGGGTATACTGCAAGGTGTGAATGCTGGAACTCTCGGAGTACCTTTTCTCTCCAAGACTCTAGCATAAAAAGGCGGTCTAGATATCTCACACTTGAATCCGAATGAACATTCAAACCCTTTTGTACCTTTCCACTAGAGATCTTCCCTTGGAAAATCTCTACTTTGTGATCAAACTATTGTGCCTCTATAACCCGTCTAAGGTAGGTTATGTAACTATAGTAAATAAAGTGGCCAACTCAACGGACTTGCCAAGATGCAAGTCAAACTCGCCGATCGTGCCCAATATCTCCCATTCTCAGATAGCAATATTCGCTACTCTACTCATGGATTTCCTACTCGTAACATCGGCCACTACATTAGCCTTCCCCGGATGATAATGCAACTCAAAATCATAATCCTCCATAAACTCCATCCATCTCCTCTGCCTCAAATTCAAATCCTTTTGTGAGAATAGATATTTCAGACTCTTGTGATCATAAAACACCTCAAATCTCTCCCCGTACACATAATGCCTCCATATTTTTAAGGGAAAGATCATTGCCGCTAGCTCTAAGTTGTGCGTAGGATAATTTCTCTCATGGGTTTTTAAGTGCCGTGAAGCATAGGTTACAACTTTCCCTTCCTGTATCAATACACAACCAAACCTTCCTGAGACGTATCACAATAAACTGAATAACTCAAACTCCTCTCCGGAATAATCAAAACTAAAGCAGTGGTGAGTCTAACCTTAAGCTCTTGGAACAACTTTTCGCATGCCTCACTCCACATGAATCCAACTCATTTCCTTGTCAACCTAGTCAACGGCGAAGCCAATCTAGAGAAATCTTTCACAAAACGTCGGTAATACCCACCTAAGCCCAAGAAACTCCATATCTCAAAGGCATTCTTAGGTTGTTCCTAATCTTGTATTGCGTCTATCTTAGATGATCACTCTTTCCCCGAACACCACATGGCCTACAAACTTAACTTTATTGAACCAAAACTCACATTTCCCAAACTTATCATATAGATAGTGTGCTCTAATCAACTCAAGTACAACCCGCAAGTGTTTCTCGTGTTCCCCCTCGAAGGGTGAGTAGACTAAGATGTCGTTGACAAAGACGACCATGAATTAATCTAAGAATTCATGAAAGACTCGATTCATCAAATTTATAAACAAAGCCGGTGCATTGGTTAGCCCAAAAAGTATCACTAAGAACTCGTAATGGCCGTACCACGTACAGAATGCCATTTTTTGAATATCCCCCCTCCTTCACCCTCAACTGGTGATACCCTGATCATAAATCAATCTTCGAAAAGCAACGTGACCCCTTTAACTGGTCAAACAGATCATCTATTCGTGGTAATGGGTACTTATTCTTAACAGTTACTCGGTTCAAATTTTGGTTATTAATGCATAGCCGCAATGTGCCATCCATCTTCTTTGCAAAGAGAGCCGGTGCTCTCCAAGGTGAGGTACTAGGGCAAATAAAGCTCTTATCTAATAATTTCTGAACTTGCACCTTCAACTTACACAACTTGATTGGCACAAAACTATATGGTGCCATGGAAATGAAAGTCGTGCCTGGCGCTAAATTGATAAAGAACTCAATCTCTCTTTGTGGTGGTAACTCTATAAGATCCTCTGGACAAACATCAGAATACTCTTGAACTATTCTCGGCAAATCACTCCAAACTGTACTACCCTCATCAGCTACCGAAATGGCCAAAAGAAAAGTCAACTCTCCTAAACCCTTAAGGTTATATAATGGAAGAATAAAACTATCATCCTGGTCACACATAAAGTGGAAACATTCTCCTGATGGTGTACACACAGACGCCCTCTTATGATGGCAATCTATCGAAGCCCCCAAAAATAAGTCAACCAATCTATACCCAAAATCACATCAAAAGCATGCATATCAAGAACAATAGAATAAAAAAAAGAGTCGACGATCTGCGACCTCAATTTCACAGGAGCAGCATACTTGACCCAATGCCACTCAACCCCCAATAGGTGTCTCAACAAACAGAGGAGACTCCAACTGATCAAACTCTAACCCCAAAGCGGATGCAAAAGAATATGAAATAAAGGAATGAGATGCATCAGTATCAATCAACACGTTGGCTACGGAATTGAATAGCAAAAAGTTACCTCTCACAATAAGAGGTACCGACAATTGCTTTGGCGTGGTCATAGCATACACACGCCTTGGAGGCCTTTGATCAATTTGCTCACCCCTCAGAGCATAGGCCTAAAGAACTAACTAAGTCGAAATGGCTCCTTGATTGGCTCTCGAGGCTTGAACAGACTGAGCTGGTTGATAGGTCTGTGTTTGCCTCGAACCAAACGCACCAGATATGCCATCCGAATGAAGGTAAAACCTCCTTAAATGCCCAGACAACCCACACTGATAATAGGTAGGCAGCTGCCTTCTCCCTTGGCCCTAACTCTGTGACCAAGTCAAAGACAGTGTAGACTGTTGCCCTCTTTCTCTCTGCGAGCAAGCTGGAGACTTGTAGCCCAACTAGCCGCACTTGAAGCATGTGAACCCACTCTGGTTACCTTTTTCCAAACCTGAACTCGGCACAGGAAAGATGGACCTAAACTGCAAGGCCTATGACTGTTGTAGGGTAGAACCCTTCTACCTCTTATTGTCCCTCACATCCCCTTGAGACTCATGCCCTTTCTTCTTGGAGCCTCTCATCTGTTCTTTCTCTACCTAAATCACCACTTCCAAATGGGCCGCCGATTCGACAAGGTACCCATAATCCCAAATCGTAGACTCAACCACCTTGAAAAGGAGCTCGGTCATCAATCTCTTCTCGGACTCGATCTAACAGCGTTCTTCCATTGCCACAAGTTCTGGTGCAAACCTTGAAAGGCTAGTGAATGCCACCTTAAACTCGGCCACATGTGTGCTCAACTGCTTGAGCTTCAAAAATTGTTCTCTCAACTTCTTCCTCGTTGTGGATGGTAAAAATTTATCCTGGAAGGCAGTAACGAAAGCCTCACAAGCCACCCCGATACAACCCATCGTAAACTTCCACTATTGACCTGTGCCACCCTTCGGCTGAAAGGCTGCCAAGGTCACCCTCTAACTACCGTCTTCAATGCCAAGTATCTGAAACGTCTTTAGCATCTGCTCAACCACTCATCGATCTTCAATGGCTCTTTCGAATCCCTAATGAACTCGTTCAAATTTGATCAGAAGAATTCCCTCTTCAGAAAAGATGGCCCTATCTCCGCAACATGGGCCTAGACTTGATTCTCTGCTTTGAGAATGTTTATGGATTCCTGCAATGCTCTTGTCATTTCTCAGGTTAAAGCACCCATGGCTTGCTGACTTGTTGGCTCGGCCATGTTGGCCTAACCAATTCCCTGCTCTTGTGCCAAAATTTCATCCAAAATCGGCCACCTAGGCCGCCTAGGCCTGCCATGCCTACCACCACCTCGTCCGCATCTTGATATACTAATGAAGGTAACACAAAATTTAACATATTCACAATGTGCCATAACTAATTCACACATGTCTTACGACAGTGGACTACACACTAATTTCACTCCACGTAAGCACTGAATCACATATTCACAAACGAATTTATTTTATAGATAATGACCGTTCCGCGACATTGCCAAAGTTCCTGTAAGAATAAGCAGTGATCAAGTGCTCTTCTAATAGGATTTCTAGGAATTCGTAGACTAAATTCCATACTCACTTAATCACATAAACATATTATTACATAGGATACCAGGTATACGTCTATCATTATCTAGCGAGACAAACCCATTATGGTAATAACTACTTCCCATGAGCCCAAAGTATTCAAACTCGGTAAGCTCTGATACTACGTTGTAATGCCCCCAAATAATAACTACAGATAATCCCATACAGTATGCTAATTATGCGAAAACTAATACTATTTTGTTCTTTCATTAATTCATTGATAATCATTACAAAAGGTACCACATGCATTATACATTCACAAACCTTAGATTATGAATTTATAGCATGTGACACTAAGCGATATAAAAGAAATGAAATGAAATTCAGAGAAGTTCATGCCTTAGTGGCTACATGCTTCCAAAACGACGCTTGGTTACAACAAAAGTGGGTCAAGCCCAAAGTAAGTAAAATGCCCGGGACTAATACAAAAGATATTTACAATAAAAGAAAAAAACAAAATGAGCCTTCAGCTCCACGATCCTCTCAAGTCCTTGGCGGAGGCATACAATCAGCATCAGAAAGTTAGTTTCCACATAGGGTGAGCTAAAGCCTAGTAGAGAATACTTGAACACACTGTATAATGCTTAACAAAATCATATAGTTGTAGCTTGACTTTCGTGCTCCTTTCGGATATGATAACCCTACAGTTTGGACTCCGCGGTTCTGAATCTGATTTCACAAGTGCAATGCGAAATAGATAAATACAAAAGAGTCCAAATCCGACAAATCTTTTGGAAAATCGATTTTGAATCAAAATGCTAAAAATGGACTACTTTGCCAGATTACGGAGTCGCCACCTAAATATTTTTAAAAAATTTAGGAAAACCGAGACTCGTGCCAAAGGCCACTTATCCGTCATCACCAAAGTGTCTCGGCTCAGAAACTTAGGTACGAGAGAGGAAGGTCATGAATTGAGCACCCCACTTGCCCGATCAAAGATCGGCCTCTACTAATCATGATGTGATTCTTATTTACATTATATGCTCTTATTCCGGTTATTAGGCTAACATTACTATGTGTTGCACACAAGTATAGACTAAAATTTGCAAAAATTGGAACATTTGATTTCATGTTTGTTTTTGAAAATTATTTCGAATATGTACCACTTGAAAAAGTGACAGCATATGTGTATTACTCAAATTATCCCAATTCAAAGCAATTAGCCTTCATCCACAGGCATTCAAACAATTTTATCACTTAAGCATTTAGCCTCATGGCAAGCATGCTAAACATGGCAGCAAACACACTCATGCGATATGCTAAAGCAGTAAAATGCTCACCTAGTACTCCGAGGCGAGCCAAAACAAGCAAAATATAATTAAAAAACATGCGTGCCCCTAATTAATGCAATATGTCTAATGCAACACATGCAAGATGCAATTAATAGGCTCGGCTACTAATATAACATGTGAATCAATTTGATAGCATGCTGTTTAAACACATATTCAACGAAGTAATAAACAACAATGCTTATTAGAATGATGAACTGAGCCTCGATTCATGCAAGACAAGTGGATGCAAATCATAGAATATGCTAAATGAAACGTGGTATTCTATTCTATCCATCATAAGCAAATAAATAAAATGGAGACAGACGTGGGATTGAAAGACATACACATTATTACATATTTCGCCCTCGCACAAGAGGGTCCGAATGAATGTCCTAGCTAAGTTAACTAATTATTACAACAACGAATTTACCTAACTATTCTAGCTAATTAAATAGTTACAACACTAAATTAAATCAACTAGCTACTCTAACTAATAAATACAACTTAACTAATTAAACTAACTAACTAGTTACATTACGGAATTAATTAACTAAGTAATTAATTACAAGTTGTACAACAACACACTACTATTAACAAATGTAACGGGTCCCGAGGGGCAAGGAAATGACTTATGCATGCACATGAATTTCTCCCCCAAGAATGCCTCTGCACTGTTTTGGCACCTCAGCCTCTGCTCTGCTCTGTGAAGGAGGTGGTACTGCTTGGCTAAAAAGATGGCCGGCAGGCCAGAAGTGGTGGCCAGCCACCCACTAATAGTGGCCTGCTGTCCACTAAAGGTGGCTGTAGACACCCCATTTTTGACCGTCCTCAAGACTTGGACGTCACCGCTTGAACACTCGGTGATCATCCATGTTTGTGTTCGTCTTGAGTTCCCGGAGGTCTCGGCTACGCGCCTTGCCTCAGGATCTCTCGACTCGATTGTTTCGTGTCTGGTTTTGCACCAAACACTTGTGCTTTGCCTTGGAGGGGCAGGGAATGGCTTGTGGGCCATCCCCATACTCCACCGGCCATGGCTTGAGGCCACCGGCACTATAGATGGCTAGCCGGCTATCTTTTTTTGGTCAATTGCATTTTTGGCCGGCCGACCACTGTGCATATGCTTTTGCAGATATTTTCATGCAGCTGGCATGCACTTTCACCCCCTCCATACACGCGTATGGAGGGATTGCCCTCTTGTTAGCTTCCTTTGGAAGCTTTACAAGACTAAATTGTCTATAAGAGGAGGTCTCCTCTCCCTTCTTTAGGGTTAGACAACATTTTTCCAGAGCTTGAGCTTTAGGGTTAGGGTTTACATATATCCTCCATCTCTATATCTCTCTCTCTTTTGTTTTGTGTGTGTTTAGGCTTATTATTGCTCACAAACACCCACCATTACACCTTACCTTGGAGCTGAGGCCCTTGGAGGTTGTTCTTGGAGGTTTTGGACTGATTTGAACCTAAAGAACCAGTTGGTCCACCGTTTTTGAAGAGGGTCTACAAGGGTAAGACTTTTGTCCCTTTTTACCCCATTTTTGCATACTCTTTTTGCTTATCTTGTAACTGTTTTTGAGCTTTGTGTATAACATATAAAAGTTCTGTTTTTGGGTTCTCTAAATAGTTGGTTAAGGTTGCTTTAAGCTTTGGGGTTGTTTGACCCCTCTTAAGCCTTGCTAGGCTCTATTTTGTGCCATTTTGGTTGAGCTCCGGGACCATTGTGTTTGGGCCTCCTCACCACTGAAATATTGAGAGATTTCAGAGGTGAGGATGGTGCCTTGAGGTCCTAGGAAGGAGAGGGCCACCCCCTCTCCTTGTTGTCCTTGAAAAGGGCCTTTTTTTGCCTCATGTTTGAGCATCTAATTTAAGTGCATGTTGGCCATGTCTTAAGTGTTATTTGGTAGTATTTTGCCATGTATTACCTCTGTTTTTGCTTGGTTTTGGTACACCATGCTTGCTTAGCATACATGCCTTGTAATGCCATGATTTGCCTCAATACATGCATAGCATTTAGACTACCATGCTCATGTGTTTTGGCCAAGCTTTGTGAAGCTTATATGCTTATTTTAATGTGTCCAAGGTCTGTTTTTGGTCATTCGGGTCATTCATGTTTTGCTTTGCATAGCTACCATGTAATCCCCCTTTGCATGCCTTGATGCATTGACCATGAGCATGCCATCCTTGCATCATTTCAGTGGTTTGGAACCACTTACCATGTTATTTCAGTCCTTATAACATGCTTGCATACTTGCATTTGATACTCCTTTGTTGCTTTAAAAGGTTGTTGTCTTATGCCCCTTGTTTAGGCCTTTGAGTATGCTTGCATGTTTAAACCACTTAGATGCCATCTTGGTGTTCCCTTAGCATTGTCTAGGTTTGCCTTGAACCTGTTTTAAGTCCTCTTGGCCTTGTGAGGCTTGGTTGACTTAGTCATGGTTTAAGTCTCCTTGGCTTGCCTCAAGTATTTGGACCAATTACATGCCATGCTTGTCTTGTTTGCTTGGTTTGGCACCATTTTGACATGATTTCAGAGCTTAATGTGCATGCTAATTGTCCATGTTTAATCTCTTTCAAGTGTGCTTGGAAGTTGCCTTTATGTGCCTAGGTGTTGGACCTTATTTGCATGCATGCTTATATGTGCATTTGGCCTCATTTCCTTAGTTGTTGGCCACTGTTTTAGGCTTGTTTGAGGGCTGCCTAATTTAGTTTAAGTCCATCCCTTTGCTTGTTTGCATGCTCACCCTGTATGCTTCTTTGCATTTCCATGGTTGCATGCTAGCTCACATGCTTAGGATTGCATTGCATGAGCATGCATGCTTGACCTCTTGAAGTGAGTATGATAGAGGTTGGGCCTTCTTGTGTGTTTATGTGCATTGCATTCTATATCAAAATGTACACTTGATTCTTTGGGCCATCATGCATGGAAATGCGTGATTGGTGGTCCGAAAATCGAGGCCCATCCTCATTTGAGTCATACATATGATAAGGAGTGTGGTTAGTGCATACATTGCTTGAAATGCATTACCATGCGAAGTATTGTCCTCTGCTGCTGTCAAATCAGTTTCTGCAGGGAGATTTGGCCGGCCGGCCATCTTTAGTGCCGATCGGCCATCCATTGTTGGCCGATGGAGTATTTTGTGGCTGGTGACCATTATACATGGCCGGTGACCAATCCCTTTAGCCGGTGGTGTTCTACAGCACTCAGAGAAGCAACCCTAGGACTTGTGCAATCTTCAGAAGAGGATAACAGCCAAAGCAGAGGCATCTTGTGCATGGCAGTGACTTCCAAGTGGAACCAAGCGCGCATGCATTGGACCCTCTTCCCGAGGCTGCTGTTTACTGCTTAATTATATTCAATTGATTTGTCAATTAATTAGTTGTTCTGTAATAATTAATTAGCTTGTAGGTTAATTAAATTGTATTATTCTTTCGGCCTCTCCGAGCGAGGGCAAATTTATAATAAGTGTGGGTGCGTGTGTGCATGTCTTCCAAACCCCCACTTCTTCCTCCCTTTTACTTACCTGCTTTTGATGGTTAGTATTAGGGCATATTTAAATTAGCATACCTTATGCTGTGCATGCGTGCATCCATACATTTGTCTTGCATGCACTGGGCTCAGCGCATTATGCTAACTGCATAAGTATTTCAAATCTAACTTGAATTCGCATGTCATTCTTAGATTAGCCGAGCCTATTCTAGCGACATTCTGTATGCGTTGCATCAGCCATTTTAACATGAACTAGGGTCACGCATGTTTGCTAACTAGTTTACTGTTTTGGCACGGAGTACACTGTAAGTATTTTATGCTTTAGCATCTCGCATGAGTGTGAATGTTAACATGACAGCATGTTTACCATGTGGCTAGATGCTTATGTGATATAAACTGCCTGAATGCCTGTGGGTGAAGGTTGGATTGTTTGAGTTGGAACAACTCATTGAAATCCGTATTTTAGCCTACTTGCGAGTAGCAAATTCCAAAACGTTTTCCAAACAAACAGATATGCAATGTTTCGTTCCAAGTTAGACGATCTAGTATATACTTTTGTGTTGTGCGCATCACATAGTAATTCTAGCTAATTAACTGGAATAAGAACGCATAACGTTTTCAAAGTAGGATATCACGGTTAGTAGAGGCCGATCTTTGGATCGGGCGAGAGGGGGTGCTCATAGCTGACCTTCCCCAATCGTACCCAAGTTCCTGAGCCGAGGCAACTTTGGTGATGACGGACACGTGGCCTTTGGCACCGAGTTAGGGTTTCCTAAATTCCCCCATTAAAAAATATTTAGGTGGCGACTCTGTATCTGGCAAAGCAGTCCATGTTTGGCACTTCTTTCAAAAAAATCTGTTTCTCAAAACGATTTGCCGGATTTGGACTCTTTGGTTCAGATTTAGAACCGTAACTAAAACGAGTCCGAACTGTGGTAGCATAAGTCCCTCGGGACGCGTCCACAGTGGCCTGCCGGACACTAATGTTGGGTTTCTCCTGCTGTAACAGAGCACAAACAGAGCATCCTCAGGGGATGTTTGTCCACCCTACCCCTCTGTATCATCAAACAGCTCAAAGGAGTGGTAGGCTTGATTCGCAAGCCATCAACCGGTGTAAATTCATTGCATGATGGCTTATGAACCAAGGGATACAATTTCAATAAATGCACAATTAAAGACTCACGAACCCCCTCCCTATCATGATATTGATCAAGGGAACCGGTTGACATTGAAACTTGAACCATTTTCATCACTAACAAGTATGAAACGACTCAAGACTCAATGGGTTCAATTAAATTCAAATTGAACCCAAACCATTTTATTATCTTGCTCCATTTTATTCCAATTTTATTGCTTCTTTTAATTACCTTTCCATTCATTAGTCATTTTAGTCCAAAATGAGCATTAAGTCCACTAATGGAAAGACGTATCAAACAAAGGATTGTTTTGGACATGAGAGAGATGTCATGCTGCTGGTAATGAACCTCCGAAGAGATTAAACCATTAAGCACAACAATCTCTATCTCAAGCTTAAACAAACAATCGTTTGAAACAACTCTCAAAGCAAGGAAGAAACCAAGAAATAAGAGAAGTACAGAGATGATTAGAGATGAACACAAGTATGGAAAGCTTGAAATAAACGCTATCAACTCAAATAGGTTGGTGTCTAATGCCTAAAACACCAAACCTATGGGGACCGTTATACTACAAGCATGCTATACAAAGAATAAATGAAACAACTAGCCTAAAACAGTCCTAACATAGCTAAAAACAATTCTGGAAATTACATGGAAAAGCTTGAAAATTAGCTACAACAATGGAGAAATTAAGCTAGTAAACAAGCACAAGGAGGGGAGGCTAACCCTCCATTTTTAGGACATTTTTAGCCTCTAAAAACCTCTGAAAATCAGTGGTAAAAAGCTAAAAAAAAAGTTGATGAAGAGATGGGAAATACAAGGGCAAAAGCTTAAGGAGACAAGGTTCAAATAATGGTGATTAACCCCTCCACCTTTGGTAGCTTTAAACCACAAGTTTCAGCCCATAAAAATAATGTAAAAATAGCCCAAAAATAGTAAGAAAAGATAGGAAAGAAATAGTGTAGAGATGCCCAAAATTATACCTCTTGAAGCAAGGTAACTCTTTTGTTAACAAACCTACAAGTTCTCACTCTTAAGGGTTGAGATTTGAGCTTAAAAACCTCAGCAAGAAGAGCTGAATTTTTGGTTTAGGAAGTGTAGAAAGAGAGTGTGTAGGTTGCAAGATAGAGAGAGGGAGAGATTTCCAAAAATTTGAATTTTTGGAATTTTTGTAACCTAATTTTAAGAGGGGAGGTCAAGTATATATAGAAAACCATGTGCCCAGGTTGAAAATATCGATATACATACAGCTGGTGCAGTGCATGCACCTGTGGGGGACAGCTGGCAACAAATATCTGCGTTTTACACAAGTAGGCGGCCAGCCACAAAAATTTGCTTCAAAGCCCGACTTCAAATGGGCATATCTCCTTCATCTGAACTCGATTTTAGGTGATTCTTAAGTCAAAATTGAAGCCCTAGAAGTCTACTTTCCAATGGTGGTGGTCTCACATCTAAATTCTAAGTGTACAAAGAGATATGCCTATTTTAGTGAAGGCTACTCATTTTTATCCTAACGGATTGATGCCCAACTTTTTCCCCAACTAGTTTTCTTCCCTCCCCTCCTATTTTCTTCAACTCCAAACCTATCAATAAGTTGTTTTTAAAGATTTTTCAAAGAGTTCATCTCCCTTTCATTTATTTCCACTTTGTCCTTGCTCCGTTTATCGAAAAGTACAATATTTAAAATGAAATGCTAGCCTCAGAATGTCATAGAAGCATTTAGAAAATATATTTTGAAAAAGAGGGTTTTAAGGTTTAAAATAGTTTTGGTCTAAAATGGGGTGTAAGGTTGGGATTTAGAAGCTCTTCTTGATGAAAAAATCGAGCGTTTGCACAACATAACTGTCATCATCGAGTGATCAACATGAGGCGCCCAAGTCTTAAGGGCGGTCAAAAATGGGGTGTCTACAATAGTGAATGTATATGCATGCCATTTACCAAAACGTTACACTTTACCTTTCAAAACAATGCAATGCCAAAATTATAAATCAATTCATAAAACCATACTTTTTAAATCAGAAAATAGAGCAGTGGATACACAACACTGAGAATCTTTAGGTACGTGTCTGCCAGGAGGCTATACAAATACTACCAAAGCCATTTTGCTGATACTAACCGGAAAGATCAACACCTAATCGTGCGGATTTCCAAACTTTTACCAAGGACACACAAGCCAACATAAATAATACGACAACAACATCCCCTAACCAGATTCACCAAGGTATTCACCCATTTTTCTCAAAACAATATTTTTTCAATGTATAAATATGAAACAATGTTCAATGCAAGATGTACGAGTAGTTGGTTTCAATTAACCTAATCATCATGCAATTTCTACAACAGTCAAAGTTATTCTCCACCAATAACCCAAAACAGATATCTCTATACAAAAGATAAATCTCCAACAACAATTATAATTTCATAATCTCAATATAGGAGTGAGAATACATATCCAACTCTACTCTCATCATCAACAGATACATCTTTTATCTTTTCAAAAACTTAACATCTTTCCCTTTTATTCTTAGTTCAAAACCAATAATTCCAACAAAATATCTATTCCTTTCAAAAACATATTTAAAGGACAAATTTTCAATGTTTCAACACAAACTTAACAATATACTCATTTCCACAACATTTCTCATGAACATATTTGAAAGCCCCCTTTTATATGCCCAAAACCAAACCCTAGATCAAACAATAACTCCCAAATCACTACACTTTTCAAGGAACGCATAACGAAGCTAAGAATCATACAAGGAGGTTGAATAAATCCTTCCCTCACGATTAGAAGGAGAGAAGAACATGACCCAACTTTTGACAGAGTCAAAAATGAAAACTTTTTTATTAGAATGTTCACCTTTACGAGCTTTACATTTTTCTCCAAAACAATATGGTAGCAAGACCAACAGATTTGGGTGTATAGGGGTGTTTAGACAAGAACTAGAGAGAGAGAGAGAGTGAAGAAATTTGGTAACCTTTTAGAGAGAAAGAGATCAAAAAGTGAAAGAAAATATATTTTTCCCATATTGATATACGCACAAATTGCTCGAGCGACCAAGTAATGGCTTGAGCGCACAATGACCCCCTCCCCATAGTTCAGACCTACAAAGATAATGCTCAAGTGAAAGAAAGACCGCTCGAGCGTCAAACACCGAATACCGCTCGGCTGACCAACCTAAGGCTCGAGCGAAGAACACCCTAAGGCTCGAGAGAAGAACACACCACTCCCAGAAGTTCAAATTGCAAACGGAGATACTGGGAGAAACCAAACACCGCTCGAGCGGAAAGACCACTCGAATGAACCTAAATAAAAACAAGCAGAAACTCTTTTGAAAAACTAACTCTCAACATGTTCAAAACACAACCGACAACTCCAAACAACTAATCCCAATCAACAAGAAGACCTCAAGAAGTCTAAACAATAATAATGAGTACTAGATTTTGGTTCAAAGAATATAAAATGGTCAAGTCTTAACCCAAGTCGCTGTAATATAAGATCCTAATAATTAATATTATAATGCATTTATTATTTGAATTTCTTTTTTTCTTTTCTTTTTTTAAGTTGAAATAAATAGATTAATTTTTTTTTCTACTTATTTATTCATATGTAAAAAAATTATTTATCTCTAAATTGTTAAGATATTATTAAAATATTTAATGAAAAAAATAATTTTTATTGATAAAATATTTTAAAAGAAACAATCTATCTAAAATTAATGTTAGATAACACCTTAATAATTTAATGGGTTTATTATATTTTCTACTCATAAACTATCACCAAATTGTTTGATTAGTCTTGAACTATCGATTGACTACCCAGTCCCTAAAGTATATAAATCGAAATCTATTTAGTCCCTAAACTATCATTTGTTTTCATTAAGTCCTTGAAATATTTAATTCAAACATATTTAGTCGCTGAAAATATTATAAAAATAAAATATATGTCCATAAGTATTATAACTTAGTCAAAAAACCTTACCTACTTAAAATTTTATTACAAAAAATTTTAATTTTTTTTCACAAAAAGTGTTTTATTTCATTGTGTGTTTAAATTAGTTTTAAAGTCTGGTTTTTCAATCTTACCAATAAAATTGTATGAGAAAAATTCATCAATATGATAGGGCTTTTTATTGCTAATTTATAATATTTATGGGCTTATTTTTTAATTTTTTAATTTTTTTTAGAGACTACATAAGTTTGAATTAAATAGTTTAAAGACTTAATAGATTCAATCGATAGTTTAGGAACTAAACAGATTTTGATTTATATACTTCTGGGACTAAGTAGACTCAATGGGACTAAGTATACAATTTGTTGATAATTTAGGGATAGAAAGTACAATAAACCCATTAAATTATTAGGCTTTTATCTAACATTAATTTTAGATAGATTATTTCTTTTTAAATATTTTATCAATAAAAATTAATTTTTTCCCATTAAATGTTTTAATAATATCTTAACAATTTAGAGATAAATAATTTTTTTACGTATGAATAAATAAGTAGGACAAATTGCTGGAAAAAAAAATTAATCCATTTGTTTCAACTTAAAAAAAGAATAGAAAAAAATTAAATAATAAATGCATTAACTAAAATTGATAATTTTGTTGTTGTTTATATAGTGTGAAATAAATCGTGTATGTATTATATTAATTATTAGGGTGTTATGTTAAAATATGCATGTGTCTTTAATAATATATATGCAAAATCTCATGGGAGGTGAGTGAAAAATTTCATTTGAATAGCTTATTGTTTGATTTGATAATTTTCATCTCTTCTCGCTCAATTCAAAGGGGTAATATAGTCATTTTGGATAGCCAAATAACGTCGTTTGTGCTAAATTAACGGATTTGGAGAATCTTGATATTGTTAACAAAAGTAGGAGAGGTTTCTATCATTATTGAAATCATAGGTGAAGTTCCTGCATTTGTCAGAAATCTTAGGAGAGGTAAGTGTAATTTACCCTTAAAAGTATATATATACCTTTTGAATTGTATAATTGTATAATTGTTTTTATTTGATGTTAATAGTTTATTTGTGTAGCTTGCTTTTTATGCTCCTCGGAGGGGTTTAGTCTCCTTAGATACGATAGCCTTACAGTTCGGACTCCCGTGGTTCTGAATTTGGTTTCACAAGTGCAATGTGAAACAGAAAGAATACAAATGAATCCAAATCCGGCAAATCTTTAGAAAATCCATTTACAAATAGAAATGCCAAAAATGGACTGAATTGTCAAATTTCAGAGTTGCCACCTAAATGTTTTTGAGAAATTTAGGAAACCTGTGACTCGTTTCAAAGGCCATTTGTCCGTCTTAACCAAAGTGTCTCGGCTCGGGAACTTAGGTATGAGAAGGGAAGGTCATGAATTGAGCACCCTACTCACCCAATCAAAGATCGACCTATACTAATCATGATGTGATTTTTATGTACTGTATATGCACTTGTTCTGATTATTATACTAACATTACTATGTGAAGCACACAAGTATAGACTATTTCTCCCACTTTGGAATGCTTTGATTTCATGTTTGTTTGAAAAGAATTTTAGATATGTGCTACTTGAAAAAGTAAACTCATATGTACATTAATCAAATCATCCTAATTTAGGCGACATAGCCTTCATCCATAGGCATTCAAAGAGATATATCAAATAAGCACGTCGCCTCATGGTAATATGCTTGATATGACAACACTAACATACATGCAATATGCTAAAGCAAAAATACTCACCTAATAGTCAACCGAGGCAAGCTAAAATAAAAGATAATAGTTAAAAAAAATTGCATGCTTTAATATACAAGTGACTAATGCAACACATGCAAAATGCAATTACTAGGTTCAGTTTATTAACATAGCATATTGCTCAACTCAAAGCATGCGATAGTGCACGTATTCAAGTAAGTAGGAAATGACAAAAAAGTTAGAGTGATGAACCGAACCCAATGCATGCCAAAATGGATACAAGGCATGGCAATGATATGAAAATGTAAAACATGATGCTACCATTATAAGTATATAAATAAAAGGGAGAAATAAAGGGGGTTGGAAGACACACACAATATTATAAGTGTGCCCTCATACAAGAGGGTCCAAATGAATGTCGTAATTAAACTAATTATTACAACACCAAATAAATGAATTAATACTAATTTAACTAGCTATTACAAGTTTTTGAATGCAGCTACAAATTAAGCACAACATAGTACTATTACAGCATTAATTTAAAGGACTACGGGAATCGAAGAGTCACATGCGCGCAAAGGAGAACGTCCTCTTGGAAACCTCTCTGTTTTGCTACCATAAACTATTCTGCTTGCAGTCAGAAAATTAATTTATTTTTGCCCCAACTTCTGCTCTGTTCTTCCATGAAAATAACAATGCCTGTATAAAATAGGGTGGCCGGCCGGCCGGCCTTGGAAAGTGGTCAATCGGGCAGAAAGTTGGCCGATCGGCCACTGTTTTTGGGTATTACCCTGCTACTACAGAAATGAAACAGAGCAAAAATAGAGTGTTTCCAGGAGATGTTTGTCCTCTCTGCGTTTTCCTATCATAAAACTGATCAAGGGAGGAGTAGATTCGGTTCGCAAATCATCAATATTTGCGAAGTTGTTGCATGATGATCTATGAACCGATAGGACAAAGGCTCAATAAATGGAGATAAAAGACCAACAAAACCTTTCCCCTATCATGGAATTACCTCAAGGGAAGTGGTAGACATTGATTCTTGAATCATTGACATCACTAAAGAGTATGTAATGATTCAAAACGCAATAGGTTCAATATAACGTATGATTGAACCCCAACTCAATTTTATTATCTTTTGCCTCTTTTAGTCTAATTTTACTAGCCTCTTTTACGTTACCTTTCCATTCCTTATTCATTTTTTCCAAAAGTGATCATTGCGTCCACTAAGTGCAAAAGAGCGATAAAGAGAAACGTCAAACAAGAAGTTGTGCTTAACATGAGAGAGATGTAATGCCTTGGTAATGAACCTCCGAAGAGATTAAACCATTAAGCATGGAAAGTCTCTTTCTCATGCCTTGAGCAACAAACTAGTGTTTAAGACAACTCTTAATCAAAGAAAAAGCCAAGAAATGAGAGAGGTTGCAGAGACGATTAGGCAAAGGTCATGATGACAAGTATGAATATTTACATGGAAATTATGTAAAGAAAGACATCAACTCAAATAGATTGGTGTCTATGGCCTAAACCACCAAATCTATGAGGACTTACAACATCACAAGTATAATATTCAAAGTATAAACTAAATAAACAATTAAAATCAGTTTAAAGAACTAGCAAAAGTAAGCAAAAATGGAAAAAGATAAAGCTAGTAAGCAAGACAAAGGAGGGGTGGCCAACCCCTCCACTTTTGGACCTTAAAACCACAAGTTTTAGCCTCTAAAAACTCTGAAAATCAGTAGCTAAAAGTAAAGAAACAAATGGGAAACACAAGGATATAAGCTATGGAAAAAGGTTCAAGAAAGGGTGGCTAACCCCTCCATCTTTGGTAGCTTTTAAATCACAAGTTTCAGCCCTCAAAAATAGTCCAAAATAGAGTATAAAAGAGAAGAAAAGAGTAGTGTAAACAAAGCAAAAGATGGCAAAGGTATACCTTTTGAAGAGAGGATATGCTTTGGTTCACAAACCACAAAGTGATCACCCTCAAGTGCTGAAATTTTAACACAATAATCTCAACAAGGAGTCTCAAAATTTTGGTTTAGGAAGTGTATGTATAGTGTATGTATATTGCAAGATAGAGAAGGAGAGTGTTTGGCAAGTTTTTGACTCTTGGCAAATTTTTATAGAAAATTTTTCTCATCTAAAATCAAGAGGGGTGGTCATCTATTTATAGAAAAACAGGTTCCTCTGTCAGAAATATCTATATTGAGCCAGCCAGTGCAAGGCATGCACATGGGGGGACAGTTGGCAGCAAATATCTGTCTGTCGCTGGATATGGCCGGCCTGCCGGCTATGGAGGGGGCTTGCCGGCCACCTGTTGGCTAGCAGGCCTCTAAGTGGTCAGGCTAGAAAAAAATAGGTTTTGGTCCAAAGGAGGTGCAAAGTTTTAGGTTCTGAAACTCAAAACCAAAGCCTTTTGCTGAGGAAATTGAACGATTGTATTATTTACTATTGACTGTTCACCATGAGGCGCCCAAGTCTTAAGGGCAGTCAAAAATGGGGTGTCTACAATTTGTTGATAATGTAGGAAACTTAGTATCATCAGAAATAATGGTTGATAGTTATTCTAGCTCTTTAGAAGATGATAATGAAACAGAAGAAGAAGTTTGAAATTTAAACCATAGATTTTTTTTTTCTTTTAGTTTAATGTACTACTAACAGTTTGGTTTTAAAAATTTTGAGCTTATGGAATTATAGGTGTGTTTGGTTTTAAAAACTTTATGATGTTTTAATTAATATGGTATTTAATATTTAACTGTTAGTTGCTCGATAGGCCTTTGTTTATTTATGAAAAAATAATAGGTACTATAATGTTTAGTTTCTTTTTAATAGCTTATGTATATGGCCCGATGGACAGGCTTTGGAATTATAATTTATATTAGGGCTGGGCTATAGGCCCAATGTTTGGATAGAGCGGGCTTGGACAAACACAAAATTCCTTATTAGGTAGTGTCGGCTCAACCCAAACTTGACTCGGCCCGATGAATGACCACCCCTACCACCATCATGCCACCGCTACCATCACCATCACCATCACCATCACCATCACCATCACCACAATGTAAAAATTAAAATATACAATTTAAAAATAATAAATTTCAAATTTGATATTATACATATTAAAGAACTTATTTTTAGTTCAGCACTTAAATTTTATCAAATAACTTTTTAGTTTAAAAAATTCAGCATTCAATTTTGAATAATTAATTTTTAGTCTCCAACTTTTAGTTTTCAATTTTATCAAACACGACCTTAATATGTCAGTTATTCTTAAGTTTTTCTTATAATACATGATAGAGTATTGTATTAAGTTAGCTAATTCCAAAGCAAGTTGAGTTGGCTAAGTTGAAACTATGAAAATTTGATATTAATTGGTTAAACTTTAAATTCATAACTTAATATTTTCTCTATAACTCACTCATCTATGTAATCAAGATTTTCATAGAATAAGCTAAAAAAATGAACTCAATAAGTTCATTTTAAGATGAGAAATTTGTCATAAAGTTTCATTTCAGCATAGAAGTTATCACGCCCTACTTTTTATTACTTGAATAATATTACCACATCCATTCTTATAACCCCCAATTTCGTTAATAACATACGGAAACTATATACATTCACGTTCATAAATAAATAGAAATTCTCTCATTCATATATACATTGGATGCAAAATGATTTACAATTAAAGAAATGCATGTAGACTTACATTATTACACAAAAAACAAAAGGCTTAACTCTTTTACAAAATGGCCTCTCGCCAACAAATAAAAGGTCCCTCGACCAACAATTAAACAAGATCCTTCGACCTTGAATAACTTCTCAACTTGTACCTGAAAAATGATTAGCAACGTGGGATGAATATAAAGTCCAGTTGAGATCCTAAAAATGATCCTAAATAATAGCAACATACAAATAGTTATGATATTAAATGCACCACATCATACAATATAAGTAATGTGACAGTTTTATATCTAAAATATATTTATATAATTACATGTTTTTCCAAAATTATCCTCTTTAACACAACAAGGCGTAAAATCAATTCTCTCTCTCTCTCTCTCTCTCTCTCTCTCTCTCTCTCTCTAACCTTCTAGTTTAATTTAAAATAATTTCACATCAACATCTATTTTGAAAACACATTCACACATTCCAGTCTTACATCATAACTCACTATACACACATACCCACCAACACATCCACCACTTTCTCTAGCCTTAAGCACAAGGGCAAATGAAAAGCACAGATGGCTAATGAAACAACCCATATAACACAACACGTTTTACCAGCCTCACCTAGATGGTAAAGACCCGTAGGTCACACTTTACCAGGCGCAAACCAGAAGGACGAAGAACATGTCTCAAGGCGCTACGCTTTACCAGTCCCGCCAAAGGAACCCCAATTCACACTTTACCAGGTGCAAACCGAAAGGAAGATGAACCATCTATCAAGGCACCACGTTTTACTGGCCTCACCCGGCGGGAAACGGACCCGCAATCCATATCACAACATTCTAGATTACATCAATATTCTACAAATATAACACATACAAGTATTCTATTCAACAAAACAATGTCATCATCCACCGATGACCAAGGACAAAACCTCTAACAATTATATACACGACTCTCATAACTCAAATCCACAACCGATTCCACCATTTCAAGTCATTAATGTTTTTAATGAAATCATTTCAAAACAACCATTTTTCCTACTCACTTTTCATTTTTCATTTTCCATTTCATTTCATGAAAGAATTACAAACATTATTTTTTTTTCAAAACCAAACCCATTCTTCCAAATCTCCAACGCTTACAACCATTAGCCAAAACCCCTTTTTAATTATTAAAATCCCAATTAGTGGGAACACAACCACAACCCAATACAACATAACATTAACCAAACAATCACAAGACCATATTAACTTCTTTTTAGCAACCGAAACTCTAATTCATTAATGTAAGCACGTAGCCCAACAATTACTCAACTTTAATTCCTTTCGTTTTATCAAACTGTTAATTACAAATTAGGGTTTTTTACCACTACCAATGAAAACGTGATTAACTACCTCCTAATTTACCAAATCAACCCAAAACATGATTATTTTAACTCTAAAAATTCAAAACCCTAGACCCCCTTCATACCTTTCCAAAATCCAATAGCAAAACATGCTTTTAATGTTATAAAAATTAACATATATCTATTTATAATGAGGTATTGAAAAGGAGTAAATAAATCCCTACCTCAAGCAAGAAGAGAAGAAAGCCCGAAAATTCAATTTCGATGAAGACACAATCCGTTTAGATTAAAAGGAAGCTTTCACCGTGCTTTACGTTTTGGTATATGGAATTAGAGTGAGATTTTTAGTGAATGTAAATGAAATCCAAGCTTGAAAGTATAGGATTTTTGAAAATGGAGGAAAGAGAGAGAAGAGAGAGTGAAAAATGAGATATATTTGCCCAAAAGTGACTTTTTAAAGATCAGATTCCGATCAGACTGCTCTAGCAGTCAAATCAGACTGCTCTAGTAGTCAAATCTACACTTAAGCGGTGAATGAAATCTCTTAGTATCTATACTTTCTCAAACAGACTGCTCAAGAGGTTAAAAATGCACTCGAGCGGTGAATCAAGGCTTGCAGTATCTCAGAAAATTTTGAAAAACGGAGCTGGAATGGTCTATGGACCACTCGAGCAGTGAAACTTGCATTCGAGCGAACTATGCACACAACACAGATTCGTAAACTTTAAACGGGCATCACTCTCTCATCTAGACTATATTTAGGGTTGTTCTTGTGTCCAAATTAAAGCCCCAAAAATAGGTTTTCCAATGGTTCTAGCCTTACATCAAGATTCAAAGTACGGAGAGAGAAAATGATAAAAGAGTGAAGACTACTCAAGAACAACTATTCGAATTTGGAGTTTTTGATCTAATCTTGCCCAACTATTATGGTAACTATAGACACCCCATTTTGATCGTCCCTAAGACTTGGGCACTTTTTTTTGATTACTCAATGATGAAAATAAGAATGTGTTTTTCATAAAATAAAAAAGATGGAATTTGAGCTTTGTTCCCAACCTTAAGCTTGATTTGGCCAAGTGTTTTAGGTCTTGTCGGGCGCCGAAGCAAAGCTGGACTAAACCGAAATGAAGTAGGCAAAATTCTCTCTGGCAGGTCGACCGCCCGGTCGTCCAGCCGATCAATCACCTAGAGACAGTTTTGCCCAGATTTTTGTTCGTTCGGGTGGGACACTTCACAGCCTCATTTTTTTGACCCATTTATGCATTGAATGCATGTATACTCAGCCTCCATTGCCTAGTGTTTGATCCATTGAAGATAATGGTCCATTTTTGTCTCCCATTAACTCCATTTGTGCTCCATTACCTCCCTGAATGCTCCATTAGTTCTCTACTTTGTCTTCCATCATTGCTCTACTTACATTGCCTATATAAGGAGAGTTCAAGTCTTGAATTTGAAGGGATGAATTTGAGAGAAGAAGTGTAGAGAGAATGATGAGTTTGAATTAGAGTTTAAAAAAGAAAATAAAGCTTTGAAAACAAGAGTGTTGTCTTGCCAAAGTAGTGGAGGTGTCTGTAGCCTTAATATATCTCATCTTTCATTACAAAAACCTCCCAAGAAACTCATTGAAACCAAGTCCTAGAGCTTTGTTTAAAGAGAGAGAGTAGTCTTTGCCAAGTTTAAGAACTGAGCGATCATTTCCTACACTTGTTTGAAGCCACTGGTATAGCTCAAATCCGAAGCTTTCGAATTGAGGATTAAGAACGTAATTCACAACCTTGAGGGTGATCAAAAGGAAGTTTGGAAATCAAGAAATTCAATCTTTCTTTGGAAGGTGAATTTTCCATTCTTTCATTTTCTTGTATTTTCTATCTTATATTTCTTTTCTTACTTTAATTTCATATTAGTTTTGATATAATCTAACATGAAGTGGTTAGTTGAGCCACCTACATATTCCTTGTTTGTTATTTTCTCGGTGTTGCAACAATACAGGTTTTGCTAGGCCTAGTTGGGCCGGCCGAGCTTTTTTTCTTATTATTATTTTGTTGTAATGTTTTCCTCCTTCCTCTCTCATTTGGTTTGTAATTATTTATTCAAAGTGTTGTAATAATTCCCACCTTACTTCTTTCTATCCCGTTTTTTACTTGTTTTTCTTATCTGTAAATAAGTATCATATTTTGCTTTTCATCATATCTATGCTTTGCATCCATGTTTCATCCATCTTGATTCGGCTAAGTTTGCATCTGTGGGATTAATCAATTCCTATGTGATTATGTACACTAGCTTATGTTCTTGAGATGATTCACATTTCATCTATTAGAAGTCAAATCTTTAGTTGCATCTCATGAGTGAATTGCATTAGGATTTTGTATATAAGATCATACATATTTTGCTAATTTTGTTTTGTAACTATTCGCAGGACATCGGTAAATATGTAAGTTTTTATGCTTTAGTATTTCGCCTGTGTGTGTTTTTCTTACTATGTTTAGCATCTTACTATGAGGCTACTTGCTTACAGGATATAAATGTATGAATGCTGGTGGATGAAGGTTGCGTTGCTTAAATTGGAATGATATTGATTTTCATATTTGTAAACTCAATTTCTTTGGGGCGTACATCTTCAAAACTCTTTAAAAATACATGAATTCAAGTTGTTCTAAAATGAATGGCATAGTCTATACTTGTTTGCTTACCATAGTAAATTTTAGGATTTATTAATAATCGAAACATGAATATATAAAGTAAATAAAACTCATATCATGGTTTAGTAGAGATTGATCTTTTGATCAGGTGAGCGAAGTGCTCAATTAATCACCTTTCCCTCTCATACCTAAGGTTCCGAACCAAGCATCTTTGGTTACAACAAAAAGTGGCCTTGGCACGAGTCAAGAGTGTCCTAATTTTTTCAAAATATTAGATAGCGATTCTAAGATCTGGTGATGTAGTCCATTTCTGGTAAAGGTTTTGTAATAAAATGGATTTTCTATACAAGTTGCCAAATTTGGACTCTCATCTATATTTCACATTGCACTCATACGACTAGATCAAAGAAATCGAGGGTCCGAACTGTTTAATGCGCACGGGTACCCCCGGACGTTGTTACAGTTTTTGGCGACTCCGTTGGGAATTTTATGAAACCTTAACTCGAACTCCATGATATGACTTTTATTTTCAATTATATGTTTATTGGATTACATTCATTGGTACACTTAAAGTTCTTGTGTTGCTCAGATACTGGTGGGAGCACAAACAAGCTTTTTGTGACACTATACCTATCTTTGCATTACTTTTTAGACCTTGTGTTGATACTTTTTAAGATCTATAAAAAAGGTAGCTCCGCGATTTCAAATAAATGATTTATTTATCTACGAATCTACTATTACACAACTCAGCCCTTCTCCGTAAACTCTTTCAGTTGTATCTAAGGTTATCAGACTTGGAAGAGATGCTATATTGACTCTTCTGACTTCCTAAGATCTTAATTGGTTATTAACCAAACGGCTCTTTAGTGATGTCACCTTGACTTCAACCCCTAGAGTAGAGTCAACCTTGTACATATAGTGAGCTATAATACCTTCCAAAATTAAGACATGATGCTTTGCTATTTCTAGGATGTATGCTACCGCTTGTTTGAATAGTGAAACCCTAGATCATTTCAAAGCCAGGATAGGATAACCCTACCCTCCATAGGGGTGTTTGTTCTATTTTCTGCTATGTGCAATGTATGGGATCTATAAAGGGTTTCTCAAATTTAGATGAGTGGTTCAGGCATTTCAATTTGTGGGGTTGAGTTCAATGTTTTACACTACAGGAATTTGCACATTTGCCGACTAAAAATTTAGTTAGCAAAAGTCCATTTTTAGTCAGCAAAAGTTATCCGCGACTAATTTTTTTGGTCGCCACTTTGGTCGCTAATTGAGGGTCGCGAAAAGTAATTAGTGACTAAAAAATTTTTTAGTCGGGAAAAAGTACTATTGTCAATTTTTTGGTCGCCAATTGAGTAGTCATATTTTCCCGACCAAACATGTTAGTCACCAATTATCACATTCGACGACCAAACATGTCACGACCTCATTCTGCCTCTAGTAGAATGGTGCCATGATAGCCAGTAATCCGAGATTACCAAAGGCTAACTTACAAAGTTTCACACAATCAGAGTATACATATGGGGCTTACATGTGCGGAAGCAATAAATTTAAATCTAAGTAGTCCATAAGAGCTGTGCATAGATCTAATGAAATGACATACATCTTAACATGGTTTTACAACTTGAATACAAAACAACATAAAGTACATATTACATCTTGATCAAAAGGCTTCTCAATCTGAAATATACAAAGACATGAATTACAACTAAGAAGCATAATCTTCAAGATGCTAACAAAACATAAATCAAAACATCTTCCAAACAAATCTTAGGCAACATCGCCTTCTTGCTCGTCACCTACATATATATAAAAGGGAGGGTGAGCTTGGATACTCAGTGAATGATATAAGTAATAAAGGTTTGAATGAATGATATCCGAGATCTTTATCAAAACAGTACATATCATAGTTTGTACAAAATCAAGGGATGAACCAAGTTCATCTATCAAAGTCTTTCAAAGCTTCAAGGGATGCTTACTAGCATCAACATAATATAAGGGATGACATTCCTAATAAAACAAGGGAATAATCGACCCGGAATCGATTAGACAAACCCACTCGTATAAGACCATCGGTGGCAAGGGAGATTCTCAAACAAAGGTACTAGTTGCATTATACTCCCTTAGCACTAAGGACTTTCCAAGAATGTCATCAAAACAAAGATAATACTTGATACAAAAGCCAATGGATAATCATTCATACTTGATCAAATACTTTTCTAAAACAAAACAAAGCAAAGCTTTTATCAAAACATTATAACATAGCTTTATTAGAAATACCACTCACAATAGTTCTTCGGATGTAGGGATTAAGGCAAGAATCCAAGACCTACAATCATATAGCAAAGTCTACTGAATACATTTCAAGAAGGCAAGAAGGAATGCTCAAAGATGGTTGTGCAATGCATTCTTAAAACAAGCTTTACATGAATGAAAATGATCCTGGCATTTCTTTCCAAAACCAAGTCAAGACAAAGCAAAACATGTGCTGGGAGTCAAAACATTGTTTTTCTTCTAGGGAAAATATGCTGGGTACCAACCAGGTCTCGGAATGGATGCACAGAGATGATCTAGGCCAAAGTGGCCTAGCGGGGTGAACTCAGGAAGTCTTGGCCGAGGTTCCACACCTCTTGGCCAAGGTGTTGTCTCCTAGGCCTAGGTGTGCGGCTGTCTGTCAAGATGTTACAAGGTGCCGGCAAGGGTGTACCATGGTCGGCCTAGGTGTGTGGTGGCCGGCCTAGGTGTGCATGCAAAATAGGCTAAGGTGCAAGTGATCATGCAAGGTAGGCCAAGGTGATATACGATGCTTGGCCTAGGTGTGAGGTCTAGGCAAGAGTGGGTCTCATTGACCACACTTAGGCAAATGAAGTGTGGAAATCTGGGTTTCCTCTTGAAGAACATGAAGAACATGAACATGAAGAACATGAATGCAAAAATCATAACTTTTTATTCAAAATCTGAGATTTCATGTTATGAGTTCAAAAACATGGACCTGGGTACCCATACTTGAAGATTTCATGAAAATAAACACAAAAACATAGGACTTGATATAAACTTTCGGATCAAAACATGATTTTCTTTCAAGAACACAAGAACATCACTTTCTCTGTCTAAAACAAACTTTAAATCAATGCATAGCTCATAAATCATGGTAGATCATGCAATGTGATCATATCAACGTAAAGAACAACAAGATTAGATCAAGAATCTAACCTCAAAACACGAATCAAACGGTTCAAACTCTAAGGATCAAGCTTGGAAATCAAGTTCTCTCTCAAGAACTCCTTCTTCTCCTTCCTAGGGCTTCTCTCTCTACAAGGCAAAGATATGGCAAAATGATATGGGTTCCTCACTGCTAGCTGGCTAATACCCACAGCTGGGACACGTGGCATCATCTGATTAGCTCTTCTCAAAAAAAGATGCCAGAGTGAAAAGACAAGAGTATGACAAAGTGTGTACAACAAGTAAGATGGCATGGGCACTCTGACAAGGCAATGATCCCGGATCAAGACATAGGCTTCAGACAAGAAGGTTTCAATGATCTCAGCTAGGAAGGATAACACTTGACCTAGGTGTGCCACACCTTGGCCTAGATGTGCCACACCTCAGCCTAGGTCATACTTATCCCGGAATAAAAGGTTGCTAGGTTCAAGGATCAAGGATCTAGGATGCCTAGATGATAACATCTCAGCCTAGGTGATGCACACCTCGGCCTAGATGATGACATCTCGGCCAATATGCCAGGGTGAAGGTGGAGGTCAACCAAAGTGGTTCCAAGATGATCCTAGGCGTTGGCGCTCAACGGTCTAGGTGTGAGAGGTTCAAAGGTGTTACCTAGGCTTGAGACAGCAAGGATAGATGACCTAGGCTTAACACACCAAGCAAGGAACAAAGCATGCATATAACAATTAGGCAAAACATGATAGCATCAAAACAAAACAGGAACCTTTACATAGGCAAAACAAATCAAAGTCTAAAGATGCAAGCTTACCAAGGAAAAATCATGTAAACACTCATGAATATGACTAAGACAAGATGAGGGTTGTTATAAAACATGTTAGTTGCCAATTGTCACATTCAACGACCTAAAAGTTTGGTCGGCAAGTGGCACATTCAACGACCAAACAGTTTGGTCAGCAATTGTCAGATTCCACGACCAAAAAGTTTGGTCACCAATTGTCACATTCCATGACCAAAAAGTTTGATCGCCAATTGTCACATTCCACAACCAAAAATTTTAGTCGCCAAATGTCACATTACACGACCAAACATGTTAGTTGCCAAAAAAAAATGTTTGCGCAGCTAAAACTTTAGTCGGCAATTGACCTATTAGCGATGAAATCCTTTGGTTGCCAAAATTAATGATTTTAACGACTAAATATTTAATTGCCAAATGTACCCTCTCACCTACATTATTTAGTCGACAAAAGTATTACTTATCTTTCTTGACTAATCACTTGGTCACCAAAATAGGAAAAACAAAACCAAAATTTGGTAGCCAACATCCAACAAAATAAACCTGTAATTCATAATAATCCATCCAATCTATTCAATATAATATGTAATTTGCAAGCATCATTCAAATCAACTGAATCATGAACATTCGACAAAATACATAAATCATCCAATCTTGAACCTGTTTAATGAAAGTTAGCAACTATTATAAGTTTTATCCACAAGTAATTCCAAACTACATATTCATCCAATTAAAATCCACTTGTAATTTATATAATCATCCAAGTAGCATCCATCTAGCATAAAAAATTTAAACATAATAAGTGCTTGTTATTATGTTTTAAATTTTTATCCATGCGCATCTATCAAAAAATATAACTAGTAGTCCACCCAAATATTTTCCATACACATCCATCCAAAAATATAACTACTATTCTACCCAAATATGTTCCACCAAAACATCTATCCAAAAATATTTAATTCTTCAAAAAATGTAACAAGTGCCAACTAGTCCTGTACAATTTAGCTTCGTGCACGAGTTCATCCATCTATACCAAATAAAAAGAGAAATAATGTCAAGTACTTTTTTTTGTGAAAAATTTGCACATCAAATGATTGTAAAATTGGACAAAAACTGAAAAATTTCCAATTTCAATAAAGGTAACAGGAACAAACTATTGAACTTTCAATACCAGTTTGTAAAAAACAACAACAGCATTCATATGTATATATCCAGCCAACATTACAATTCTATCAATATGATCATTTCAAATGTTGTTTGTCGTCTACTTTTAATAACAACCGCATTGGCCTCATCCCTAGAGTTTTTCATCTGTGGTCTTTACTCAAATAAGGTTTCTTTTTATTGTTCTTTAAAGAAATGTCTGTTTTTGTTACTATTTCAAGAACTATGTGGAAAAGGTGGTGTTTTGTTGCTGGCTCAAGCTATTTTGAACTTAGAAGTCACATCATTGTTTAAATAATCATAAATAATATATATATATATATTGGAAATATCACATCAGTAGGTTTTGAAAAAATAATTATAAATATTTGTGTTCCATTTTTTTATCACTTCATTTTACATGCTCTATTTTCTTTTTCATTACAAAGTAAAATCCTCAATCAATCCATGAATCTCTCTATTTCTGACCAGTCTTTGAATATAAGTAGGGACAAACCAAATACCATTGGGATACCTCCAAGAGTTTAGGCTTTTATCATGCAAGAGAGGAGAAGCTTCGACAAATCTGATTCCATGAAAATTCAGATTGTTCATTGATTATGGGTTTGACATCAAAATTTCTTTTGTCCGTCGAACCCATAAAACTAAAATCAAAACCATTTTGGACATCAACCATAACATAATTTCATAGAAATCAAACACTTCAACCAAACCCATTTATGAAATCAACACAAAATTAAACTAAAAAAATCATATAAACCCTAGATGAAGTGTGAGAGATGGGGAAATAGGGTAAGGGAGAGAGAGAGAGAGAGAGAGACAAAAACTTGTGATTTGTGGCAATGGCAGTGGGGATTTGCGGCGGTGGCGGTGGTGACATGTGACGGTAGGGAGCGATGGTGGGGTGGGGTGGTGAGTGGGTGTCAGGTTTGGTGGTGACTTGTCTGTGTGTTTTTGAGATAGAACAAAGACAAAATAGATCTGTATGAAACAAAGAGGGGAGGGCGCCAATATTCATACGCTTGCCTCTAAAAAAACTTCCTTCCTTTAGCGACTAAATTACGATTTGTAGGCAAATATAACTCAATAACGCCAAAATCTTTTGCAGCTATTTGTATAATTTGGCTACTAACTATTGTTTTTGTCGGCAAAATCTAACTATACAACGACTAAATTTTTTTAGACACTGATGGTTTATATTTCCCCACTAAATTCTTTAGTCGGCAGAGAGTACCCCAATGAATAAGCCTATATGTTGGCGAGTAAAAATTTTTTGGTCGGCAAAAGGATGTGTACGCTAACTAAAACCAGAATTAGTAGCCTAAAATATAAACAAATGTTGACTCAAATTATCCTTGTCGCCTATTTACATTAATTTTGGCAACCAAATTTGTTTTTTAGTTGCCAATAACTAATATATGGCGACCAAATCTCAAGTAAGTTTAAGTAGTTAGAGCTTATGACAAATCCTCAAACACATTGAAACTATTTTTGTTAGTCAAAGTAGAAATAGTTAATGGCATATAGAGACTAGAAAATGTTGTCTTCACATTGGAGATATGTGTTGTAGCACTTCATTTGAAAGGGCAATTTGTGAGCAAATTTATTATTGCAAAACCTTGACATAATTTTCATTACTGTTGACATCTATTTTCTGATCATCGCCTTAGAAATAAGGAGATCCAATTCATAGCATTAATCATTATGCATTACTAAACATTGTAACATAATAAATGGGGGTGCTGCAGTGGTGGGCTGGTTTTAGCTTTAAAAGATTAGAATAGAAAATCTGGAAGGCCATACCTCTGGCAATTCTATGGTCCATTTGGAAGCATATGAATGAGATTGTGTTTTTAGGTAAGCAACCTGACATGAATGTGCTTTGTGATCTAATTAAAACTAGAGTGGCTTGGTGGGTTAAAGCGCCATCTCTAGATTCAAATGTGCTCCATTATAAGTTGGAAATGAAGATTTCCATTACGTGATAAATAGTTGTAAAATACTCACGATAACAAATTAATATATTAAACTCGACTATAGCTAAGTATTAAATCAGAAAATAATATATATATTTATATATGGCCACCAATGTGAAAGAACGATATAAATAAGTCTAAGGAACACAAAGTTTGAATCATCTCCAACAATCTATTCACAGTTAGAGAACTAGACAACACAATTTTCCCTAAATTCTAATCCAAATGTAAATTATAATATAAATTCTAATTCACACCTAATTAACTATATCACAAAAAACTCAGAAACTAAGACTCAAAATTTACCAAAAATTTGGGTTTTTACTTGCACAGTTCGCAATGAGACGACCTCAGATGATGATGATAATAGGGGAAAAGAAACCAACGACCTCACCACTCTTTGTGAGGGAGGAGTTACCGATCAAGCTTTCGTAGGTGATGGATCTCAGGCGACGGTGACCAACAAGGAGGTGAATCGGTGCTCTAATTGTCGGCAAACGTGAGGAGGAGCGGTGGAGAAGGCCTGTTTCGTGGTTGTTAGAGTGGCAGTGAGAGAGGGAGAGGAGAGGAGAGGAGACGAGCAGTGGAGAGAAAGAGGGAGAGTGAGAGGGATAAAGACGTTGAAGAGAGAGAGAGAGAGAGACGTTGAAGAGAGGGAGAGGCGCTAGTTTGTTTAGGGATTGTTTTGGAAACAATATATATATATATATATGTGGTCATTTTATGCAATTTGCGACAAAACATTTTGGTCGCCAATTAAGTTTATAAATCCCTCCAAAATTTGAAATGTCTCTAACCAAATATTTTAGTTAACTGGCGACTGAAAATTTTTTTTTTAGTCGCTGAAAATAATTTTTTTGGTGACCAAATGTTTGGTCTCCAAAGATAAAAACTAAATTTTTGTTTTTCATTCGGCCACTAAAGAATTTTAGTAGCCAAAACTAACTATATAGTGACTATCAAATTTTGTAGTCTCTGAAAATAAATTTTTAGCGACCAAACTTTTGGTTGCCAACGATAAAAACTAAATTTTTGTTTTTCATTCGGCGACTAAAAAATTTTAGTAGCCAAGACTAACTATACAGCAACTAAAATATTGTTTAGTCGCTGAAAATAAATTTTTCGTGACCAAATTTTTGGTCACCAAAGAGAAAAAGTGAATTTTTGTTTTTCATTCAGCGACTAAAGAATTTTAGTAGCCAAAACTAATTATACAGTGACTAAAATATTATTTAGTAGCTGAAAACAAAATTTTGGCGACAAAACTTTTGGTCGCCAAAGATAAAAAGTAAATTTTTGTTTTTCATTCGACAACTAAATAATTTTAGTAGCCAAAACTAACTATATAGCGACTAAAAAATATTTTAGTCGCTGAAGATAAAATTTTGGCAACCAAACTTTTAGTCGCCAAAGATAAAAAGCAAATTTTTGTTTTTCATTCGGTGACTAAATACTTTTAGTAGCCAAAACTAACTATACGGCGACGAAAATATTTTTTAGCCGCTGAAAATAACTTTTTGGCGATCAAACTTTTGGTCGCCAAAGATAAAAAGTGAATTTTTGTTTTTCATTCGGTGACTAAAGAATTTTAGTAGCCAAAACTAACTATATAGCGACTACAAAATTTGTCAGTCGCCAATTGTAGCATTTTTAGCGGCTAATTTATTTTTTAGTTGCCAATAATCAATATACCCCGAGTAAAAAAAATTAGTAGCTAAATATTGTACTTTTGTCGACTAATATAACTTTTGGTCGCCAATTCCACTACTTTTAGCGACTAAATTTTTTTTAGTTTCCAAATTAGTTGATTTTGTAAAAGTGTTGTAGTTATTTTAATTAGCCAGAATAGTTAGTTAATTAATTCATTTGTTGTTGTAATAATTAGTTAAGTAGTTTAGCTAATTATTCACTTCGGTTTTGTAATAGTTAATTAATTAGCTTAGTTAGCTAGTTAGTTTATTCGGACTCTTCTTCGTGGGAGCGCAATGTTGTAATAATGTGTATGTTTTCCAACCCCACGTCTTTCTCCCTTTTATTTACTAGCTTATGATGGTTAGTTTAGGGACATCACAATTTGTTTAGCATACTTTATGCTTGCATCCACTTGTATTGTATACATCGAGGCTCGGTTTATCATTCTAACTTGCATTGTTAGTTTAATACTTATTTGAATACGTGCTTACACCGCATGCTATCAAATTGTTTCATATGCCATATTAGTAGCCGAGCCTATTAGTTGCATCTCGCATGCATTGCATTAGTCATATTGCATAGTTAAGATCATGCATTGTTCTAACTCTTTTATTTTATTTTTTTTGGGCTTGGAGTACTAGGTGAGCCTTTACTCGCTTTAGCATATCGCATGTGTGTGATTGTTGTCGTGTTTAGCATACTTGCCATTAGGCTAATCGCTTAAGTGTTATAATTGCTTAAATGCCTGTGGATGGAGGTTAATTGCTTGAATTGGAATAATTTGAGTAATGTTCATATGCGATCACTTTTTCAAGTGGTACATATCCAAAACAATTTTGCAAACAAGCATGAAATCAAGTGTTCCAATTCTTGCAAGCTAGTCTATACTTGTGTGTGTGCGCATCACATAGTAATGCTAGCCTAATAAATAGGAACAAGTGCATAATGTAGATAAGATTCACATCATGATTAGTAGAGGCTGATCTTTGATCGGCGCGAGCAGGGGTGCTCAATTCATAACCTTTCCCTCTCGCACCTAAGTTCCTGAGCCAAGACAATCTTGGTGATGACGGACACGTGGCCTTTGACACGAGTCATGGGTTTCCTAAATTTTTCAAAAATATTTAGGTGGCGACTCTGTATCTGGCAAAACAGTCTATTTTTTGCAATTTGATTTAAAATCGATTTTTCAAAAAATTTGCCGGATTGGGACTCTTTGGTGTTTATCTATTTCACATTGCACTTGTGAGATCAGATTCAGAACCGCGGGAGTCCGATATTGTAAGGCTTATTCACCTTTCGAAAAGGAGCACGAAAAGTCGAGCTACACAAGTCTATAGAGTTGGGATCAGGCTCGAGTCATTCTAGCCAGTCTAAATTTGGTGATTTCGGGGGTGATAACCTGGACATCACTGTCATTTCTATGTCTGTCTTTTCTCTTTCTTTTGAGTTGGTTTCAACCATTGAGCTAAAAGTTTTAAACGAAATACATTAATTTTTGCCTACTTCTCGATGTCTTTAGTTCATTGCACTGACCAAAAATTTTAAAAACTTTTTCCAAAACTCTAATAAAAACGAAGAGGAAGAAATTTCTCGGGGATTTGCAAAATTTGTTCGACTGAAAGAAAGAGATGCGTGGTAAGCCCTTGATGAATGAGATTGTTTCAGTTAATGTAGATATTAAGAAGGATCCTGACTTGGTCTAGATTGGTTATACATTGTCTTCAAAAGAGCACGAGCAATTAGTTACTTTATTAAAAGATTTTAAAAACATATTTTTGCGTGGTCCTATGAAGGCATGCTTAGAACTGATCTTGAGATTGTACAACATAGGATCCCTCTCGACTTGAGGCCCAACCCCCACTAGCTTTCAAACCGTGATTCAGAGTGTTCAAATAATCAACTAGACTATAAGCTTTACATAGTCGGATTAGAAGCTGCCCTAAAACTAGGGGCAATGAGGTTAGATGTGATCGGAGATTTCAAATTAGGTTATTTCTTAAGCTAGTGGAGACTAGAAAAAGAAAATCAAATCCCGAAACCTGAGAAAAGAGGATTTAGTGTTGAAGGACAATCGAACTCCTATCCACAACCTTAGGAGCAAATTCAGACCCAATTGGACGAGTCCCTACATCATCAAGTCTATCTAGTCAAAAGTGTAGCAGCCATTTTCATGGATTTAGATGGCCTCGAGATCTCATAACCAATCAACATGTACAAGCTAAAAGATATTACTCTTGAGAGGCTCGTTGGGCCAAAAACCTAGAAGGTGGATCCAGGCAAAAATTAGAGCTGAAAAAAAAGATTAAAAAAAAAATGAAAGAATGAAAAATGAAAAAAAATAGAAAAAGGAAAATGAAAAAACTGAAGAAGAGCTCACAAGGTCGAAAATCTGGAAGGACGGCTTTGGCAAAAGTTAGAGCGCAAAAGGGGAGTGAAAATACCCGAGTGGGCTTTACTTGACTGGCTGTCCTATCCATATTTGATTGGCTCATCTTCGTTTAATTCAATTGTCTTATTCCTTTTCATGACGGGTTCAATTGCAAGATCGATTTAGTGGTAATACAGTATATCCTGCTTGAATTATCTAATTTGGGATTGTGCATCTCAAGGGTTGATCTCATGTTGGTCGGGTAGTGGCCATTTGTGAAAACAAATGTTGAGGACTTTTAACGAAGCTGAATGATTTTCTCGAAAATTATTCTATTTTTGAAAAGCCTAACCATTCTTTGGACCAAAAAGGGAAAATTTTCAGTGCTCACAGCTTGACTTACATGATTTCAAAATGGAGAAGTGGAGCAAGCATGCTAATCAAGCTTGCATGTTGATTAAAATCTTTTTAGTAGAAAATCAAAGAAAAAAGTCAAAGCGATGAACTAGAGGCACAGTCGAGTCATATTTTCTGTCCTTTCCCCGCACTCTCGAGTTCTCGTTACCAAGGTCACATTAACTTGTACTCTTTTTTTTTAAGTCAAGCACTCGCCAGAAAATGCACTGTAGTTGTCTCCGGCAATGTCCTTCAATCAGGTGGTCGACCGGTGATGTTTTGTTTTGTGTCCATTTTATTCCAACAAGCATAAAGCAGTATATATAAGGTCCCAACGTCCCACATCGGGAATAGAGGGGGAGTTCTTAGGCTATAAAAGTAAAAACCTAGGCCCTTACATAGCATCGAGGCCTTTTCCAGGGTAGTGAACTCCCTAGTAGAACTCCCCAGTTAAGCGTGCTTAGGCTGGAGTAGTTCTGGGATGGGTGACCCACTGGAAAGAACAAATCCGTAAGGGCACGGCCCAAAGCAGACAATATCGATGAAGTGTGAAGGGTTGTGGCATTACAAATGGTATCAGAGCCGACTCTTCGGAGTACCGAGTGTAAGCCCCTGGTGGTGCATGTGGGTAGGCTTACGAGCTGGCATGCTATTGCACGAAGACGTGCAGCCCTAAGCAGGGTAGATTGTAAAGTCCTAGTGTCCTATATCGGGAATGGAAGGGGGAGTTCCTGGGCTATAAAACTAAAAACCTGGACCTTTACATAACATCGAAGCCTTTTCTAGGGTGGTGAAATCCCTAACAGAATTCCCTAGTTAAGCGTGCTTAGGTTGGAGTAGTTCTGGATGGGTGACTCACTGGGAAAAACAAATCCGTCCGAGCATGGCCCAAAGCGGACAATATCGATGACATGTGAAGGGTTAGGGTGTTGCAATGCGTTTGGGATGGTTTTTGCTTTGTTTTCCTTTCATTGAGTTATATTTTGTGTTTTGGTCAGTTATAGGCTCCACATCTAGTTTAGAACTCATTGAAATGCAACCATTTTCAATTTCAAAATTCAAAACAAAATGATTTTCATGCTTAAGTGTTGTGTCATTCATGCCATTCGAATTTGCAAAACAAAACTCTTTTTATTAACTGTTAGGGATCAAACACCATTCAAAGTTGTACAAAAGAGATTTAAAGCTATAAGTGCCCACTCTCAAGCAAAAATACACACAAAAATACACCAAAAAAAAAAAACAGAGAGAATGCAAGCATTGTTTTCGATTTCCAGCAACTTGTGTTTTTGATAACAAAGGTTACAGGTTGACGCTTTAGTTTTACCACCCACTTCCATTTTCGGTTGCCTGGCTCCATCATTACTCTCACGAAGCCCTTGAAGACTCTGCCTTAACATTGGCAAAGCTTCCAAAAGAGATTACTTTTCACCAGCCATCAAATAAAGAGCACCAAGGAGCTCCAAATCAGCCACAGAGGTCGCCTGTCGTTTCAGCTCTTTGTTTTGCTTTTTCAAATTGCCGATCTCTTCTCGAGTATCCTTGTACATACGCTGGAGCAAGAAGAGTTGTGCGTTTAACTAATGTACTTCACTTGTCCTACCCTGCAGCCGGCAAGACAAATTGGAGACTGGAGTCACGGCCTCCACACAAGATTTCAAGTGTAAGCGTTGCCCTAGATGTCAGATTGTGCTGCCATCAATTGCTTGACTAACAGTGTAAGAAAACTGAAACCAGGGACAGGGGTAGGGGTAGGGGCAAGGTCACTCTATCGAGGCTTAGAGGAGTTGGTGTGAGCAACCTTAATTCGAAAATCATTGAGGTCAGGAAAAAGAGAAAGAGTACGGCGGGAAGAGGCCATGTTCGAGGAGAGTAATACTAAACAGAGTGGTTGCAGAGTAATGGCTAAGAGTGATTTTATAGTTTGGTTTTCTACTCTACTTCCCCCTCGCTGGTCGTCCTTAAGATGAATAAGGAGAAAAAGCCAAATGAGGGGGAAGGCAGAGGCAATCATTGATGAATCAGGGGTTGGTTTGGCTGTGTCAATCAGGTGCCGTGATTGTTAAAATCGCGCTAGACGTAACAGTCGAAGGAGACGAAGGAGGGAGAGGGAGATAAGAACAAGAGAGAGACATGTATATATCGTGTATTTGTATATGTATACAGTATATAATATGTATATATGTATATGCATATGTATACCATATATATAATATGTATATGTATATAGTGTGTATGTATATGTATATGTCTGTATTCGTATATGTATATGTATGAATGTACTTTGTATGTGCATGTATATGTATTTTGTGTATCGTTTGTATTCATATATGTATACATGGTATGTGTATAAATACAAAATCAATCCAAAAAAAAATCACAAAGAAATTTTCAAAATTGCAAAAAAATATAAAAAATCAAAACCATAAAAAAAATGAAAATATGAAAATGAAAATGAAAAAAAGAAAAATAAAAGACAAAAAAATTAATTTGTGCACTCATTTGTTGTGCATCCATCATATCACATTGCATATTGTATGTCTTACATCACATCCTTCATGTTTTTGTATTCACTGTCATATTTGCACTGTATATTATATCTATCATGCATGGTTACAATTGTCACAATGTTCCATCACTTGACTACAATCTATTCACATCACTTGGTTACAATTGCTCAAACTTTTGGCTAAGACCCATTTCTCATTTACCGGTTGAAACCCATTGCCTATTTTATATTAAGATATGGTGTAGGTCTTGATTGTTGGTTAAGACCCTTTTCTCTTTATCCGGTTGAAACCTATCCCCTATTTCATATTGAGGTACGATATAGGTCTCGCTTGTTGGTTAAGACCCTTTTTCTCCTTTACCCGGTTGAAACTCGTCCCCTATTTCGTATTGAGGTACGGTCTAGGTCTCGCTTGTGGGTTAAGACCTTTTTCTCCTTTACTCGGTTGAAACACATCCCCTATTTCGTATTGAGGTATAGTTTAGGTTTTGCCTGTTGGTTAAGACCCTTTTCTTCTTTATCCAGTTGAAATCAATCCCTTATTTTGTATTGAGGTACGGTTTGGGTATCGCTTGTTGATTAAAACCCTCTTTTCTCCTCTTATGTGAGTGTGTTTGGATTGTACCTTTTGTTATGCTTCATATCATTTACACGAGGCTTGCCTCGAATATTACCTGTTGTATTGCATTCCATAAATCATGAAGTTTCAAAAAGAGAAAAAACAACTGGCTTCCTGAAGCGAGTAAGTCCAACTTTCAATTGCATTTTGAGCATGTCATTTGCATATTGCCTAAGAACTACACTAGTTCGATTTATTGCAAAAGGGATACATAGGCAACCCTCGGGTTCAACCAACTACATTTGCATCTTGTTTATTTGACCAAGTCTTATGGCCTTCGACTTTGACATTCACTCACGTCATGAAATGACTTTGAACTCTGTCGAAGAGGGGCAATTGTAGACATCCTATTTTGATCAACCCTAAGACTTGGGTGCTTTCTTTTGATTGCTCGATGATAAAAATAAAAATGTGTTTTTCACAAAATCCTCAGTAAAAAAGATGAAATTTGAGCTTTGTTTCCAACCTTAACCCTGCTTTGGCTAAGTGTTTAGGTCCCGTCGAGCACCGGAGCAAAATTGGACTGAATCGAAGCAAAGTGGGCAAAATTCTCTCTGGCCAGTCAACCGCCCAGAGACAGTTTTGCCCAGATTTTCGTTGGTTCGGGTGGGGCACTTCATAGCCCCATTTTCTAACCCATTTATGAATTAAATGCATGTATACTCAGCCTCCATTGCCTAGTGCTTGATCCATTGAAGGTAATGCTTCATTTTTGTCTTCCATTAACTTCATTTGTGCTCCTTTAGCTCCATTATCTTCCTTAAATACTCCATTAGTTCTCCATTTTGTCTTCCACCATTGCCCCACTTGCATGGCCTGTATAAAGAGAGCACAAGTCTTGAATTTGAGGGGATGAATTTCAGGGAAGAAGTGTAGAGAGAATGATGAGTTTGAATTAGAGTTTGGGAAAGAAAAGAAAGTTTTGAAAACAAGAGTGTTGTCTTGCCAAAGTAGTGAAGGTGTCTTTAGCCTTCATGTATCTCATCTTTCATTAGAAAAACCTCCCAAGAAACTCATGAAACCAAGTCCTAGAGCTTTGATAAAAGAGAGAGAGTAGAATTTGCCAAGTTTAAGAATCGAGCGATCATTTCCTACACTTGTCTGAAGCCACCGATATAGCTCAAATCCCAAGTTTTCGAATTGAGGATTGAGAACGTAATTCACAACCTTGAGTGTGATCAAAAAGAAGTTTGGAAATCAAGAAATTCAATCTTTCTTTAGAAGGTGAATTTTCAATTCTTTGATTTTCTTGTATTTTCTATCTTATATTTCTTTTCTTACTTTAATTTCATATTAATTTTGTTGCAATCTAACTGGAAGTGGTTAGTTGAGCCACCTATATATTCCTTATTTGTTCTTTTCTTGGTGTTGCAACAATACAGGTTTTGCTAAGACTAGTTGGGCCAGCCGAGTTTTTTTATTTTTATTTTGTTGTAATGTTTTCCTCAACCCTCTCTCATTTGGTTTGTAATTATTTATTCAAGGTGTTGTAATAATTCCTACCTTGGTTTTTTCTATCCCGTTCTTTACTTGCTTTTATTATCTATAAATAGTAGGGGTGGGCGCAAGTCGGTTGCGGCCACGAAACTTTCAATCCGCCATTCGTCCGCCAAATTGGCGGATTGGAGAAAATCAATCTGCATCCGTCTGCCAATCCAACGGATGCGGATTGGCGGATTGGCGGATAAATGCGAATTAGTTTGGCGGTTTAAAATTTTAATTTTCAACGTAATTCAACATGCGAACTTCCTCAAAAAAAAAAATGTGGACTTCCCTCCTCAACCACCACCTGTATGCAATGTATATACAAACACTGTGCACTGTGCAGATAAACAATTCTTGACTTGCATAAATAATTCTTATTCCCTGTACCAAGAATTCCTACTGGTTTTGTAATGGAGTTGAAAATGGGGAACTTTTCTGGTTCTGCAATGGAGTTCAAAATAAGAACACTTGTTGATAAGTTCTATAATGAACTTGCAGATTAGTTCAAAATAAAAACACTTGCAGATGAGTTCAAAATAATTCTGTAATGAACTTTTCTGGTTCACACATAAGTTCGTCAAACCAAAATAAAAACACTTGCAGATAACAACTATTTCATCAAATAGATTTCATTAAAAATTGTTCCTGCATTTTATATTTTGTTCATTATTATTAGTTTGAAACATTTCATCAAACAACTAGTCGACATCAAAAAAATAAAAAAGAATACACATGCAGATAACAAGTTAACAACCCAGAAATCAAATACAAGCCAGAAACAAGCAAGTCATAGCAAAAAAATTAAAAAAGTAAGAGATCGACAATGAGAGTTTCCATAGATTGTGAGATAAATTATAGGTACACAAATAGTGAGTCAAACAGTGTAATGAACAAACAATATTAACAAATACAACCAATACAAGAGAAGAACAAAGAAAGAGAGAATCAAAGGAGGACTTACTGATAAAACAAACTCGCTCTCACTTCGTTGGACTGAAAAATTTAGAGAGAGACAGAAAAGGAATTTGTGATTAGGTTAAGAACACAGAACATAGAACACAAATTGAGAAGACAAGAAGATGAGGAAAAGAGAACAAGAGAAGAAGAGAAGAGGAGAAGAAAAGAATAACTTTGAATCGAGGCTTCGATCGCTGCTTATTGCCATTGTCGCCGATCGCCGATTGTTGCTCGCCGCCACAGTCACTGTTCGCTAATCGTCACTCATGTCATTCCAGTGAGAAAAAGAGGCAAAGAGAGAGAGTTGAGAGAGAGGAAGAGAGAGAGGGAGAGAGTCGTCAAAGGAAGAACCTAGGGCAACAAAAACGTGAAATGAAAAAATGAGGGCAAGACAGGGAAAAAAATGAGGAAAAGACATAGGTGAGGCGGGCGAGTCAAGTAAGCAAATGGAAATGGCGAATTACTTGCGATCTAACCCGAATCGAATTCGTAAAATTGGATATTTTGGACTCGTATTCGTCCGCCACAACTCACGCATTTACCCAAAACAGCACGAGCCGAGTCGGGTCAGTTGGGTCTGGCAGGTCGGAGGATCCGTTGCACAGCCCTAGTAAATAGGCATCATATTTTGCTTTTTAGCATATCTATGCTTTGCATCCATGTTTTATACATCTTGATTCGGCTAAGTTTGCATACGTAGATTTAATTAATTCCTATGTGATTAATGTGTGCTACCTCATGTTTTTGAAATGATTCACATTTCATATATTAGAAGCTGAATTTTTAGTTGTATCTCATGAGTGAATTGCATTAGGATTTTGTATATAAGATCATGCATATTTTGCTAACTTTGTTTTGTAACTGTTCGCAAGACGTTGGTAAATATGTAAGTTTTTATACTTTAACATTCCACTTGTGTGTGTTTTTCTTACTATGTTTAGCATCCTACCATGAAGCTATTTGTTTACTTGATATAACTGTATGAATGTAGGTGGATGAAGGTTGTGTCGCTTAAATTTGAATGATGTTAATTTTCATATTTGTAAACTCAATTTTTTTAGATTGTACATCTTCAAAACTCTTTCAAAATATATGAAATTAAGTTGTTCCAAAATGAATGGTATAGCCTATACTTGTTTGCTTCACATAGTAAATTTTAAGATTTATTAATAATTGGAACATGAACATATAAAGTAAATAAAACTCATATCATGGTTTAATAGAGGCCGATCTTTTGATCGGGTGAGCGGGGGTGCTCAATTAATGACCTTCCCCTCTCATACCTAAGATTCTGAGTCGAGCATCTTTGGTTACAACGAAAAGTGGCAGTGCATTGGCACGAGTCACGGGTTTCTTAATTTTCGTAAAATATTAGGTGACGACTTTGAGATCTGGAGATGTAATTCATTTATGGCAAAGGTTTTATAATAAAATAGATTTTCTATACAAGTTGCCAAATCTGAACTCTCATTTATGTTTCACGTTGCACTCATAAGACTAGATCAAAGAAATCGAGGGTCCGAATTGTTTAACGCGCATGGGTATCTCTTGGGCGATGGTACTATAACACCTCAACCAATGCTCAAATATCAACTAAGAATGTTCTCAATTATGATAATCAAATAGTCAAATATAATTCCATTATACCAAGAAATACGAAGTGCTACATAAGTTTTTTATTATATGCAATTTGTGTATATGCATAATAATTTTTGTTTTTGTTCGTTTAATAACTATATATTTATCTCCGTCTAAGTTTTTAAATAAATTTATAGGTAAATCACATTTCAGTAAATTTTGCAAAAATTAATTACCAAATCATGAAAAACTTTTTAATTTTACTTGATAATTTTTGTAAAGTTTATCACTAATTTAAAAATATTTTTTTGAACATCTACTTAAATGAAATTTTCCCTAAATTTACTATTTAGTGTAAGTCACTTTTAAGTGTATATCTAAAAATTAAATTTGGTCTTCCATGGGAAATTTAAAAAAAATAAAATTATTCTTAATAAATATTTATTTTTAACTGTGCATAGTACAAGTATTGTTCGTAACTAATATGTTTATCTTATTTTTTTTTTTAAATTATGATTTTAAAATATGAGTATTTTATTATTTTAAAATGAAATGATAATAAGGTATTGAGGATGGTGTAAAATACCACCCAATTTGCTATAACCTCCCAATCCGCCAATCATTGATTAAACTTTGAAATTTATAATCTGCCTTTGAAATTATTCCGTTCCGCTATAGTTAATACATATATATATATATATATATATATATATATATATATATTTTAAACTCTAACGAAATATTAAAGTAAAAATGTGTGTGAAAGAGATTTGAAATATGAAATTTATTATAAATTATTAATTATATCTGTAAAAAATATTATATAAAATTAATTTGTGTTATATATGAAAAATATTATGTAAATTAGTTTTATATATTACATAAATACTTGATAAATATTTAAAAGTATTCTTCAATCATCTAGTATATTGAAATTGTCTCAAATTGTAATTTAATTATTTGTTAATTCATCATTCACAATTTGACTTATAATTTTATTTTTAAACTATTTGAATCGTGCCGTGCCCGTCCTAAAGGTAACACATTATGTTTTATTAAAAATTATACAAAATTTCTTCTTTTTAACAAAAAATGAAAAAAGAAAAAATATATTTGGAAATAAATATGTTTTAAATGGCTGCAATACGGCAACGTAAGTAAACCCCGACCACCAAACGAATTGGGTCTCGAGTCAGCTCAGTTCACTGAGGTGTTAGAACATCAGGCTTCCAATAACAGCCACCCACGTGTCACAAGCATCAGCCGTAATTCCCAACAAAATTCTCACACTTTACCGGACGCAAGAGGTACCATCTGTTAAGACACGTTTTACCAACCTCACTTCGTGGGAAAAGAACTCTCAATCCATATCAAACATTTTAGATTACATTAATATTCTACAAATATAACACACACATATATATATATTCTATTCAGCATTAGTAATGTCGTCTTTCACCGATGATTAAGAATAAAACCTTTAACAATTACATAAATGGCTCTTGTAACTCAAATCCACAACCGATTCCACCATTTCGAGTCATTAACATTTTCAATGAAATCATTTCAAAATAACTATTTTTCCTACTCACTTTCTATTTTCCATTTTCCATTTTCCATTTCATTTCACAAAATAATTACAAACGTCATTTTACTTTTTTTTTTGATCGGCAAAAACAAAATTTTTATTGATGAAACATATAAAGTATGAAAAAAAATGTCAATAAAGAGGAGCTTGGAGCTAAGAAAAAACTCCAAGCGCCAGTTGGTGAGGCACCAACAAAAGAAAGCAGCAGAAAAACAAACAGATAGATAAACTATTCTAAGCCTTGTAACAAGGCATCAAAACTAGAAGATAATCTGATAGGAGACAAACTGATAGTAACAGATGGTAGACTGGTGAACACATAGACAGAGTCACCCACACCAGATCCAGCTTCACACAGCAAAACAGAACACACCAACACTGAACAGACCAAAACAGAACAGCAGGCAAGGCAGATTAACAAAACATCACCCCTAGCTCCCAACAGCACACACCAATCCACACTTTAGAGATCAGCGGATTAAGTAGAGTGAAGTCCAAAGGCTAGACCAGATAGAGAGACTAGACCAATCTCCACACTGTTCTGATAAATATGGACATCAACTAAACCATAAGGAGCAAAACCGCTGCTACTTCTAAGCCAGAAAGAATTAGAGAAATTTAGCAGTAATACAACAGATAGAGAAATTTAGCAGCACTAAACACCAAACAACTGAAATCCAGACAGCAAAATTACTGCAGATTAGAGCAGATTACAGCAGCACAAGCAGAATTCAGCCCAGATATTTGAAAACAGATTCCAAAACACTATTTTCCACCTCTGATCTGTTTCCAGTTGTAGACAAGATCATCCACTGAGTAGGGGAAGTCCTTGATGGAAGCTTTTAGCCAAACTGCAGCTCTGAATTTGATGAGTTCGAGAAGACCTGTATAGGTGGATTGTGCATTAGAAAACACACTTTCATTTCTAATTTTCCAAATAGACCAAATAACAATTAATGAGGTTGCTCTCCAAATTAATCTGTGAAGCTTATTAAATTTCCCACTCATCCACCAAGAAAGTAGACCATCTACTGACTTAGGAATACACCATTGTAGTCCCCATTCCTCTGGATTTTTGATGCCAGATCCATTCAACCATTCTGTAAAGTTTCCACAGCTCACCTTTAACTTCCCTTCTTCTTGCCTTTTTTGAAGCAATCAGTGCTCTTTCCTCTGCAGTGATATCCAGAGCATGTAACTCTTCCTTTGAAAGCTTGATTTTATTAGCAATATTTCCAAATACCTCAATGTTTCAAGATTTTAAAATTTACTTCAGATGCTTTAGCTTTTGGGTAAGTATATACCCAGACCAACCAGCAAAAGTAGCACCTGACCATGTTGAGACAAACAACTGAGCAAACCTGGGGTGAAGAGTCCACGCATTTAGGAATCTAAAAGGTTTTGGCCCCCAATCTCTGTCATCCTCCATCATTAATAAAGGGTAGTGGTCTGAAATTAACCTTGGCAATCCCCACAATTTCATTGAGAAATTAATCAGCCATTCAGGGCTTAGCAAGACTCTATCAATTCTGCTTCATTTCTGTGATTCCTGGGCATTACACCAAGTATATTTCCTTCCATGAAGTGGTAGATCATGAAGCTCATTATTCCTAATGAAATCATTGAGGTGTTTCATACCCCTATCCCTCATAGAGCAACCAACTCTTTCACTAATATGTCTAATCTCATTAAAGTCTCCAGCCATGCACCAAGGATTAGGGAAAGAAGATTTAAGCTTTAAAATATTATCCCAAAAAAATACTCTGGCACCAACATCATTAGGTGCATGAATATTGAGCAGTACACAATTATAAGAGTTGAATAAAGAACCTGAGAGTAGGATATACCTCCTATGACAGCAGCAACCAGAGAGTGTGAACACAGCAGGATCCCAGATACATAAAAGGCCTCCTGCTGTTCCTTCAGGATCTACAGACATAAATTCCATGTTTTTGCTTCCCCATAGCCTTCTAGCATCAACATCTGATATAACTGCCCTTTTTGTTTCTTGAAAAAAAACAATGTCTATGTTTCTATCCTTGAGGAGCCTCTTGATTCTGCCATGCTTCTCCTTTTTACCCATACCCCTGATATTCCAAGATAATAATCTCATTACTAACCAATTTATGCACTTAAAAGTCCCTTCTACCAACCTTTACTGCTGGGCCTTCCCCTCCTTGTCAATTCTCTCTTTGTCTTTAATTTCTAAGTCCATGATTTTGTTAAGCACAATATATTCTTTCCCATGATAATTAATGCCAAGTGTTTTCCCCAATTGGATAGTCGTTGCCACCTCATAAAGGATCTGGTTCCTCAGAGATGATTCAGCTACAGATGAATTTGGCTGTGCTAAAGCTTTAACTGCAGGCCGAAAGATGACAGATTTAGCATAGTGCTTCTTGGCTGCATTATTTGTGTACGCATGGATCCTAGCAAAGCTAGTAAACCCCTCAACCTGGGTCTTTATCTTCCCTTTCTTCCTCTCCTTGCGTTGCTGGTCTGTAATGGAGACAAAGAGTGAATCTTGGGCTGTCTGAGAATGAGGTAGATTACCTTTTATATACAGACCAAAGTTACCAACAGGCCCAGAATGAGATATAGGACCTAATCCCGTGCTCTCTGGGCTTACAATATTAGTCTGAGTGTGAGTGGGCCTGCAAGGAGGTCCAAAAATTTCGGGCTGCTTTGCATAGTGGGCCAAATCCACTTCCAAGTTAATACCCGATCCTCCTGCAGCACATGGTTCATTGAAGCAACGGATAAAACCAGGTGTGAAGACTTCTTCAGCACACTTTTCCCTCTCATCATTACTTTTTGAAAATTGGGCAGACTTTTCCATCAAATCCGTCAAAATCTTCCCAGCACACGCTCCTCCTTCTCTGTTAGCGCCTCCATCACAGAGTGTCTCCTCAACCACTGTGTCCGTATGGTGTTTTCCCTGTGTTATCTCATGAGTGCAGGCAATCTCAGCTCCAAACATGGCACTAGCCACTGCCACCTCATCATCTTCACCCATTTCCCTACCTTCGACCACCGAAAAATTTGCTTCCTCTACACTGCAACATGTTTCCAGAAGACTTAACTCATACATGCCATTATGATTCATACTACTGAGATCTGGGAGGTGGTCTTCACACACAAGCATTGTATGAGCTTTTCCTTTGCATTCCAAGATTAATGACTGAGTAATAAACTCCATGATTCAAGTGGCCACTCTGATTCTAACATATGAGAAGGATTTTGGTTGGCATGTATCCCCCTCAATACTGAGTACAGAGCCCCATATGCTACCAATCTTGTTGAGAGTATTTTTGTTCCAAACATGCAGTGGTATCCCGAAGCATTTCAACCACACACACCTTTCTTGGACCAAATGAATCCCAGATTTCCATTCAACCACATACTGACTCAAGTCCTTAAACCAATCTTTAAGATTACCAATGTTTGATTTCAACTCATCTTGAGAATTAAAGGTTAAAATTACATCCCGACCACCCCCTTTTCTGACCAAAATGTGCTCCAGTCCTTTCTCCTTCAGGGCTTCAGAAACACTGTGAATTGAATACTCTGTATTGAATCGGATTATGGCACTTCCATAGAGCCACCCGTTGCCCTCCTCAGTAACTTTAATGGTGGTGTTTGTTTTCACCCCTTGCAAAACATCAACGTAGGATCTCTGGCCAGCAGATGAAACATGCCCTCTGAATCTGTTAACTTCGAATGATCTCCTGTTAAGCTGAGGCTTCATGACCTTTGAATATCGCCTATTGTGTTCCTCTCTGCTTCGTCTATCAAGAGTTGCAGTTTTGACTTCGAGGACTTTATCATCCACTAGAAGACCATTGGCTTTTTAAATGGCTATAGCAGCAGCTACATGACAGTTGAACCTCACAAACCCAAATCTAGAGTGTGATACTACTCTTCGTATGGAAGGGATGAAGGCATCCTTTACAATGCCAAACTTTGAGAAGAACTTAAACAATGACTTACCATCCATTTTTGATGGTATGTTATCCACAAATACAGAAAAGAGTCCATGCGTTGCTTCCATGCCTTTCCCTCTACCACCTTTCCACTGATTCACCACCGGAACCCATCCTCCATTTCTATGTTGCTTTGCCATTCTCTCTCATAGTCTATTCATTCTTCTTAACGTCATTTTACTTTTAAAACCAAACACGTTCTTTCAAATCTCCGACGCTTACAACCATTAGTCAAAATCCTTTTTTAATTGTTAAAATCCCAAGTAGTGGGTACACAACCACAACTCAACACAACATAACATTAACCAAACAATCACAATACCTGATTAATTTCTTCTTAGCAACTAAAACTCTAATTCATTAATGTAAACACATAGCCCAATAATTACTCAACTTTAATTTCTTTCATTTTATCAAACTATTAATTACAAATTAGGGTTTTTTTTACCACTATCAACGTAAATATGATTAGCTACCTCCCAATTTACCAAATCAACCAAAAACATGATTATTTAACTCTAAAAATTCAAAATCATAAACCCCCTTCATGCCTTTCCAAAATCCAATAACACAACATGCTTTTAATGCGGTAAAAATTACCACATATCTATCTATAACAAGGTATTAAAAAGAAGTAAGCAATTTCCTATCTTAAGCAAGAAGAGAAAAAAGCTCGAAAATTCAGTTTCGACGAAAACACGATCCGCTCAGATTAAAAGGAAGCTTTCGCTGTGCTTTATGTTTTGGTATATGAAACTAGGATGAGATTTTTAGTGAATGTAAATGAAATCCAAGCTTAAAAGTTTAGGATTTTCAAAAATGGAGGAAAGAGAGAGAAGAGAGAGTGAAAAATGAGATAGATTTGCCCAAAAGTGACTTTTTAAAGATCAGATTTCGAACAGGCTGCTCGAGCAGTCAAATCGCCGCTCGAGCGATGAATGAAATCTTTTACTATCTATATTTTCTCGAACAGACCGCTCGAGACATTACAAGTGCGCTTGAGCAATGAATCAAGGCTTGCAGTATCTCAGACAATTTAAAAAAATAGAGCTGGAATGGTCTATGAACCACTCGAGCGGTGAAACTTGCACTCGAGCGAACTATGCATACAATACAGATTTGTAAACTTCAAACGGGTATAACTCTCTCATCCGGACTCTGTTTAGGGTTGTTCTTGTGTTCAAATTAAAGCCCCAGAAGTAGGTTTTTCAATGGTTCTAGCCTCACATCAAGATTCAAAGTGTGGAAAGAGAAAATAATAAAAGAGTGAAAACTACTCGTGAACAATTATTCACATTTGGAGTTTTTGATCCAATCTCGCCCAACTATTATGATAACGCTTCAACCAATGCTCATATATTAACTAAGAAGGTTCTCAATTATGATAATCAAATAGTCAATTATAATTTCATTATACCAAGAAGTACGAAGTGCTACATAAGTTTATTATTATATTCAATTTACATATATGCATAATAATTTTTGTTTTTGTTTGTTTAATAACTATAAATTTATCTCTGTCTAAGTTTTTAAATAAATTTATAGGTAAATTGTATATCAATGAATTTTTCAAAAATTAATTACCAAATCATGAAAAAATTTATATATATATTTTTTTTGTGTAAAGTTTGTCTCTAATTTAAAAATATTTTTCAAACATCTACTTAAATGAAATTTTCTCTAAATTTATTGTTTAGTGTAAGTCACTTTTAAGTGTAAATCTAAAAATTAAATTTCATCTTCCATGAGCAATTCTAAGAAAAATTATTCTTAATAAATATTTATTTTTAATTGTGCATAGCAAAGGTATTGCTAGTAACGAATATATTTATCTTACTTTATTTTTTTCTTTTTTTTTTAAATTATGATTTTAAATATGAGTATTTTATTATTTTAAAATGAAATGATAATAAGGTATTTAGGATTGCGTAAAATATCACACGATGTGTTATAACCACCCAATCCACTAGCCATGGATTAAATTTTGAAATTTATAATCCACATTCGAAACTGTTCTGCTGCGCTATAATTAATACCTATATTTTTTTAAACTCTAATGAAAATCAAAGTAAATATGAGTGTAAAAAAGATTTAAGATGTGAAATTTGTTACAAATTAGTAATTATATACGTGAAAAATATTATGTAAAATTAATTTGTGTTATATATATGAAAAATAGTATGCAAATTAATATTATAGATTATGTAAATATTTGATAATTATTTTAAAAAAATTGTCAATCAACTAATAAATTGAAACCGCCTCATACCGTAATTTAATTATTTGTCAATCTGTTATTCACGATTTAATTTATAATATATTCTCAAATTGATTGAACCGCACCGCACACGTCACTAAAAGTAACACATTATGTTTTATTAAAAATTATACAAAATTTCTTCTTTAAAAAAAAAAAATGGAAAAAGGAAAAAATACATTTGTAAATATGTTTTAAATGGCTGCAATACGGCAACGTAAGTAACCCCAGACCACCAAACGAATCAGTTCAGCTCACCGAGGTGTTAGAACATCAGGCTTCCAATAACAGCCACCCACGTGTCACAAGGATCATCCATAATTCCCCACGTAATATCTCAACACCCACTCTAAACCCGCCACGCAATACCTTGTACTTATATCGTTCTCTGCTCTGCCACTGGCCACGTCACACCCTTCAATTCATTCCTACCTACGTGTGCGCTTTCACAGCCGTCGATTACACTGGACCTTTTACTTCTGGCCGTCGATTTTCTATATGGGAAAAAAAGGCTTGTGGACTCCATAATTCGAGTATTTATTATAAATTTGAGATTGTATTTGAAGTTGTCTTTCTCTTTCTCCCTCCTCAGTCGAGAAAATCGTTGTTCTACGTCTGGCGTCGAAGTTTGTGCTATTTCGACAGGTAATGATGATTCTCTGCAATTTCTATGGTTTGTGATGTGTTTTGGTGTTCTTTTTGTGGACATTTTCCAAGCTATGCATCAAAATTTTCATAGTCTTTTTGTTTTGAATAATTTAGGACTATCTATTCAATTTAGGAGTAATTTACGTTGGGTTTGGTTTGGAATTTGGAGAGAAAAAAAAAATTTTATTGTGGAATTAAGTAAAATATAAATATATTTTATTCAGATGTTATTTATCTTTTTCTTTCTAAATTTCTTTTTAAATTTCTCAACAAAATACAGTATTAACGCTATGGGGGCAAAAACTGAAATTGTTGGCTATTGGATGAACAGATGATGAAAGCAATTGAATTATTAGTGGTTTGTTGGTCAATTTAGAGAGTCATTAGTGGTTTGAGGATTGGATTGTGTTGATTTGGTTTTTGAAGCGATTGAATTATTGTGATGGTTACTGTCCCTAATGTTTGTTTCATTGCATATATACATCCCAAGTACAAAGCAATTCTGAAGGCATTTGATTAGTAATTTATTGTAATCGTTGACAATGCATTCAAACTTGTAACTAGAAGTAGTGGCATGTTTCTTCCAGCGAAATAAGGTTGTGAATGGAATGTTTGAATTTAAAATCTGAAAATTGAAATAGTTGTTTTGAGTTGTGTAGTAAATGCAAAATTTAGTTTCCATGTTTGCCTGAAGTTTGTGAAACCGAATCTGTTATTTGTCGGGGCAATATTGGTAAAAAAAAAATAGTGTGACGGAGTTCATACCAACATTAGTGCTCATATAATTATATTATATAATAGAATAGATAGAATAGATAAATGAATGCAATTGCAGTACTATTTGGTATAGTATGGACTCCCTCCTCTCTTCTTCCCGAAAAAAGTATATAAATTAAAATGGATGGAATGAATTGACGAGTTTACTTATGACGTTCTCCAAGCAATTTAATTATAATTATCTTGTTATTTGTTTGGTTTGAGCGAAATCAGATGTGGAAAATGATCTTAAACAACTTAATCATGCAACGTGTTTTTGACCAGAGCATGACTGTGACATTGGAAAGTGGTGGTTTCACTTTTTACTGTTTTCTGATATGTACTAGTTATGCCTGAGATTAGAGGAGAGGACTGGCCTCGTTGAATTCTTTTATTGTTGGGTGAAAGAATTGAAGCTTGTTTGCTTTGATTATGACCAAAACTATGCATACCTTCTTCTTTTGCAGGACTTGTGTGGCTAGAAATTTCTCATTCATCTGATAACTCTCTGTTTAGATAACTTGGCATGGGAGTTGTAACTGTTGCTAGCTCAGCTTCGAGGACTCCACTGGGATTGAGTGCAGCACTTTCATCTTACCGATCTCCATTAAAAAAACCATTAATTTTGGCATTTAAAATTAATAAAACTGAGAGCACAGGGGCTTTGGTCGCACCTGATGAGCCAGTATTGATTCCTGTTGAGACACCTAAAGAGAACCAGAAAAGACTAAGAGTGGCTAGAAATTCTTCAAAACGAGTGAAAGCTCTCTCTACCGATGAGGTCTCACCGTGTATTTTGGAAGTGGATTACAATGAAGCTGCTGCCAAACTTGAAAACATATATAAACTTAGTCCCACTACTGATGCCTCTGACATGGAAGATACAAAACGTGCAATAAGGAGAGGGAGGTGGCGGAGAGGGAAGATTGGGGAAGGTGAGGACAAAGTAGAGAACAAAAATATTAATAATGTAGTAAGGAATAGGCGTAAGACGCCAAAACGATTGAGTTTTAATAAGAGGATTGCATTGAGGAAGTGCAAGGATGATGAAATGGTCTCTTCAATTCAGAAGAGGAAAGACTCTGAGAATGAAGAAGATATAATCAATAAGCTTGTTAGGGAGTATTCAGTTTCATCCGACTTGGTCAGCTTGGACTGGAAGAAGATGAAGATACCACCAGTTCTGCCTTCTTCTGAACATTCCTGGCTATTCAAGTTGATGCAGCCTATGAAGGTGAGTTTTAAGAATAAGAACAACCTCCACCTTTGTTAGTATTGGGAATATGGTTGTGTTTTTTCTTTAGTTAATATGATTGTGGACTTTATTTAGTGAAAGACGCTGACTCATGCTTGATTTTATTAAGGCACTGCTTCAAGTCAAGGTGAACTTGCATCAAGATTTGGAGCGAGAACCGACTGACAGTGAATTGGCAGAGGCAACAAATATGACTGTAGTTCAAGTAAGAAAGCACTTAGAGGTTGGTCGAGCTGCCAGAAACAAGCTGATTAAGGTAGCTATGCTTTTCATTTTTTTCAATACAAACTGAATTAGTACCGACGGCTTCTTTAACATTAAGCTGGTGTTTAAGCCTATCAAACTGAGGGAGGATAAAGAAGAGAGAGAGAGAGAAGCATTAATGCAGTATTTAGATAGTGTGCTTCAACGTGTTTAGTGTTTCATGTTGAATGCAAATGTGGTACTGTTGATAGTTGCCAACATCACATTATGTTTTACAAATGTCATGAGTTTCTGCAATTCTATGGGGCTAGTTTTAATCACCTACACCTGCCTAGTATTAACTTGTTGCAAATTTGTAAAAACAGAAAATCCTTTTTGTTCATACTTTGATAAAGTTCTTATCTTCAGCCAAACAACATTTACATCAGATCTTTCATCAATAGAGACTACTTTTTAGTATATACAGATTTGTTAGATCGATATAATGATATATTACAGTCAATTTTCCTTCACATTGTTATGCAAAAAAAATATATGCCCTGGGTGACGTGATGATGGAAACTGCAAAACTGGGTATTTTCCAATGAATTGGTAAAGTTGTTCCATGTGGCCTCAGATTTACTGTACAAAATAGTATTCTGGAACATTTGTGCCTGTGGCTGTGCATGTGTTAATGCTAGGATCCAATAGTCCATCAATTTCATCTTGGTCCCATTTACCATCAATAGTGGTTAATTTCAGCTTATTCACTGAAAGCCAATTGTAATCATATCACATTTTGTGTTCATCAAGGTTTTGTGGTATATATATGTGAAGTTAATATTAATAGATAGTCTTAAATGTTGTTGCAGCACAATCTCCGCCTTGTTTTGTTTGTGATAAACAAATACTTTCAAGAGTTGGCAAATGGCCCTAAATTTCAAGACCTCTGTCAAGCAGGAGTGAAGGGTCTTATCACAGCAATTGACCGCTTTGAACCAAAAAGGAGGTTCCGGCTCTCTACCTATGGTTTGTTTTGGATTAGGCACGCCATCATACGATCCATGACACTCTCAAGCTTTACGCGAGTGCCCTTTGGCCTTGAGTCGGTATGTTTACTTAGTAATCTTGACTTTTCTTCTTTGTTATTATTTTATAGTAGCATGTTGATTGACATAAATCTCTATGTACTTCATTTAAGGTAAGCACCAATGCCAAAATCCTTTTCTCGACTTGAAAATTGATGCCTTTCTTTTTGTGATACTAATTATCTGGTACATTATTGAGTTGGGAATTCTATTATTTGCTTGATTCGGCTAGGAAAGTTTGTCAAAAAATGTTAGTATATATTTTTTAAAAATTTTCCTTTTTGTATGAAGGGGGAAATGCATGTGTTGTTTGGGAGGTGCTAATTGAATCCTTCATCCTAATTGCATTAATCCATTTTTGGGTTAAATCCATTATATCTATTTCAATGTTTGGAGGAGACGAAGTCATTGTCAGGGTGTATGTAATTGGATGCCTTCAATGAACAGAGACATGTAAGAACTTCACTGCTATTCTTTGTGCAGGTTAGAGTAGAAATACAACGAGCCAAGCTAGAGTTAGTGTTTGAGCTTCAAAGATTACCAACAGAAGAAGAGATCATAGAGAAAGTTGGAATCTCTCCTGAGAGGTATCACGAAGTGATGAGGGCATCAAAACCTGTCTCCTCTCTCCATGCTAGGAACAAAACAACACAAGAAGAGCTCATTAATGGGCTTACTGATATTGATGGTGTTGGAGGTGATAAGCGGCGACAACCTGCTCTTCTTAGGCTTGCACTCGATGATGTGGTAAACATCCATCTTCTTGAATCTTGCCTTGGGTATTTTATTGCATTCTTTCTTTAATAGTTGACTGTTTGCATACTTTTAGTAGCTAAGGAGTAGTTTTTATTTTTTATTTTTTTGTTTGTTCACCACGGTATGAAATCATCAAGAAGCTGGAAGACAAATAGCTAAGCTATGATTGTCTGGCACCTCTTTCTTAGAAAAATTGATTAGCAAAGTGGGCACCCAATTTGCAAAGGCACATAGAATTAGAACCTAGTAGCATTGAATCTTGAGACATGCCAAAGAACTTGATATACCCAACCAAATCGCCTATAATCATATCAATGAAGGAAACATAATACATAGAACCAACTTTAGTAGCAACAGGGAAATGACTCCACACATTAGTATGGATATAGTAAAAGGAGAAGTAGATGGAGAAGTACTTTTTTTTTTTTTTTTTTGTGGTATTTAGAAGTACTTTTGTTACATTTATATTCACTGCATCGAGAATTATCACTAAATAACACTTTACCTAAGGCATCCGATTGAACTAATCCTTTCAATCGTTCATTGGAAAAATGGCCTAACCTAGTATGCCAAAGATAAAACAAACTCAAATTTTGAGCTAAACAAAAGGAAGACATAGCTATTGAATGAGACTCCACAAGAATATGCAAGCTTTCCAACACATATAAGTCGATAGTCCTACAGTCGATCTCAATCTGCTTCTTGGACATCTGATCCGATCTTGAACAAATCAACCAGAAGAAGAGTAAAAAAAAACATCAAAACCTGAATAAAAGAGTTGACTAATAGATTATAAACTAATAGAAAGCATTAGGAGTGGACAAAGCGGAATAGGAAGCCAAAAGGGAAGAACCAATAAAAACAACACTCATAGGAGAGATACTTGTAGAATAAGAAACATGCGAACTTGAATACATAGTATTTATAGCAGACGTATGAGACTGAGCCACAGAAAACGATGTGAGCATGGGCTATATCTAATTAACTGCATTGTGGAAGGTTAGATGTTGTGGGAAGTAGGTGTGCCAAGAACTGCTGGAAAGCATGAACTACTGGCCAAATGAGGAAGAAGACCGTAAAGGCAACTATGGGGTAAAGCAAGTGAAGTATGCCCTTTCGGATTTGTAAGTTTAGGGTATGTACTCTTTCAATGTCCTTTTTGATGACAAAAACTACACTCATCCTGAGTAAAACAGGGCTTGGCTTCCCCATGACCTGGCAACACAGTAAATTGAATACTGTGTCTTTTATGTCCACAATGTCAAAAAGCTAATCAGGTCTGAAGTTGCTGCTAAGGAAAAGAGAGAAATTTAGCCGATTGCCTCGCGTGAGAGAGAGAGAGAGAGAGAGAGTTGCACGGTAAAGAATTTTCCAATGGCATGGAACTTCAAGATGCAATGAATTACACAAAAAAGACCAGTGAAATAATATCAGAGAAAGCCAGAGATCAAAGGGCTAGGAAGTATGGAAACTTAAAAATGGGTGTCATGTCATTGTCCGACACATATCGGACAAAGACACGCCATGGAAATGTGTCCACGTGGCCTGTCAATTTTTTTAATTACTATTTATTTGTAAGAAATGTCGGGAAGACTTTACAAACACAAATGTCCTATGTCTTGTGTTTGGATATACCTCAAGACACCTTTGTGGTATTCTTTTTATTATTTAAGAAAGTTAATTTGGGGTCAAAATAAAATATACAAAAACAATAGGGGAAAAGAGGAAAACGAAACACCCACATATACACTGATGTCATTTATACCTCTGTGCCCTAAATTTATATTCATATACATAGAAAATAAAAATATAATCCTCCGTGTCTATATCCTAATTTTTTCAAAATTGTTGTGTCGTGTCCGTGCCTGTGCTTTTTAGCCAGAGTGTCAACAATTTACAACTTCCAGAGAAGATGACAGGGCTTAGGGTTTTCTATCGGACCAACTTTCGGATAGGTGATATGCTGTGAAGAAAGTGGGCTGCAATTGTTGTCAAGAGAAGACTGAGCATACAAGTGACTAATGATGGGCTGCGATTGCTGCAAAGAGAGAGAACTTCTGGTGATTGTTTCTAAAAGAGAGAGAAACTTCTGCCGATAGGCTAAGACCGAGGTTCACAATGGGTTGTGTAGAGGCAGAAGTTTAACAGAGGTTCACAACTATGATTCACGATGACAGCTTGAGAGGGTGCAAGACTAACTATCGATGAAGGAGGCTTCAATGACGACTTGCAATGCCGGCGATTACAAGTTCCGACTAGCCTTGCTCTGATACCATGTGAGATTGGAGAGAAAACAATACTATTGTACTAACCTTTAAGTATAATGCGTGCTTAACACAACCCAAATAGAAAACAACCTTAATGGATAAAAGATGACAAAAATATAAACGTACCCTCAACCCAAAAACAAAATACCAAAATTACATCTTCACAGGTCCTGTTTGGGATATCTGCAGGGCCGACTCAAGCCTATAGCAATTGAAGCAATGGCTTTAGGCCTCAATTGCAAATGAGAAATGCTAGGGATCATGAAAATGATCATGAAAAATTTGTGACCTTAGATTACCTTGATTAGTGTGTGGTGCTTTATTGCGAATAGGCCCCAAAATTTTCATATATGACAATTCAATTTTTTCTCGTTAAGGCTACTTTGTTGAAGGCCTCTACAAAATCAACACAAGAAAAAAGAAAAAGGATAATACTCCCATGAGCATAATACAAGTTTTAAAATTTTGGTAAAAACGTCCATCGATTTTGTATATGTTTGTCATATGCACACTTTTTTTCTTATTTCTTTTTTCACTTTATTTTTTTATTTTTATTATTTATAAATAAAGGTTCACATTGAAAAGAGCTCCATAAACTTTAAAAAGCTTATAATGTATAATCTTAAGAATCGCTTTAAAAGAGACCCCACCAATTTAAAATTGGTTACAAAGTATTCTTAGTTTTCGCTTTGAATTTATAAGTTTTATTTATTTGATAACATTTGGCACTTTTATTTTTTTTTTTCATAGCTAAATATTTTAAATAACTTCCAAATTTTATTCATGAGAATGGAAGAGACATATGATTTTTACATGATATATAATTTACTAAAAATAATAAATATTAGTTACATTTAAGTTTAAAATATAAAAAGCCTCACAATAAAATTTTGCTTTAGGCCTCGTGAAGGCTTAAGCCGGTTTTGGATATCTATTTAACTTGGAATGGCACGCTGAATCATAGGATTAAAAGGGATATTGTTGTATTCACATTAAGTACTTTTCATGTATGTCAAAAGCACTTTAAATAGTCGTCTCCCTTTTTATTGTGAATTCAATTTTGATGGATAATTCAATTGATGAACTGTTTCTGGATCTCCCAGCTTGATTCTCTGAAGCCCAAGGAAAGCCTGGTTATCAGACAGAGATATGGCCTTGATGGAAAAGGTGATAGAACATTGGGAGAGATTGCAGGAAACTTGAATATCTCAAGAGAAATGGTCCGGAAACATGAAGTGAAAGCTTTGATGAAGCTCAAGCATCCAGCTCGAGTAGATTATCTTCGTCGTTATGTTTTCTAAGAAAAAAATAAAAAATATTTTGTTTGCTTTTCTTATCTATATATAACCCTCTCCTTCTCCAGATCATCACAGGTGATGTGCCATTGTTGTATACTAATGATCATAGCTTCTTAACTACATGCACAGAAAAAACATACCATGTACTATATATATATTGGGGACTCGAGGTTATAAATCACCAAGTAAATATGGCCCTTTTCTTCCCTTCCTTACATGTTTTGTACAACTATAGTGTATACAATAAATCTTCAATACTTTACTTTATGAAATTGGTGCATGTAATACGAGATGCTTCTTTATACAGCTTATGTTTAATAAAAATGCCAACTGGTGCTTGTTTTTTGTTCCTGTGAAATGTTCAGAAATGGTGTTCAAAAATTGTGCTTACATCAATTGTTCAGTTGTATATTTGTTATCATTGGTACCAATTCTCCCTTTTATGCATCTATTTGTTTTCTTGGATCCTAATCACAATGACAGCACTCATACCAGAAAAGTGAGGAGAAAACAGCAGACTTGAAATTTTTTATTTTCTACACATGCACTCGATGACTAACTGATCTAGTGGTTAAGGGGTTCTATAACGGTTTCGGTTTTGACCTGACCTATTTCATGCTCTTAGATCTAGGAATCCATGTCCTTAACTATTATTCATTTCATTTTCATTTTCATCTTGTTGCTAGTTGAGATTGGCTATTTTGGAGTTATGGTTGTGTTTGAAACGTGTTGTGAGTTAGTTTTTCAAAAGAGTTGTTCAGATTTTTTAAGATTTTTGCCTATTAGCTCAAGTGGTCTTTCTTGAGCTCGATCGGTCTTTTACAGTCTGCAAAACTTCTGGAAGTGAGGTATCTTCGCATAAGTGGTCTTTCTTGTGCTCGAGCGGTATTTTGCAAGTCTGAACTTTTGGGAGGGGATTACTGTGCGCTCGAGCGGTATTTTTGGTTACTCAAGGGGTGTTACTTATTGTGCCTGATGCTCGAGCAGTATTGTGATTGTTCAAGCAGTCTACATGCATATCAGATCGAGAAAAGGGTTTTCTAAGTCACTTTTTCATTCATCTCTCTCTAAACATTTCAAAAACCCTAGATCTTCACTCTCTCTCTCTAGTTCTTGCATTCAAGCCCCAAATACTCCCAATCTATTAATTTCTTCGCCCTAGCCCTTTGGAGAAAAAGGCAGAGCATGGCGAGAGCCTCGTTTTAATCAGAGAAGTTATCGTTTTTAGATCCGCCAAACTTCAACCCTTAATCTCTCTTGTCCTTTATTCTTGAGGTAGGGATTTCTTTAACCTTTGGTATGATTTTTACCATAGTTATTTGTCCATTGGAAGAATCGAGTGATTTGGGAATTTTGAGTTAAATCTAGGGTTTCGTTTTGAAACGTAAAAGAGGGATTTTCAAATGGGTTCTTGGGAAAGGTTGTGGGCATGTGTTATTGGTTGAGATATGTTGAAATGGTGGATTTCTTTACTTCAAATTGATTTTGAAAGTAAATGGAGTTTTGTTCTAAAATCATGGGTATTGGCTTGTGAAATAGTAGGGCTGAGCAAGGAATCCGTATAATCCGTAATCCGATCCGGTCTAGTTCAATCTGGTAGGTTTGGATTGATTTTTTGAATCCATGGTTCAGTTCCGGATTAGAAATTTAAAAATCCATAGGCCACTTATCGGTTCCGGATTTGAATCGATCCAAACCGTATACAAATAGTCTACATTTATAATATATGTCCTCCCACATAATATCATTTCTTGTTTCGTATAAAAGCTAAACCCTAATTCAACATATCACACGCCACTCACTATCTCCTACACTCTCATCTCTCTCTCGGTACTTTCTCTCTCTTCTCTTTCTCAGACTAAGTTCTTTCTCTATTCTTGTGATTTTATGTCAGATAATCCATCTCACATCAAATCGGTGAGCTTAGATCAGATCGCGGCTTGTCTCTCTTTCTCTTGGTGAGCTCTCTCTCTCTCTCTCTCTCTCTCTCTCGGTCACTATTTTTGTTGGTTTGTTCTCACTTTCAGACACAGTCAGCTCTCTCTTCTCTTTCTCAGACTGAGTTCTCTCTCTAGTCTTGTGATTTCATCTCAAATAATCCATCTTAGTTCAGATCGGTAAGCTCAGATCGTAGCTTGTCTCTCTCTCGGTGAGCTCTCTCTCTCTCTCTTGCGCGCACGGTCACTGTTTTTGTTGGTTTGTTCTCACTCTTAAATGCAGTCAACTCTCTCTCTCTCTTTCTTCTCTTTCTCAAACTGAGTTCTCTCTCTATTCTTCTGATTTAATCTCAGATAATCCATCTCAAATCAGATCGGTGAGCTCAAATCGCAGATTGGTCTATTTCTCTATCTCTTCGTGAGCTCTCTCTCTCTCTCTCTCTCTCTCTAACACTATGTTATTTTTTTGTAGATTTCATACCAGATCGGTGGATTTAATCTCAGATCGGAGATATTCAGTGAACTCTACACTCTCAAATCGATTGTTCGTCTCATCTTTGTTGATATTTTTTTCAATGGATTTCTTTTTTTAGAAATTAAAATGTTCTATATTTTTTTTATTATTTAATTATGTGAATCTGTGGTCATAAACCGATCCAATCCGTGTTTAAACGAATTGGTTCCACGATTTAAATGGATTGGATTGGTTCCAATTTTTCAGGAACCGTATATAATGGATTGGTCTTGGATTTACCCAAATCCGAACCAATCCGGACCATGCTCACCCCTATGAAATATAATAGAAATGATGTTAGGTTTTGTAAGAATTGATCAATGAATACGTTGATGATGATGGTGGAGTTGGATATGTAATATCACTCCCATTTTGAAAAAGAAGAGATTAATTTTTTGTTAGAAATTATCTATTATATAGAAATATCTGTTTTGGACTGTCGGTAGAGGATAGCTTTGATTGTTATACAAATTGCATAAGGATTAGGATAATTAAAACTAATTACTCATACAACTTGCATTGAGCATCATTTCATACTTAAACATTGAAAATGTATTGTTTTGAGGAAAAAATGGGTGAATACCTTGGTGAATCTGGTTAGAGGATGTGGTTGTGGTTATTATGTTGGCCTATATGTCCTTAGTAAAAGTCTAGAAACCCGTGTGGTTAGGTGTCGATCCTTCTGGTTAGTGCCAGTTATAGCGATTCTAGTTTGGATCTGAACCATTTGATGTTGTGGATCCGGGTTTCATTGCCTTGCATAGTCATTTATGTCTTGTTTCCCCTTATACCTCTTTGAGTTTGGCTTTTGGGTTGCGTTGGTTGCGTTTGGAACAGGTTAGTAGCTTGTTTTTCAAAAACCTTATTACCTAGAATTTTGCCTCTACGCTCGAGCATCACTTCTTGCGCTCAAGTGGCTTTTGTGAACTCTCAGTACTTTTGCGGTCTACAAAACCACTGGGAGAGTGTTTTTTATGCTTAAGCGGTTACGCGCTCGAGCGACTCTTCTTAAGCTCGAGCGGTAGGCATCTGTTTGTAAAACTATTAGGAGAGTGTATTCTATGCTCGAGCGACACTTCCTGCACTCGACCAGTAACTATTTTTGTGTCTGGACGCTCGCGCATCACTTCTTACGCTCGAGCGGATTGTGCGTATATCAGTCCATAAAAATCACCTTTTACATCACTTTTTCATATCTCTCTTTCTCTATCTAAACTTTCTAAAATCCCTAAGTTGAGACTCTCTCTCTCTCTAAAACTCACATTCTCTCTTCTAAAACACTTGGATCCATTGATTTCTCTACCTTACTTCCTTTGAGAAAAAGGTAGAGCTCACCTAGAGCTTCGTTTTTATCTGAATAGAGTTGGGTTTCGATGTTGTGGAAGTGTCATCACTCTCTCCTTGGTCTTCTAGCTTCGAGGTAGGGATTCTCTACACTCTTTTATGATTTTTAACTTAGCTATTTGTTTTTATAAGACAATCTTGTGATTTTGAAGGATTTTAAACAAACCTAGGGTTTTGGTTTAAAATCAAAAGAGGGATTTTCAAATAGATGTATTGAAAATGGTTGTGGGATTGGAAATGAGGTTGAGTTGTGGTAAAATTGTTGATTTGGCACCTGGATTGGATTTTGGAAGAAAAAAGGGTTTTGCCCTAAATGTCTCAAATATTTATTTTGTATAAATAAATGGAATTGATGTTGAAAATTTGAAATTGGATAGATATTGATATGGATGATGGAGTTGGATATGTATTATCGCTCACATCTTGAAATTTGGAAAGTTATCTATATTGGAGATTTTATATCTGTTTAGAAATATCTGTTTTGGGCTATCGGTGGATGATAGCTATGATTATTGTAGAAATTGCATGAGGATTAGGTGAATTGAAACTAATTTCTCATCCATGTGCATTGAACATTGTTGCTCATTTAATACATTGCAAATGTATATGAATTTAAGAAAAAATGTGTGAATGTTGGAAAGAGGTGTATATCACCAAATTAAGTTGGTCTGTGTGTCCAGGGTGAAAGTCCAAAAAAATGGGCGTATACATGGGTGCCGATTCCCGCTGACGAAATATCCATAAAATGGCAATAGTAGTGCTTGCGTAGACTACGTTTACATGGGTACGTGTAAACGCAGTAAAAAAATGGGCGTATTTGACGGTTTCCCGCGGACGAAATATCCGTAAAAGGTTGTACTGGTTTTAGACTTCCCCCTTGTTTTCTATTATAAAGAGCATGACTTGAGAATTGTGATATAGACTGAGTATGGCATTGTTTTTGGAAAGATAATGTAAAACGTTTTGATATGGGAACTGTATGTGCATAAAACCTTTTTTTTTTTGTTAAGATTCATATATTGTGTTAGATTATTTCTACTGGGCTTTGGTTTACCCTATATGGGAAAACCATTTTCAGATGCTAGTGAGATGCCTCCGCCAAGGCAGTAGGTTTGGGAGGATTGGAGCAAAGGCTTCATTTTGTTTACTTGTTATTATTTTGTACAAGCCTAGGGCGTTATTATTTTGCTATTTATTGGTTATTATAAGATGGGTAGGTTGTATTTATTTCAGGGCGTTACACCCGTAAAATGGCTTTGATATGCTTGTATAGCCCACTGGCAGATACGTACCTAGATATTCTCAGTATTTTGTATCCACTGCCCTGTTTTCTGATATAAAAAGTTATTTTCATGAATTAATATATAATCTAACATTGCATTGTTTTGAGATGGAAATGTGAAATGTTTGACAAATGGCATGTATATGCATTTATCTTATGACTTTGTGAAAATTCATATATTGTGTTAAAGTATCTCTACTGGGCTTTAGCTGACCCAATGTGGAAAACAACTTTCAGGTACTGATGATATACCTCCACCAAGGACATAGCTTGGGAGGACTTGGAGCCAAGAGCTTCATTTTGTTATTTGATGTAATTATTTTAGTACAAGCCTTGGGTTTTAATTGTATAGAGTTGAACTCATTTTGATATACCCAAGTATTGACTCGGAAAGATGTAGTCATTAGGGCATATAATTATTTGATTTTACTTTTATTTTAATTCATGTATCTATGTCATATGCTATAGATTCAGAATTTAGGATTTATGAATATATACACGCATATGTCATCTTTTGTATGATCAAGATTATAAATAGAATATAAAATATGACGTTATTAATCATTTGTAAGGAATTTTATGAGATGGGCTATTGTTATTTATTTTGGGGCGTTACAACTTAGTATCAGAGCTACCGAGTTTGAATACTTGGGATCGTGGGATGTTGTTTTTACCACAATTGGTTATCTCGCTAGATGATATTAGAAATAGACCTGGTATGCTATGTGATAACATGCTTATGTGATTAAATGAGTATGAGATTTAATTTATAAGATATTGATTGGGTCTACGAGTTTCTGGAAGTCCTGTTTGAAGAGTACTTGATCACTACTATTTCTAACTGGAACTCTAGCAATGTCGCGGGATGATCATTATTTAGAAAGGAATTTCATATGTGTTAACGTGATTAGGTGCTTATGTGGAGTGAATTATTTGTTGTCCACTATATTAGGACGTTAGTGAATTAGCTTTGGCGCATTTGTAAATGTGCTAATCTGTTGTGTCACCTTTATTAGGATGTCAAAGATGTAGACATGGTGGTGGTAGATATGGTAGGCCTAGGTGGTAGGAGATGCTATTACTAGATGATATTCCGGAGCAAGATAAAGGAGTTGGTCAGGCTAACGTGGCCAAACTAGCAGGTTAGCAAGCTATGGGCACTTTGGCTGGTGAAATGGTTGGAGCTTTGCGGGAATTCATGGACATTCTCAGAGCTGAGAGTCAAGTACAGGCCTATGTTGCTGAGACAAGGCCATCTTTTCTAAAGAGGGAGTTCTTCTGGTCAAATCCAGATGAGTTTTTGGGAGATCTAAAGGAACCACTGAAGGCAGATGAGTGGCTTGAGCAGATGTTGAAAACCTTCAAGATGCTTGGCATCAAGGACGACGGTTTAAGGGTGACCTTGGCATCCTTCTAATTGAAGGGAGATGCAGGTCAATGGTGGAAGTATGCGCGATGGTGCATTGGGATGACTTGGGAGGCCTTTGTTAATGCCTTCCAGGACAAGTTTTTACCTCCTACTGTTAAGGAGAAGTTGAGAGATCAGTTGTTGAAGCTCAAGTAGCTGAACACACTTGTAGGTGAGTTTTAGGCTGCTTTTACTAGCCTTTCTAGATTTGCACCGGAACTTTTGGCGACAAAGGAACACCGTTGCGTCGAGTTTGAGAAGAGGTTGAGGACCGAAGATGAGGGGCTCTAGATAAAGGAGTTAGGAGGTTCAAGGGGAGACTCGGGACAAAAAATGGTGGAGGGGTTCCATGCCACAGCGGTCCTAGGAAACACAATTTAGATTCACTTTTCCTATACCGAGTTCTGGTTCAGGGAAAGGTAGTTAGGGTGGAATCACTTGTTTCAAGTGTGGTCAATTGGGCCACTAGTATTCAGTTTGCTCGCAGAGAGGATGGGGCAATCGTCTGTACCGTCTTCGGCTCAATCTCAGAGCCAGAGTTAAGGGAGAGGGCAGCCGCCTACCTATTATCAGTGTAGGCAGTCGGGGCACTTAAAGATGTTTTACCCTCAAGCAGGTGGCACATCTAGTTGTCGACGTCCCCGAACGTCCCGGGAGGGAATCCCCCCCGTTTTGTTCATTTAGGCTCACTACAGTTCAGGACTCAACGTCACGGTTCTTAATATGAACCAAAGAGTCCAAATCCGGCAAATCATTTTGAGAAAACAGATTTTTGAAAGAAGTGCCAAACATGGACTGCTTTGCCAGATACAGAGTCGCCACCTAAATATTTTATTTTTGGGAAATTTAAGAAACCCTGACTCGTTGCCTAAGGCCACGTGTCCGTCATCACCAAAGTTGTCTCGGCTCAGGAACTTGGGTATAATTGGGGAAGGTCACTTCGTGAGCACTCCCGCTCGCCCGATCAAAGATCGGCCTCTACTAACCATGATATCGAGTTTTGAAGACATTATGCGTTCTTATTCCGGTTATTAGCCTAGAATTACTATGTGATGCGCACAGCATACAAGTATAGACTGGGTCGCCTGAATTGGAACAAAACATCTCATGTTTGTTTTTTTGAAAGTGGTTTGCTACTCGCAAGTAGGCTTAAAATGCGGATTTTGCCACCCTCAGGTGGGCTTAGAAAAGATGGTTTTGCCACTATCTAGTGGGCTTAAAACCCACAGTCAATGCATTGTTCCAATCCAAATAACCCAACCTTCACCCACAGGCATTCAGGCAGTTATATCACATATGCAAATAGCCTCATGGTAAGCATGCTATCATGGTAGTCACTCACACTCATGCAAGGATGCTAAAGCGTAAAAACTTACCGAGTACTCCAAGCCAAAACAGAAACTATGTTAGAAATCCATGCATGATCCTAACTATACAAAAATGCCTAATGCAACACGTGCAGGAATGCAACTAAGATAGGCTCGGCTATTCTAAACATGGCATATGGAATACTACAGCTAACATGTATTCAACTCGGAATTGAAATACAATGCAGTAAGTATGATGCGCCGAGCCCGGTGCATGCAAAATAGATGAATGAATGCAAACATGCTATCATACTGTATGCTAATTGAAACATGCCCTAATCTAACCATCATAAGCTGGTAAATAAAAGGGAGAAAGACGTGGGGTTGGAAGACATACATCACACATACGCACACTTATTACAACATTGCCTTCGCGCGGAGGGTCCGAATAAATAATACAGTCCCAAATAAGTAATACAGTTCGAATAAGTACAAAACCCTAATTAATTAACAAATTAATCTAGGAAAGCAGTAAATTAGCATGCAAGCCTATGGACTGCCTCAGCTCTGCTTCGGATGATGAATGATGCATGTTTGAGTTGCCTTGTGCGGAAATCCATTGCGATGCCCCAATTAGCCTCTATTTACAATTAAGCTCGGAATATTACACGGAGCTCCAAAAGACTGCCGATTTCTGATTTGCTGCAACAGAAAGCAAGAAAGGGGCATGGCAAAGTATTTTCACACATGTATGCATACCTCGATCCTCGTGCCACCAACCACGCATCTCGATGCATGATGGCCGAGGAGTCGAATTGCACGACTCAATGTGAAATGAATGCTCATATAAACATAACAAGACCGAGACTCCATCATGGTTAATCCGGAGTGTCGATAACCGGGAATTGAGACACGTTCCGTCACTCGGAGTACGAAACGTCCCTCGTTTCCCGTGTTTGGGCTAACTCCTATCCCAAACACAATGCAATATGCATGACATGCATGAATGCAATCCTAACATACAACCTAGCATACGCAATGCTATGAGATGGCATACACAATGCACGATGTAACATGGCATATACGATGCTCTAACATACAACCTAGCATACGCAATGCAAAGGATTAAAGATGACATACACAATGCATGATGGACTTATACCAACATGAGTGGACCTCAGCCACACTCATATCAGTAGCCATAAGATGAAAATGAGACACTCGAGATGCGTGCACACATGTACGCAAACCGAGGACCGATCCTAAGGCACAAATGCCACTCTAACAAGGCATGGCAAGGCATGAAATATGGCATACAAATATGCAAGTTCCAGCACTGAAATGTGATGCAAAATGATCCCGAAACATGGAAACATGGCACCCGATGCATGAGATGAGCCCCGAAACTCAAAACTAGGCATATGTATTGACTTATAGCTATACAAAGCATGTATTATTTGACTATGAAGCACAAAGGCAAAGCCAAGGCAGTCCCAAAACATGAACATTTCTAGTTCAAAGCATGACCAAAAGATGCTAGCATGATGGACTAAAATAACATGCAAAATTAACTAGCAAACATGGGTTACATGGCATGTACATGAAGCAGGTGAGAACTCATCAAATCAGCAAAAATCAGTGAATAAAACATGCCAAAACATGCATAAATAACCTCTGAAATGCAGCCAACACATGCACAAATGATGGGTTCTTTTAAAGGGCCATGCAAGGGGTTATTAAGCACATTCATCAAGGACACTTAGCATGGAAAAATTAACTCTGGAAATCAAATATGATAGCCCTAAAACTCATCAAATTGGCCCTGAAATCAGTCAACAAAGCATGCAAGATAGGGCCTCTTTGGAAGGCCAAAAAGACGATCAAGCAAAACAAGGTGAGAGGGGGTCACCCCCCTCTGCTTTTGAGGCTCAAAACAGTGTGTTAACCACTGAAAATCCACTGGATTTCAGTGGCTCGAAGACCAAACAAAGCATGCAACAAGGGCTTAGTTGTAAGGCTCAAAATAAGAGGCAATCAAGCATACAAGGAAGCATATGACCTCAAACGAAGGAATGCCCTTAATCAAACATCAAGAGGGCCTCAAAAAAAGACTTTTTCCAGTTTATAAAAAATCTCAAAAAAGTTTACAAGTGAGGCTAAAACATGGTGCAAAAATAGCCCTAAAAGAGAGATAGAAGACAAGGGGCAGTATCTGGCCTCAAACAGCAAAGAGCCCTTCAAAAAAGTTGAAGAGGGGCTCAAAATAAGGCACTTTACAGTTTGGCTCGAAGCCGAGAAATGCTTACAAATAAGGCTAATGTACCATGCAAAATAACCCCTAAAAGAGGGATAAAGCACAAAGGGGGAGTAGAAGACCTCAAACAGAAAAAAGTCCTTAATCAAACATGAAGATGATCTCAAAATAAGACTGTTTTCAGTTCAGGACAAAGCCCAAAAATGTAAGCAAAAGGAGCTACAATATCATGCAAAATAAAGCAAGAAAAGAGGAAATAGGGACTCACCCTTGTAGCACAGATTTCCAGCAGCTTTTGATCCAAGAAAAGGAGCTCCTAACCTCTGAAAATCAGCCTCAAGATGTTGGAATGGAGTGTGGAGGTGATAGGCTATGAGTTGGTGTATAAATGGTGCAAGAACAAGGTGGTTTTAAGCTTGGATGAGAGAGAGAGGGAGGGTTGTATGCAAAGGCTCCAACTGATTTTTTCTAACCCTTAGAAATGAAGTAGGGTGCTGGTTATATAGAGGGAGAGGAGCCAAAGAAAAGGGGGGAAAAACCAATTCAAATTTCCCCCCAAAAAGACAGACCCTTGGGCAGGGGGTCTGGTGCAAAACAGCTGGCACAGTTGGAATGCACCAGGAGGGACAAACTTGGCCGGCCAGGTTCAAAAGGTTCAGGTGGCCGGCCGGCCACCTCCCCTGGCCAGCCGACCAGGGGTCAAAGGGGTCAAGCAAAATTGCTGGCCGGCCACCCCAGAAAGGTGGCCTCCCAGGTGAGTGCAACACAGCTATGTGGAGAAAAACCAGAAAATGTAACCCAGGAGAGAGAAAAACCAACTTTTTAGAGGGGTTCAAAAGGGTCAGAAAGAATTGCTGGCCGGCCTACCCATATTGGTGGCCTCCCAGGTGTGTACAATACAATGGTATGGTGGAAAGTCAGAAAAAGTGGCCCGGGAATGGGAAAAATCAGCTTTCTAGTGAAGAAAACGGGCGATGAAGAGCGATGAAGGAATAAAGCTAGTTTTTCAGAACAATTGCTGACCTCCCACCTTCCTGCAACCTTTCTAACAATGAAAATAAGGTGCTCGCCAAAAATGAACCCAAACCGATGCAAAATGAAGGTTCGGGGGCCGAAACGCGCTGCCCGGGGCCCCGAAAACTGACTATTAAGCACCGGAGGTGGCGTTCGACCACGAAGTTGGTCTCTTGGGCCACAGTGTCCCTCAAAAGGGAGGAAACAAGGTGTGTGCCAAAAACCAGAGCAAACGGAGGTAGTTAAGCGGTCCCGAACCGAGGCACACGACCGATGACTCCGAAAATCGAAAACCGGGCTCCAAACGAGAAAGATGGCCTACGACCACAAAACGTAGCCTACGGCCACTGAGAGATGGTCTACGAGACCTCTCCCTCCTTTCGGGAAGAGAAAACAGGGCTTGGTTCGCAAACCGAGGCAAGGCACGAAAGAGTCCGGAAGTCCGGAGGCAAGGCTCGCAGCCAAGACTCTGAAACCTCTGAACGAGCACAATATGCAACATCACCGAGTGCTCAATTGGTGACGTCTGAGTCTTTAGGTCGGTCAAAAATGGGGTGTCTACACTAGTGCGTCTGGTTCGAGACAGATACACAGCTATCAACCTACCAATTCAGCACATACCTCGAGGGCCAATCAGAGAGCCTTTTCGACTCAATTAATGTAGCAAACCTATGCTTCAAGGGGTGAATAGGTAGAGCAGAGACCCACAGGGTGTGTGGATGTTATTACCACGCCAGATCAGTTGCCGACACCCTCTGTTATAAGAGGTAACTTTTTGTTGTTCAATTCTATTGCTAATGTGTTGATTGATACTGGTGCACTTATTCCTTCATTTCGTCAGCATTTGCATCAGTTTTGGGGTTAGAAGTGGCTCAATTAGCGTCTTTGCTTAGGGTAGAGTCACCAGTTGGAGGTAAGGTTGTCTTAGACCAGGGATGTTACGGTTGTGAGATAGAGGTTACTGGTCGTTGGCTTCCTTTTGCTTTTGTATTGCTTCAAGAAATGTCTTCCCTTTCTTTAATTACCATGTTCAAAGAAAGTTGATTGCTAAAAATTGTGAGCATGTAGGTTGTTCAAGCAGTATTATGGGCAAATGCAATTAACTAGATAATTAAGAAATCGTACCCAAAAAAAAAAAAAAATGTTTTGACATACTTGTGGCCACAAATGAAAAATTACAAGACCTTGAGCAAATCTCAAAGATTTACATCAAGTGGATAGTAAAAGTCTTATGACATATTCCACTAACAAGACAACCATGACAGCAAATAATTCTTCCTTGTGTTCCTATTGCTTATTTTCAAAACCTAACTAGATTTAGATGGTTGCATTAAACAAATTCAAACAAGTACCTAACATTAAAGCCAACTTATTTCCCTTCGCAAGTTCATCAATACGTAGATAGCACTTTATTTCTCTCATTTAAATTTTATATTATTCACTTCCTATCCATCTCCACATTATTTATACCATACCCAATGGTTGCCTAACAGTACATCTAATACTTAATTTGTTCTAATCAAATCCACTTCTTGGAGAAAAAGCATGGGAGATAGGCTTTGTCCAGCAGTCGGAGTAATGGGTACTTGCATGCCACTTTGTATATTCCTCGAGCTTCATGGCTAAATATTTGATTCCTAACTACCAAAGTTTCATGGTGTTTCTTGCAGGGAATGTAGCTTCTATGTTGCTTTACGTTGCACCCATATAATGAAGTTCTATTGCACTGGTTATTCTATACTATTTCATTCTACTTCGAACCATTTAACTGTGATAATTTAACACTAATCATATATTTTTTGCTCTTCCCAGATTAACTTTTTCGAGGGTCATAAAAAAGAAAAGCGCCGAGGAGTATTCTTGTGTTCCATATATCATTGCACTGTTGAATTGTTTCCTTTACACTTGGTATGGCTTGCCTATTGTAAGCTATGGTTGGGAAAATTTCCCTTTGATCACCATTAATAGCTTAGGCCTTCTTCTTGAGCTCTCCTTCATTCTCATATATCTTTGGTTTGCTTCAGCTATAGGAAAGGCAAGCTACTTCTCTATTACTTTTATCATTTCTCTATAACATCATAACATGATTGCATGCTTGAGAATTTTCATTTGTTTATTATTTGAATATGTGTGTTTAAATGGATCTACAAAGATAAAAATGCATGCACTAGTTTGCATTTGGATATACATTTATGCATATAAATATTAAGTTCTTTATTGTTGAAAGATAATTGGTTGCTATGCATGTATTTCTATGAAAAGGATATCAATATTTACATCAAAATGGTGCAGAAGAAGGTTACAATGATAACAATACTTGTTATCTTAATTTTCTGCATCATGGCAACAATTTCAACTTTTGCATTCCATGATCACCACAATCGCAAGGTATTCATTGGGACTATTGGACTCATAGCCTCTGTAGCAATGTACGGTTCTCCTCTGGTAGTTGTGGTGAGTTTCTCTAATTTCCACCATCATGTTCATACTTGTCTTTTTTTCAAATGTAAATGACATCCTATTTTGGCAACATGCAAAACAGTTATATTTAGCCATGAGCTTGTCATGTATATTATAATACATGCATACATGAGATGTCAAATTTGCATGCAAGCTCGCTCTATCTTTGACCACTTTTTATATATTTTTTATGTTTTATAGCAAAGGATCAGCGGATAGAAGTTTTCATTGTTATTGACACATTAATATGATCAGCTGAAGCAAGTAATATGAACAAAGAGCGTTGAATCTATTCCATTCTACTTATCATTTTTCTCATTCCTATCAAGTTTGCTATGGATAGCCTATAGACTACTGAGCCGTGTTCTTTTAATCATGGTTTGTGTGATAATTAAACCTTAATTTTGTCATAACACATAGGAGTTAAAACAGTCAGTTTCATATTACTTCAAGATTTGATTTTCTGACTTTAATTTGAACATATTTAATTTGCAGTCTCCCAATCTGGTTGGTAGCCCTTTAGGCATTGTTCAGCTTGTGCTTTACTTCAAGTATAGGAAAAGGACAATTATAAACGACCAGCCAAATGGGATATAGAGAAGAACGATGAGAAAACCAAGTAGCAATTGCAGCTCGTGACTACCAAAGATACTAATGGCAAGATTTGAAGAATTGTTTGCATTAGTTTCTATTGGGATCTTCTCTTTTATTGTTGTTTGTGCCCTACATGTAGTTTGGGTTTCTATTGGGACTCTGTTTATCAACCATCACAATCGAATTAAAACTAACTTGGTAGGGTAACTATAGCAACGAATTGACCAAACCACTCCACAAAAAGGCTATTTCTTTAGTACTGAAAAGGAAAAGGCTATAACTGAAGATTTTAGAGAAGAGAAAGAGTTAGGGAATGAGTGAAACCTCATCCCCTTTTATATTCAGAATAAAGCATAATTACAGGAGTGCCATAAGGCATGAATTATGGGCCAGCTCATTATAGCCCATTACATCAAATTAGAATAAAATATGTGAATATAATTTCCTATTCTAACACTTCCCCTCAAGCTGGTGCGAAGATATTTCTCATGTCCAGCTTGTTGAGAATGTTATGAAATGGTTTTCCCCCTATTCCTTTGGTGAGAAGATCTGCTAGTTTGTCCCTCAGTCCTCACAAATGGAGTACATATGGTGCCACTAATGAGGTTTTCCTTGGTGAAGTGTGTATTAATCTCCATATGCTTGGTTCTGTCATGTTGAACTAGATTGTGAGCTATGCTGATCGCTGCCTTGTTGTCACAGTACAACCTCATCCCCTAACAATAGTCGAACCCATAGCAACTCACATACACCCTGAGCTATAGCCCTGAATTCAACTTCAGGACTAGATCTAGCAACCACATTCTGTTTCTTACTTTGCCATGTGACTAGGTTGCCTCCAACAAATGTGCAATATCCAGAAGTTGACCATATGTCAGTAATTGATCTAGCCCAATCCGCATCAGTAAATCCCTCCACACCGAGATGTCTATGTTTTGAGAAATAGAGACCCTTTCCAGGAGAAGACTTCAGGTACCTCAGGATTTTCATAATGACCTCTAAGTGGGAAGTTCTAGAAGCATGCATAAACTGGCTAACCATGCTCACTACAATGGCAATGTCTGGACATGAGTGAGATAAGTATATGAGCTTGCCCACTAGTCTTTAATATCTCTTCCTGTCCACTGGCTCTCCCTCTTGATCCTCAATTTCTAGCCCAGTTCTAGAGGTGTATCACATGGTCTACCTCCAAGCATCTTAGTTTCCTTTAACAAGTCAAGTACATACTTTCTCTGATGTATGAAGATATCATCCTTGGACCTAGCTACTTTAATGTCCAAGAAATACTTCAAAGTACCTGTAGACACCCCATTTTTGACCGTCCTCAAGACTTGGATGTTCTTGCAGGTACATCCGATGATGAGTTTGATTGCTCGTCGAGCACTCGAAGTCCGCGGTGGAATGCCACAGGTTTGAGTTTTTCAAACCCTGCATCAATTTTGTCTCATCTTTGGACCATGTTTAGGTCTTTTCAGCATGTTGTTGTTGATGGCCTGTCGGCCATCCTTGGGCACTGCTGGCCATGGCTCTTGGCCTGCCAGCCATCAATGAGCCCTTGCCGGCCATCACTGAGGGCAGGCCGGCCACCAGTGTATCAGTAGATATTTTTTGATATTTTGTGCCAACTGTTTGCACAGATTGAGACATCTTCCAACACATGGGTGGTTGGATCTTTATGAGGGGATTTTGCATTGTCTATGTATTGAAGCCCTCTCTTGCATATAGAGGGGTTAGAAAATTTTGAACACAAAAAAATTTCTCTCCCTCTCTAGAATTCTCTCTCTCTTGATATTTTGTGCCTTATAGCCTAAATTCTCTACACTCTTGCATGTAAACCCTTAATCAAACTTGATCACCATTGAGTTGAGGCTACTTGAGGCCCTCTTTGAGCTTTAGAAGAGGATATTAGCTTGGTTTGGCTTGATTTTGGTGCCTAAATTGCATCTTGTCTTCAAGAGGTAGAATACTTGTGTTTTAAGCTTAATTTGAATACTTGTTTTGCCATCTTTACATACTGTTTTGAGGCTGGTTTTGACCTTTGAAAATCTCTATTTTCATGGTTTAAAATGGTGGCTTGAGGTTTGATTGGAGTTAGGGGTATTCCATCCTTCTTGTTGCTTGATTATTAAGTTGTTGTGCCATCTTTCAAAGCTTTTTAATCAACCTTTTTGGCCCGTTTAACCAATGAATTTCAGAGGACTGTCAGTGGTAAAAACCATGTTTTGAGGTCCAAAATGGGAGGGGTTGGCCTCCCTTCCTTGTGTCTTGCTTCCATGCCTAGGTTGCTTTACATGTTAGCATGTTTTTATAGCTTAACCTAGCTTAATTCAAGCATGTTTTAGGCTTTATTTTGGCATGTTTTAGCTTTGTTTTGGGCTGCTTAGAGCACTTGAGGCTTGCTTTGTATGCTTGTAGTGCAATTGTGCTTAATAGCTTAGCTTATGCTATGTTTTGGCCTCTAGTTCTATCTTCTTTTTAGCTTACTTCAAACATGTTTTAGGACTCCTTTTAGACTGTTTTAGGACTGTTTTGAAGTGTTTTTACCTTTTGAGCTTTGTATTGCATGCTTATAGTGTATTGATCTTCACTAGTTTGGTGTTTTCGGCTTTTAAACATGATTTGCATGAGTTGCTTCCATGTTGTAGTGTCATTTTGCATGTAATTTCAACACATATAATATCTGCAACCTCCCTCATTTCATCACTTTTTCATTTGCTTTGAGGGGTGGTTAACCTTAGGGTTGTGTTTTAAGCTTGAGATTGAGATTTGTGCTTAATGGTTTTAATCCTCTTTTGAGGGTTTCTACTAACCAACGGCATGATCTCTCTCATGCCTTGAATCATCCCTTGGTTGACACCTCTTCCCTTAGAGGACACTCGCCTTCGACTAAATCAACTAAAGAATGAGTTGGTAACTTTAAATGAGTAAACAAAAGTGATAAGTAAAACTTGAGCAAGATAAGCATGTTGTGTTGCATTGCATGTGTTCAATCGGACGTTATATTGAACATAAGGAAGATTGGAGCATTTCATACTCAAAGTGATGAAATGAGCCAATCTCCTTGGTCTCCATTGCCTTTGATCACACATGATAAAATGATGGTCTTGAGTCTTGTTTTTGCATACAATGAAATTGAACTCCTTGGTTCTTTGACCATCATGCATCGAAGATGCTTGGTTGGTGGTTTTGGATCCAAGAGTGCCACTCTTTTGAGGTTTTAAGATGATAAGGAGGGGCACAGTACAAATAAACCCCTGGAAAACCCTTCATTTTTCTCTGTTTGTGCTCTATTGCAGTGTGGTAACTCAGAGCACCAGTGGACGGCAGTGGCTCACTGATGGCCAGTAGTGCCTTATTCTTGGCCGGCAAGGCACACTTTTGGCCGGCAGATGGCCGACAGTAACCTCCCATGGCCGGCAGGCCACTGGTGCAATCCTCAGCAAGTTTTTGGTAAGGTGGAGCAAAAAGATTCTAGAGTATGGTCAACCCTGCAAACAGAGCCTCTCAAGAGCAAAACGGAGGGCTTTTCGGGGCGAAAACCGAGCGCATGCATTTTTCACTTCCCGAAGTAGAGCTGTGGTAGTGTAGTTTAATGCCTTGCATGATTAGTTAGTATACCTTTGATTTAATTAACTAGTTTGCTAATTAGTTAAGTATTGTAATAATTAGTGATTAGTTTGCTAGTTATTCATTTGATTTATAATAATTAGTGTAATTAGTTTAATTAGATTAGTTTGTTTAGCTTAGCTTAGAGTAGCTTAGCTTATTCATTCGGACCCTCCTTCGCGAGGGCACAATGTTGTAATAAGTGTGCATGCGTATGTGCATGTCTTCCAACCCCGCGTCTTTTTCCCTTTTATTTATCCACTTTCGATGGTTAAATTAGGGACATTTTCAATTAGCATACCTTATGCTTCTATGTTTGCATCCATTCATTTGTCTTACATACACTGAGGCTCGGCGCATCATTCAAACTGCATTGCAATTTCAATACACTTCTTTGAATACGTGTTTAAAAACATGTTGTTCAAGTTGCTTCGTATGCCATATTAGTAGCTGAGTCTATTAATTGCATCATTGCATGTGTCGCACTAGGCATCTTCTATAGTTAGGATCATGCATTGTTTTTAACTAGCTTTTGTTTTGGCTTGGAGTACTCGGTAAGTTTTTACGCGTTAACATATTTGCATGACTGCGATTGCCATATTGCCATGCTTGCCATGAGGCTATGTGCTTAAATGCTAAACTGCATGAATGCTTGTGGATGGAGGCTTATTGTTTGAATTGGAACAATTCAACTAATGTGAGTTTTAAGCCCACTTTGCGAAGTGGCAAATCCGCATTTCTAAGCCCACTTGAGGGTGGTAAATTCAAACCATTTTCGAAAGCAAACATGAGTTGAATTCGTTCCAATTTTCACGATTTTAGTCTATACTTGATTGTGTGCGCGTCACATAATAATGTTAGCTAATAACCAAAATAAGAACACATAATGTTTATAAAATGACATATCATGGTTAGTAGAGGCCGATCCTTTGATCGGGCGAGCGGGGGTGCTCATTTCATGACCTTCCCCCCTCGTACCCAAGTTCCTGAGCCGAGGCAACTTTGGTGATGACGAACACGTGGCCTTTGGCACGAGTCGGGGTTTCCTAAATTTCCCCCAAAACAAAACATTTAGGTGGTAACTCTGTAATCCAGCAAAGCAGTCTAATTTTGGCATTATTTGATTTAAAATCAATTTTCCAAAAAGATTTGCCGGATTGGACTCTTTGGTATTTATCAATTTCACATTGCACTTTATGAGATTAGATCCAGAATTGTGACAGGAGTCCGAACTGTAGGACCAATTCGAGCTCTCCGAAAGGGGGCGCGAAAAAGTCAAGCTACAGTACCCAAGTCTTTAATTTCAAACTCCTTGGCTAAGTATTACTTCAACCAAGGGATCTCCTCAACGTCATCCCCTGTCAGAACAATATTATCAACATAAACAATGAGAGCTGTGGTCTTACCATGTGAGGAGTGTTTCACAAATAAGGTGTGATCAGCTTGACTTTTCTTGAACCTTTATCTCAGCATAGCTTGAGCAAACCTTTCAAGCACTAGGAGATTGCTTTAGCCCATAAAGTGATTTCCAGAGCCTGTATACTTTACCTTTTGACTTAGCATCTGCAAAACCAGGGGGAATATCCATATAGACCTCCTATGCTAGGTCTCCATGAAGGAAGGCATTCTTCACATCAAATTGATGAAGTGGCCAATCCAAATTTACTGCAAGAGAGAGTAGTATTCTTACAGAGTTCATCTTAGCCACCGGTGTAAATGTCTCCTGGTAATCTATCCAATAAGTCTAAGTAAAGCCCTTAGTAACCAGTCTTGCTTTGTACCGTTCTATGGAACCATCTGCTTTGTATTTTACAGTGTACACCCACTTACACCTAACTGGATTTTTTCCTCTAGGTAACTCCACTAACTTCCAAGTGTCATTTTTGCTGAGAGCTCTTATCTCCACCATCATGGCATACTTCCATTCAGGAATAGAGAAAGCATCCTGAAAATTGGTAGGTAAACTTATAGAAGAAATCTTAGACATAAAGGCTTTATATGAGGAAGATAGATTAGAATAAGAAACATGATTAGTAATTGGAGGTTTAGTACATGACCTAACCCCCTTCCTATTAGCAATAAGAACATCTAGATCTGAAAACTCAGGAATAGGAGCATTAGAATCAGGATTACCTGGGTTTTTAGCAGAGGAGGATGACTCTGGACACTCATCCGAAGAAGAAGTTGGCAGTAGAAGAAGAAAAGTAGTCTCTTACATTCAAGTGACTTTCTGTTTATCCTTGTCCCCAACATAAACTTTGCCTACTTCATTTTGCCACTACAACTACTGGTTCATTATCCGCAATAAGTTCCACTATTGGCGGTAATGGAACAATCTCTTCACACCAAGGCTCCCCCTAAAGAGATGACTGTGACATTGGGCAGGTGAGAAAGTAAGACTGAAACTCAAAGAAGATGACATCCATGGAAACAAACCATTTGCGAGTAGGAGGATGATAACACCTATAACCCTTTTAGGTTGCATAATAACTCAGAAAAATACACTTAATCTAATTTACCACTAGTGGGTGAATGATTATGGACAAAGTAAACACAACCAAAGGTCTTAGGAGAAATAGAGAACCCGGAAGAGGTAGATCCGAACAAAACTTGAGGAGGTATTTGTTTATGAAGTATTTGGGTAAGAAGACGATTAATCAAATAAGCGGCAGTAAGAACCATTTCCCCTCAATAGGATCGAGGAACCCACATCTCAAAGGATAGACAATGGGCCATATCAAGGATATGGCAATTTTTTCATTTTGCAATACCATTTTGTTGAGGCGTATTAGTGCATGAAGTTTGGTGAATAATGCCATGAGTGGCAAAATAATGGGCAAGACCAAAGTCGATATATTTCCCCTATTATCAGAACGTAGAATTTGGACAACCTCCCTAAGCTGAGTACAAACCATTTTATGAAAGTTTTAAAACACAGAAAACACCTCACTCTTATCTTTCATCAGATATACCCAAGTGGCCTTGGAACAGTCATTGATGAAAGTAACAAACCATTTTTGACCTTTTAAAGACACAAAATGGGATGGACCCCATACATCAAAATGAATCAAAGAAATGGAACTGAACTTTTATTAATAGATGGAACAAAAGAGGTTCGGTGTTATTTTCCAAGTTGACACGACTCACATGAAAATCAGACACATTACTTTTCTTAAAAATAGAAGGAAATAAATGCTTAAGTAATAAAAAGGAGGGATGTCTTAAGCGACGGTGCCACAGCCTTGGATGGTAACTGGATAGATGAATGAGCCGGCTTGTCTGTCTGATCCAGAATGTAGAGACCATGTTCCTCTCTACCACTGCCAATCCTCTTCCTCGTGATAAGGTCTTAAAAAAAACAATGATCAGGAAAAAAACGTCACGCTACAATTTAAATCACGAGTAATACGACTCAAAGATAAAAGATTAATACTAAAATTAGGAATATGGAGTATAGAGGACAAAAGAAGAGAAGATGTGGCATGAATTAAACCTTTCCCTGACACAGACGAAATAGTACCATCAGCAATAAGCACTTTTTCCTGACCCGAGGAGGGGTTATACTCTGAGAATAAATAAGAGAAACTAGACATATGGTCGAAAGCACTAGAATCAATGATCCATGGTACAATCGTATAAGATAGCAATGCACATGGGAAGGAAGCCAAGTTACTTGAATTGGCAAAGGAAGAAGAGGGTGCAACTGTAGCAAAAGTAGAGGCTCAACAGTCTAGCAAGTGGCGAAGAACAATCATAAATCCGAGGCAGATAACCCCGAAACATCAACAGTAGGGGAAACAACTAGAGATGAAGATGGTGGCTCAACAATGTCTGAAAGATGTGCGCAAGCATTGGCCCCTCAGCCTCTAGACTAACTAGACCTACCCCCTCGAGTATCAGGACAGTCTTCTCGGCCACCAGAAGGAGTCCTATGTAGCTTCCAACAAGTCTCTTGTGTGTGTCGAGGTCTACGGCAGTAGTCACAGAAAAGATTATCCTTCTCAGAGAAAGGATGAGAACCACGAGTATTGCGAGGGGGTGTAGAAACCAAGGCCAAGCGATTAGTAGTAGTAGAAGGAAGCATCGCAGAACGGCAACTCTCTTCATTCTGCACAAAAGCAAAGGCTTCCTGGAGAGAAGGAAGCACATCCATGCCAAGTACTCTGCTCTGAACCAGATCATACTCCATATTTAGGCCTTCCAAGAACTTGACGACTCGCTCTTGCGCCACAAACTTTCGGTAACCAGCAGAATCAGTGGGACAAATAGGCTTGTAATCCTGAAGGTGATCAAGCTGCTTCCACCCATTGCTAAGGAATGTAAACTACTGGAGGATAATCATCTCACCTTGTACCGACCTTTCAATGGAGCGACGTAGCTTGAAAGCCTGTAAGAAGTTCCCCTTCATGGAGTAAGTAATAGCTACAGCCTCCCAAATATCCTGGACAATGTCCATAGACAAGTAACCCTCTCTAATCTCAAGTACCATAGAATGTATCAACCAACCCATGATTAAGGAGTTGGTGATCTCCCACTGGTCATAACTAGGATCTGTGGTACTGGGTGCCTATATCCTTCCATCGACATGCCCCATCTTTCGTCAGCTCTTCAAAAAAAAATAGTTAGACTTTGCGGCCAGGTTAGATAATTCTGACCATAGAATAGAGAGGCGGTGATCTTAAGGCCAGGGTTGAGGTTATTAGTCATAGTACGAGGTATAATAGAACTCTAGCTCTTAAATGGCTGAGAAGTAGTGAACTCACTAAGGGAATCTGCCATGGATACTTTACTATTTAACTCTCAAACATAATGCCAATCACAAGCCCTGAAAATAATAGTGAAAGGAAAGACAGAATTAAGAACTTTTTTTTTTTTCTTCAATGCATTTTTTTGCTTTTTTTTTCTCTTTTTTTTTTTTTTTTTTTTTGTGCTTTTTGTATTTTAGGTTGAAAACATTACAGGAGAGAGACAGAGATCAAGCCGATAGAGTCCTAGAGGACCAGAGAGACTATCGTCACAGGTGAAGAGCTCTAGAAGCTTGCTGACAGGAGCCCTGGATGCAAGAGAGCAAGCCGACACAGGCTTAGAGGGCCAGAGGGCTCCCGACAAACCCCTAGAAGGACAGAGGGCCTGCCAACTCACCCTAATAGGGTGTCAAGTAGCCAGAAGGATTGTTGAGGCCTGGGCAAGGGATTTTGGAAGGCCTGGTCTTGGCTGGGTGGACTGTCAGTGTGAGAAAGTGAAGAAGAGAGGCTATCGGAGAAGAGAAGAGAGGCTTTAGTGTGTCAGAAGAATATGGTTGGGTATGGCTGCTGTGTATGGCTGGAATAGAGTAGCTAGGGTCTGAATGGTTCTGATACCATGAAGATTTTAGAGAAGAGAAAGAGTTAGGGAATGAGTGAAACATCATCCCTTTTTATATTCAGAATAAAGCGTAATTACAAGAGTGCCATAAGGCATAAATTATGGGGAGCTCATTACAGCCCATCACATCAAATCAAAATAAAATATGTGAACATAATTTTCTATTCTAACAATAACAACTAGAGCATCATCACTAGCAATGGAAGAATATATTGCAAATCCACTTTTTTAAGCATAAAGAATGAGGATGATGACATAATATGTGCTGATGAGTATCTCCATTTAGCTTGCCAACACAGCATATCGGCTAGCATTATCCAGTATATATCTGTCAAATGAACATCCTGCAATTCGATAATGGGAACCAAAGTTCAAATTAAGGTTGGGTTTGGTAATTGTTTTTTCAGCAGCTTTGTTGATTTTTTTTGTCTTCAAACTTTTTTCTTTTTTTTTTTTTTTTGTCAAATTTTTTTTTCAATTTTAGGTTCTACTAGACTACAGAGATTTGAAAAGTAAAAAATAAAAATAAACTTTTTGACAATATGTCCACTAAAAATAAAAACAAAAAACGCATTTTAAAAGTTGATCTTTTGGATTTTTTTTTCAAAAAAAAAAAATTAGTTCTAGATCCTTCTAGAATAAAAGGAACTGAAAAGTTTAAAAAAAATAAAATAAAAAGAAATTGACACAAATTTGAAAATAATTCATTAAAGATTTTTAAAAAAAAAAATTGAAAAAAAGAATGTGGCTTATTTTGTTGTTGCCAAATAGAGGGTAAGTTGCAAAACTTTGCTTACTTGACACCAAGTCAGAGGACCATCTCACCTTTGACTCTTCTTAAGTTCGCATGATGCATAGTTTGTGGGTGATCTCATGCATCTCTCAGTTAGAGTGAGTTGGGACACTCTAGCGACTAACCAATCGACAACCAAAAAACAAATAAATAAATAAATAAATAAATAAATAAAAACTGAAGGGGAGAAAGGATTATGAGGTATAATAACCCACAACATATTTCCACAATTCCAAATCATCATAACAACTCAATCTTAATGTGGGTGATTTTGAAAATCTCACTTAGACCCTGAGAGAGCCAGTTACAGAGCTTAAACTGTAGGTTGATCTAGGAAATTTTAAAATTTTTATATTAAAAAACTTAGTGGGTGTTTGGAAAGTAGGTTTCTTTGTAAGTTTTTTTAGTTGTAAGATATTATTGGAGAAATTTTTTTTATGTTTGAAAAGATAGTTGGTTTTTTTGTGGTTGGATGTGATGTTTGTGAGAGAAAATGTGAAATGATTATGGGGTTTGATGTGATATTTTGTTTAGATTTGTTTTTTTTTGTTTTGTAACTAATTTATCTTTTAGTAAAAAAAAAAACAAAAAAAACCTAAAAACTAACTTCCCAAACACCTCCTAGTCTACTCTACGCCTCCACCATGGGTTAAATTAGGTAGACCAGCATGACTCTAGAGTCTCTAATCAAAAACATTCCACAAGGTGGAAAATCCTTATAAGGGTGAATTGTTTCAGCAAAGAGCTTGACTTCAGTCTTTTACTACTAGTCCAAAAAGAAAATAGAACTCAACTCCGCTATGATGTATCAACAAAATTATCTTTACTTGTCAGCACAAAGAAAAAGGAAAAATAATGGATCTACTGAATCATCCGAAGCATTTTGGCGTCTTGGACATGACATGAAAAGAATCATTCAAATATGTTTTCTGCAGCATTTGAAAGGGAAAAAATATATATATGTGAATTGTTTTCTGCAACATTTGAAAGGGAAGAAAAAAATATGTGAATTCATTTTTCTTTTCGTCCATATTTTCTGTTCATGATTTTCAAATGATCCATCATTCATCCATTTTATAAGCTTGCTTTTAATAATTTAAAATTCCATGCATGAATTTCATATAAAAGCAAAATTTGATAGGTAAAAAAGAAAATTAATCAAGTTGCGTTATCTTTTTGTTATAGAAAATTATCGTACAAAATTAAAGCTTTAATATCATACAATGATAAACAAATAAATTACATAACTAGACCACATAGCTTATTGAGAGTCTTCATAAATAATATAAGATTTATCCTATCAAGTCAAAGTAAAACTACTTACCAAAGAAAATACTAGTACTTCCATATCAACATGAAAAGCATTTCCAGTAACGCACCTCAGGACTCTCTACACATTCCCTGCATGTTGGTGCACTTTCTATGCCTATTCAATCAATAAACAACCTGAACTAGATAGGGAATTTTGAAACTTTATGAGTAGGTCAACTATCCATAAAATAAATAAATTGAAAAAAAAAAAGAAAGGTCAATGAAAGGAGACTTCGGTGTAGAAAGACAAAGCATCTTTAAGTGCTTGTAGAAATATAGAGGCTGATAAATGATTAAATAATACTACAAGAAATATAGAACCAAAAAGCATATATGATGGACAGATTTGCCAATGGAAGATGAGCCTCTAATACTCAATTTATATCATATGATTTACAATCAGCAAGTAAGCATTTGTCAATACTACAAATTTGGGACGAAGAGACCATAGCTAAGAATTTCATCTACGAGAGTATGATGCAGTGAATATAATAGCCTCTGTTTCATATTGAACAGTCGAGTTTACATTTGCGGTTAGATGCTCCAAACTTATATAAATCACATTACATTGTCGATGAGTTATATATATATATATATTTAATAGAGAACACATTAATTCCATTTATTTAGCTCAATCCTGTTGTACAAATTGTATATTTAAATAAAAATAAATAGGTTCATATTTAATAATTTAAATTGCAGAACAAGAAATCATGAAACTAAATCATACTAGAGATTATAACATGTTGAACATAAATATATATATCAAACTAAAATATTGAAATTAGACAAAGAAGCAAACCGAAACCTGTGTGATACCACAGCTTCCTTAAAACAAATTTGTCGCCTCACTGTGAGTGCTGGAAGTATTTCGGCGTTTGTCTTCTAGGATACGACAGTTTAGAATCCGCTAAGTCAGAAGCACCTTCTGGTTAGCTCCGGCGAACTGACAATGACAACACTCTTATACAGAAAGAATATTATAGAAGCAGCTTGCCTATAATATGAGAGCAAAGAAATTTTGTGTGAAACACAAAGAAGTTGGTCTCCTTTTATACACAATGGGGGCGAGAAAATGAGCCTTCTAGCCATGAATGTTGTCAACAAATGTAGCCAAAACTGCCCAATTACTCCTGCAAAATTGATGGAGAGTTAGTGTATAAGTTACATACACAATATATACGTGTGTATATCAGTAGCCACCAAAGAGATCTAACCCAAAAAGATTAGGTTGGTGGACCACCAATCCAGCCAAGTCCAAACCTAACCCATTCTAGCAAGTCTCAAGCCACAAGCCTCCAGCTCAAGCCCCAAGATCCAAGATCCATGGCCCCTTGACCCACGGATCACAGACAACGAACCACGAACCAGGACCATGACCAAGACCAGGACCTAAACCCAGCCCAGTTCGGACAGATGGGCGGCGCACGCGTATAGCAATTTTCATATAACCAACTTAGACCATAGTTTTGGCCCAAGCCCAATCTTGAAGCATCCATGACTCCATTCCTTCAGAAAATTTGGATACTGGAAAAGGCTCATGCCTTTATCAAAAACTTGAGGTTTAAATACCCATCAATACTTTTTTTTACAATCAATGTGGGATAGATAGTTTACTATTCCCAATGCCTCATTCATGAAGCCAATTTTATGAGACAATTTCTCATTCAATTCTCAATAATTTTTGGTCATTTTTTTTTTTATATATAGTGTAAAGATCTTGTTACAAAGAATCTAAACCCGTTTGATCCCATCTCAACCGGTGGTTGGGACTTACTTTAATTTTACATTAAAGTCACCATAAAACCATTTTTTTCCAACAATCTCCCACATGAATAAAAATTGATCGAATAAAGAAAACCAGACAATGTTTAACAACAAAGACTCAGAGAGATAGAGCACACAAACAACCCCTGCATCAGAAAAGGTAGTTGTTGGCCTTGAACATTTCGTAGCGAAAGCCTATCGGATTTACTGGCTGACCAATGAACATGATGTCTTAAACTATTTTGCCATTTGTGTAAACTAAGACAATAGACCTCACACAGGAGTTAGTCCAACCATTGTTCTTGTTCTTATTGGTGTGTCCGTTATGGCCCTGGAACACTAGCCTAGTTCAGTGAGTGTTTTTAAAGAATTCGACCTTACCAATTCTTAAAGAAGTGGCCCCACTTCGCACTCACATAGGTGACCTATATCAAATATCTCATTATACCATGGTTAACTATTCACTTCATTTAGGTCATTAAAAACATTAGCTTATCCTTCCACCCCCACAAGGTATTACTGAATAAAGGAATGAGCAAGAGGATTTACCACTTCAGTGACTCCCTCGTTATACGCAGTTTGGTTGTCCCATTAAACCTAGATCTAGGGATCTCCAGTCAGCTTTACTAAAGGCATTAACCCATTCCTCTTAGTGACGTTTCTACTAACTCTTGAGTTAACCCTTTGGTTAGCAGATTCACAATGTTATCCTTAGACTTTACATAGTCTAAAGAGACAACTCCAATAAAGAGTAGTTGTTGCATAGAATTATGTATATAATGGATATGTCTAGACTTTCCATTATACAAATTACTCTGTGCTCGTCCAATAGCCGATTGGCTATCACAATAAATACATATAACAGACACAAGTTTTGACCAACGTGGAATATCTTCAACGAACTAGCAAAGCCATTCAGCTTTTTGAGTTGCTTTATCCAAAGCAAAACTCAAATTCCATCGTTGATCTTGATATATACGTTTGCTTGGAAGATTTTCAAGACATGGCTGTCCCTCCGAGGTAAACACATAACCACTAATGGATTTGGAGTCCTTTATATCAGATATTCAATTAGCGTCACTATACCCTTCTAGTAACGCTGGGTATCTGGTATAATGTAACCCATAATCCCGGGTGTAGCAGAGATAACCCAACACCTGCATAATGCCTTTCCCATAAGTAACATTCAGATTACTTGTGTCTATACTAAGCCTCCTAACAGAGTAGGCTATATTTGGCCTTGTATAACTCATCAGATACATCAAACACCCAATGACTCGAAAGTATTCTAGTTGAGAGACACTCTCACCATTATTCTTGGTCAAATGTAGACGCAAGTCTACTGGTGTCCTTGACACATTTGTATCTTATTTATCAAATTTCTCAAGTATCTTATCAACATAGTGTGATTGAGAATGTACAATACCTCCAGATGTTCTGGTAATCTTAATACCTAGAATCACATCTGCAAGGCCCATATCTTTCATGTCAAACTTAGAGTTTAACAATCTCTTGGTAATTCTAACCATCTCATTATTACTATCAACAATGAGTATGTCATTAACGTATAGATACAAAATGACATAACCTCTGTCAGTGTCTTTGACATATATGCTTTTGTCACACTCATTGATTCTAAATCATTAGACAACATAGCTTTGTCAAATATCTCATGCCATTGTTTAGGAGCTTACTTCAAACCATACAATGACTTAACAAGTTTACAGACTTTTTTATTTTGCTCTAGAGCTGAAAACCCCTCGAGTTTCTCCATGTAGATTTCTTAATCTAAATCTCCATTTAAGAAAACTGTCTTTACATCCATCTGATATATCTCCAGAATATGGAAAGCTGTTATCGCAATCACCATGCGAATGGATGGTATCCTTATCACAGGTGAATACGTATAAAAGTAATTCAGCCCTTCTCGCTACTTGTATCCTTTGATAACCAGTCTAGTTTTATACTTATCAATTGACCCATCAGTCTTCATCTTTCTTTTAAAGATTCACTTACTTCCCATGGCCTTACTGCCTGGGGGTAGATCAACCAACTCCCAGGTATGATTCTGTAAGATAGAGTCAATCTCACTTTTAATCGCTTCTTCCCACAAAGGACTTTCAGATAAAGTCACAGCTTCATGGAAAGTTCGAGGTTCTTCCTCTAACATATAAATCAAGAAGTCTAGACCAAAGAACTTGGATATCATTGGAGAGAGTAAATTGTCACTATTTCTTAGTGGAAGCTTTACATTGAAAGCAAGAGACTCATCAAACGTGATTGAAGACTCATCTTCCTACTTATGGAATAAGGATATGACATCCCTTTCCATGCTCAATTTGGGTTGAAAAGAGAGTTTTCAACATCTTTGACCCAAAATCTCTTACTTTACTTTCAAGAAAATAACAAAACAAAAATCAACAACTTTCTCAATACTAAATCTCAAGAATCATCCAACTAGTCCCATGAAACAACCACAACTATTCATTGGAATTGATTATGGATTGAAACACATGAGCCAACATGCTTGAATGATGAAAAAGGTGATGAGAAAGTGTATGAAAAATGAAGAACACTGCATAATCAAACTTATGGATGAGTGGCTACTTTCTAACTCCTAACCACATCCACAAGGGTCCATTTTACATATCTATATATAGTAACAATGGATTATAGCACTACAAAGGAAGGAAAAGCATGTAGGAGTGTAAGAAAGTAAGAAACACAATCGACTCAATGGATGGATGGCTACATCCTAATCCCAACCACATCCATGAGGACCCATCATGTGATTACTTTTTTTGGGTAGTTCCCATCATGTGATTACAGCACAAAACCAATAAGATACCAAGCTCGAAAGAAAGAAAAGAGAGCAGAAAGTCGATGAAAAGTTCAAATCTTCACCTCTTGAAGAGAGGATGAGCTCTTGGTTATCAAACTCCTTCCTAACACCCTCAAGATCCTTTAGTATGGCTTAGAACCCTCAACTAGGTATTTGGGGAAAATTGTTGTAATGTTTAGGTGGTGTAAGCAAGAGGTAAAGTGTGGAAGATAACTCAAAGAAGGTATGAGTGTTTAATTCTTAAACTAGACTCTTGGCTCTTAGGAAATTTTGTAACCCAAAGAAATGAAGTTGGGTCATCCTTAGATAGAGTTTTGGGATGAAAATATCTAAGATATTTGTGAAAAATTGGCAGAAAAATCCAAAATTCTAGAAAATGCTTTGTACTCGGACAATTCAGCTAGTTGAACCATTATTCATTCGGCCAACCACATTTTTCATCTGGCCACACGTAGTTAAATGGCCAATGAGAAAAATGTACTACTAGATCAATAGTGTAAAGCTAGCATAATTTGACAAGAAAACAAGTATTTTCAGAGAATTTCACATTCACTCCCACTTTGCCTCTTGCTCAATACACTGAAAAAGACAAGGTTTGGAGTTTTAAAATGCGAGCCTCAAAACGTTGTAAAAATGTTTGGAATTACGCAACCAAAACACTTTGAAAAATGAGTTGTAAAAATATCAAAAAAGGTTTTGGCCAAAACAGGTATAGGTTGGGATAGTTGGGATTAAACTTGGATTTTGGTTTTCCTGCTGAGGGATTCAAAAGACTACATATTGCGAATTTTATCATTGGGTGTTCAGAATAGAGCACCCAAGTCTTAAGGCCGGTCAAAATGGAGTGTCTACAGACACCCAACAATATATTCAACCATATATCCCACATTTATCGACATTCCCACATTTTTCGATAACATTAAGCACGAAAGGACAATTGGGCATCTCAATAATATTTCGATGACATTCCCACATTTTTCGGCCTCTAAGCACGAAAGGGCAATTGGGTACATCAACACACACAACGCGTTTCCAAAACCACACACACTTTTAATTAACTCAACACTTGATCCAAAACCATGAAGATGCAATGCAATGCAATGCGATGGGTTTGCAAATGTTATAATTTGCCTAAAGTGCTAATCATTACTACAAGAATAATTCACATAAAACATAATCAAAGCAATCTCAACAATTTCTATAATCATAATACAACATTAATCCCAAACCCTCCATTGTTCCAACATAATGGTGAATGCAACCTAAAACAACTCCAAATCCACTTTAAAACATTATATAGGAAAATAATCTTCTTTCCATTAAACTCCCAAGTTAAGGTTCCAAAAGGAGATACCCACCTTCATAATCTCCATGTGTTCCAATACCATATTAATGTCAATTTTAACATAAAACTATCAATTAGTTTCAAAATCCCTTCTTACATAACATTTCAAAGCTAAGGTTTTAAAGAAAATTGGGGATTTCCCTCATTTCCTTATCAAATCTTTAAATCAATCAATATTATTTATCAATATGTCAAAATATTCAAAACATTTCAAAAATTTGAGTGGAAACCCCATCATTCTACATTAATACCTTTTTTTAATCAAAACCTCTATATCATACATAGTTATAATTACAACAATACCACATAATCATACCAAATCATATATATGTGGAGTTAAGAGAACCCCTACCTCAAAGATGAGAGAAAACAAAGAAGACCTAAGCAAAAACTTTGATCAATCGCAATCCAATTGGTCAAGTTGTCGATCTTCACTTCTTCTTAGTTTTTTTGCAAGATCTATGGTGGATCCTTAGTAAAATGGGTGAAATCTAAAGTTTGAGGGCTAGGGTTTTCGAATATGAAGGAGTAAGAGAGAGAAAGAGAGAAAATGAGCAAAAAGTTATGTTTATAGTGGCTGAACCCGAACAGACTGCTTGATCGATCTTTCCACCACTTGAGCGGTGAACCTAATCTCTCAGCATTCCAGACCTGCAAAACAAAATACAAGATACTGTACAAGTTCGCTCGAGTGGTGTCCTCTCTTTCCCAGAATGCACGTTAAAGTGTTGGACTCCCTTCATCACTGCTCGAGCGAGCAAACCAACTGCTCGAGCGAGCAAACCAACTGCTCGAGCGGTCCTCCTAGAAACATATTGTCACAACCTTCCCTCCTCAATGAATTTCACCCCTGAAATTTCGCCACGCTATCAAAACAAAAATGACAACAACACAATCATTATTCAAAGAAGCTTCATTCCCCGGAATTTAAACAACTCAAGATTCAAGGACTGGACAAAGTTAAAAGAAATAGCCATTAGGGTTAACATCGATCATGAACGGTTTATAGTTGTTAGCGAGTTTCAAGGGAAAGTTTTCCTACACAAGGATTTTACATGATCAAAAGAAATAACTTTCAAACAACATAATCACAAACTTGACACTTCCACAAACGAAACTGAGGTGAGTATCTCCTCCGAACCATTCACAAGGATTTCAAAGGTTATAACAGTTGAAATGGACGGTTCTCATTATGTATGGGTTCTTGAGCAACAACTCTAATAACATAAAGTTGTGGATAACACCACGACCCATAAAACCCAATAGTGACCACAAGGCTAAACCTTACAATGATTGTTTCCACATGCCTAAAAGCATTTACCCACATCTCAATCGCACACCAATACTCGACAATAACCGAAAATTCAGTATCCCAAAACCCCAAGAATGGTACCACTTACTAGCAACAAGAAGCTCGCAGTCAATTAACAAAAGAGTAGAGTTCACCGAGAGAAATTTGGTTCATAAGAACAACTCTCCAGCTCAACAGTTTTAACAACGTTAATTTACTCAAGATAAGTCACTAAGTAGTTTCCATTGGTCCACACTTCAAACCCGAGGGTGATCCCACATTAATAATACGAAACTCTAAATCAATTCTCATAACCGAAAGGGACTTCACTCAGGAAACTTGATTTACAAACAAAAGGGACGGCATTACAGCGCAATGAATTTGAATGATTCTAGTTCACCAAGGCAACATACCGATACACAAATCTGTCAATCCGTGCCCAACTCATTACACAACACAACTAAGCAATGTATAAGAATTAATCATTCATTCTCGTAAAAAGAAAATTTCCATTATCTTGAAAACGTTTCCTTGAGTACACACATTGGTACTAGGTGTTTCAAACTCATGTCGTATGTTAATTATAAGATTTTTCCCAAATCCAAATTAAAGTTCAATAGTTTTATAAACATTTTCCAAAAATAATCGAGTGTAACCATAACAATAATGTTTTCAATTTCCACGCCATCTAAGGCCACAACACAAGGAAAGTTCATTTCCAAATCTTTCTTTCAACAATATACCCAATGATCCTCAACCATCACCCAAAATTACTCATCACTCCTACAGTGATGTCGCAACCCAATTATAACATTTTTATAATAATAATTATAGTAATAACAATCATGTCAATAAGGCATTAGAGCACAAACAACAATAAAGTACAAATATTTCACAATTTTTTGGAGTCTCTTCACATCACAATCACCAGCACAACTGACCATCTAAACAATGACATAAAAGTACTCACCAATTCAAGATTCCATCACGTTACCCCTAACTTGAGGGATTTAAGCAAGCTCACTCAAATAACACACTTACCCTTACAAATGCCCTCTAATGCATCTCTTAACTTTACACTCCTTGCTCAAAGCTAAAGTAATTCCCGAGGTGGCTACTTGTCGACCCCTACCTGGCACCAACCAGCTAACACCACAACCCTCTATGTTTTATGTTCAACACCGATACTCGCCTAGTACCGTTCACCCTTATATGGAGTTCAACACACATTCTCACACAACCTACAAGTCTGCGTTAGACTCCTTAAGACCAAACACGCTATAACTCGCCACGTCGAACATTCCCTCCTCCGAACTTAATCTCCTATCTCTCATTTTCAAGTTGACTCACTAAAACAATCATGCCTATATGGCAATTCAAACACATCATCCTACTACCAAGGGACCGATAGAGTTAACGACAACCTCACCAATCACACAACCCGAACACATAAAACAACAGGCATAAGCATTACTCTCATCACTAAGAGACACAAGTCTCACACTTTCTCAAAGAACATCCTCAATACTACACCAAACAGCTCTCACCAATTCTATAAAACTCTAATGGGTTATACTACTCCCAAACCATACACACTTAGAATAAAATAACTCCACTCCTAAACATTTCGAAAATGAGTCTCACAAAACATAATGTTATAAATTTCAACAACTTGGTCTTAATCAAGTATAAGGTTCACAAGCCATCACGTGCTCAACTTTATAAGGCAATAACGTTATCACAACAGGACAAAGATTACCAATCTTAACAAAGATTTATCAAAATGTATAGAATCACCATTCATTACAATCTACGTTCTCTAAAATAAACAAACACACATATATTTATGCATATGCAACCTCTGTAAGTACATAATCCTATCTATAATAATGTAGCATTACAATACCAAAACAACAAAACATCACACTACTCCCTCAAGACATCATTGTCCTTACTTGAACTACAAAACTGGTTCTGCCCACTCTGAGGGCAACGACGCTTAACATGGCCCGTCCAATTACACTTAAAACAAGTGGGTGGTCCCCCTATCTCGTAACTGAGTTCGCTAATGATACTGTTTCAGGTCTGAAACCAACTGAAGGTTATATGACTGTTGGGATCTTGAAGCACTAGGAATCCCTACCAACTGCAGGTAAAGTCTCTTCACATGTCTTGGTAGTCCATAATGGTAACAGGTGGACATCCGACCACTACCCCAAAACTGACTTTGTGAATAAGCCGATCGCAGCTACTATTACTTTCCCTCTTTTTGAGGGCAAGCTAAAGCCTTGTGACCTTGCTGGCCACATAAAAAACAAGTTATTTTATTCTGACTAGTACTCCCCAAACTTATCCCCGTTACCAAAGCCCGAGGCTTAGTCCGCTGTGACAGTGATTGAGTGTTAATGGTACCCTCAACTTCTTTGACGTCCCTGAGTCACTCTGTGACTCATGTCCCCCTTGTCTCTTACCCCTCTATTTTTTTCCCTTTTCCAAGATGATTTCCACATGTGCAGTTGCTTCATAGAGTCTATATATATATATACCAACCACCTTCATCTTGATTTACCTATGCCTTTTCTCAAATTCTAAACAACGGCATTCATCGTTGCCACTAACTCTGGTGCAAACCTCAACAAGCTAGTGAAGGCTACCTCAAACTCTGCCAAGGGTGTGTCGAGATGTTCAAGCTCTTCAAACTATTTTTTCAAATGCACCTTGGCTATAGGTGGGAGGTACTTCTCTTGAAAAGCATGAGTGAATGCCTCACTTGTGTGCACTATACGGTCTTTGGCATATTTTCGTCATTGACCTACATCCCTTTCAATTAAAAAGCCCCCAATGTGACCCGAAGCTCATTGTCGACAATGTAAAACACCTCAAACATCTTCACCGTCTGTTCACCCACTCGCCCACTTGGAATAGGTTAGACCTGCCATAAAACTCCATAGTTTAGATTTAAAGAACTCTTTTGCCAAAAAGAGAATCTAGTCTCTCTCACGGCGGTTCGTGTTGCTTCTACATCCCTCAAAATGTTTATAAATTCTCGAAGTGCACTTGCCAACTCCCGAGCCAACAAACCCATAACACCCTGCACCTCCTAGTCGGCCATGTTAGTTTGGCCTACTCCTTCTCCTAGAAGGGGTACAACCCAACCACCACAAAAAGGTCTACCACGACTTCTATCACTACGTCCAAACATCCTATATAAGAACAAGATAGAACTTATCTCACAAATTATTCCATGTGAAATCCCACATGCTACTTGAAACGTGTACACATGCCTATACACATAACGATTTTAGCAATAGACAAACTACACAAGCACATACAAATTATCCTCCTATGATGTCAATTTTTCCCACAAATGTTCAAAGAATTCAAGTTAGAATGGTATTGATCAAGTGCCCTCCTAACAACACTCTTAAGAAATTCATTTGGCACAAATCTCATCTTAAGAGTTTAATCTCATACCCACATAGTCACATAAACACACACACAAGTTGTACAAAGCGCATAAATGTCTCATTCTAGCCTACTAACCCATTGTGACAAACGTCATTTCCCACGAGCCTAAGGTATTCAAACATGGTTAGTTCTGATACCAAGTTGTCACACTCTAATATTTATAACCTATTTTATAATTACCAAACCATGATTATTATTCAATTTCATAACAACTACATATTTTTCTCATAAGGTCCTCATAAGATTACATACATTAGATACAATACATGTGCAACAAATAAGAGATAAATACATCAAAAGTGCCCTAAGAGCTTACATCTTTCAAGGAGAAGGCCTTGATTCCAAGCTAGACAAAATGCTATCCTAAACAAATAAGCTCGATAACTATTAGCATGTAATCATCAAAGGGAACTCTTGTGTCCAATAAGATCTCCACAACTTTTTGGTGGAAAAAAGGCATATCATTGTCACCTAGAAATTTTCATATCCACCCCATAAAAAAGGGAGTGAGCTTTTACGCCCGGTAAAAAATAAACTTAACACAATATATGAATGTTCATTATGATTATGCTCATGCAATGCAATGTCATGCACAAGACTCATGACTTCGCTTGAATACTAATGCTCAATGTACAATTTTAAAACCATATTTGACTCAAACACTTAGACATCCTCTTTCTTCTTTTTTGATAAAAATCTTAATATGTAACTCAAAATACTCACACATTTACTGGCCACTGAGCACAGAAGGGCAATTGGGCACCTATCATAGTTTCCAATAACACTCTTACATTTATCAGTCACCGAGCACGGAAGGGCAATTGGACACTAATCATATTTCGAAAACATCTCCACATTTATCGGCCACTGAGTACGGAGGGGCAATTGGACACCCAACAATATATTCAACCATGTCCCCCACATTTATCGTCATTCCTACATTTTCCAATAACATTAAGCACGAAAGGGCATTTAGACACTTCAACAATATTCCGATAACATTCCCACATTTTTCGGCCTCCAAGCACAGAAAGGCAATTGGGCACCTCAACATACACAACACATTTCCAAAACCACACACACTTTTAATTAACTCAACACTTGATCCAAAACCATGAAGATGTAATGTGATGGGTTTGTTAATGTTATAATTTGCCTAAAGTTCAAATCATTGCTACAAGAATAATTCGCATAATGCATAATCAAAGCAATCTCAACAATTTTTATAATCATTCAATACAGCAACATCAATTGTAAACCCTCCATCGTTCCAACAGCATGGTGAATGCAACTCAAAACTACTTCAAATCCACTTTAAAACATTACATAGGTAAATAATCTCCTCTCTATTAAACTCCCAAGTTAAGGTTCCAATAGGATTTACCCAACCTCATAATCTCCATGTGTTCCAATACCATATTAATGCCAATTTTAACATAAAACTATCAATTAGTTTCAAAACTCCTTTTTACACAACATTTCAAACCTAGGTTTAAAAAATTTTAAAAAATAAAAAATAAAAAATTGGGATTTTTCTTATTTCCTCATCAAATCTTTAAATCAATCAATATTATTTATCAATATGTTAAAATATTTCAAACACTTGAGTGGAAACCCCATCTTTCTACATTAATACCTTTTTAATCAAAATCTCTATATCATACATAGCTATAATTACAACAATATCACATAATCATACCAAATCATATATATATGGAGTTAAGAGAACCCTTACCTCAAAGATGAGAGCTAACAAAGAAGACCCAAGCAAGAACTTTGACGAATCGCAAACCAATTGGTGAAGTTGTCGATCTTCACTTCTTCTTCACTTTTCTTGCAAGAACTATGGTGGATCCTTAGTAAAATGGGGTGAAATCTAAAGTTTGAAGGCTAGGGTTTTCGGACATGAAGTAGTGAGAGAGAGAGAAAATAGAAAAGTGAGAGAAAATAGAAAAGTGAGAGAAAATAAGCAAAAAGTCAGTTTTCATACTGGCTAAACCTAAACAAACCACTTGAGCAGTGAACCTAATCTCTCTGCATTCTAGACCTGCAAAACAAAATACAAAATGCCTCACACTCAAGCGATTCATTGACCGCTCGAGCGGTCTCCTTCTCTTTCCAGAACGGAGGTTAAGCTATTGGACTCCCTTCATCACCGCTCGAGCGGGCAAACCAACCGCTAGAGCAGTCCTCCTGGAAACAGATTGTTATAGATTTTTCAGTTTACTGAGTAATTTGAACACCTCTACTCAAAAGTATGTACCATAAAATTTTCTACATTAACATTGTATTTGGATTTTAGAAAATTTGTGAATAAATTTGTAGAGTGAAAAAAGTTAACTTATTTTGCTTGAATATTTTTTCTTATTCTTTTAAAATTTAATATTTAAACACCACCTTAAAATTAAAAGAACAACAAAGAGAAAATACCTAATAAGAGCAAGCTTTTTCAAAGAAGACTGCACAAAAGTGAAATAAAGACAAACTACAAACAAAATCAATAAAATCAGACTCACCAACCAAAGTGAAGTGTGATGAAACTGATGAAACCATGATGCGAACTTGCATGATAATTGAGAGTAATTTTTACATAAGAAACATACAATTCAGTATATTTTTTTATAATTTTTTTTAATTAATAATAAAGTTTATAAATATTAATAATTAAATTATAATATTTTCTACTAATTTATAAATATTTTACAAAACTCTCACTTATGGGTAGTTTTTCCCTTTTTACATGTTGATATGATAGGTATAGTATAGGTATTGGGTTTATGCCCATCCAAAAAGTAATCAACAAACAATCACACACACAAACAGGGGATACAAATATTTACGTGATTCGGCCTAATGCCTACGTCCACGGGAGAAGAAATGAGAATGCACTATAAACAGAGCAAATTACAAAATGGAGGAGGAGGAGGAGATTGTCACTCACTCAACTCAACTTTCACAGTTCTTATACACTGCTCACAACACTCACTTTCTTCACACTACAATCTTAGCTCACAACTTTCCCTATTTATAAACAAAAGGGGGAGCCAAAATTCAACACTTGCCTAGAGACAAGCCACCAATAGAATTTATCGCAAGCCACCAACACAGCCATCCTATAATAGGATAGCTCGGCTGAAAATCTCCACAAGATCTCTAGCCCAAATCTGCAATCTCCATTCTTAACTTCCATAGCCAACTTCACACAGTGTGGATACTCAAAAATTCTCTCCCTCCACACTTATGAGGAGTAGGAATCTTCACTGGAAGTCCATCCTAGCAATGTCTTCCCAAATTTTAAGTTTGTCTCTTAAGACTACCTTTGTAAGCATGTCGGTTGAATTCTTATCTATGTGGATCTTGACCAGTTTTAATAACTGCTTCTCCATCACTTTGCGTATCCAATGATGTTGAACATCAAAGTGCTTTGTGCAAGAATGGTACATAGAATTCTTGCTCAGGTCTATGGCACTCTAGCTATCACAATGTACCGTGAACTTTTTCTGCTCTAGTCCTAATTCTTGGAGAAACCGCTTTAACCACAACATCTCTTTCCCAACTTCTGCTACAGCAATATATTCTACCTCAGTTGTGGATAAAGCAACACACTTCTGTAGATTGGACTACCAAGACACAACTCCCCTTATGAAAGTGAACAAAAATCTTGATTTAGATTTCCTACCATCAAGATCACCTATAAGGTATCTCAAAATCCACTTGACTACTTCCCAATGTTCTTTCCCTAGATTGGAAAAGAATCTGCTCACTACTTCAACAACATGAGCAAAATCTGGTCAGGTGGACACCATGTCACGACCCGAACCTGTCCCTAAAAGTTTAGGCCATGACCGGCCTATACTTAGACCTCAAAGACAAAATTTCAAAATATTTAGATGACATCGAGGCCTAAAGCGGAAGCAAATCCAATAGCAATGTCCATTGAGCTTGTGTATACATGATAATTGAAATAATTAAAACAATGTAAACACACTAATATACATATATATATATATATATATATATCACACACATATACATAAAACTTAAGTAAAGACAAAATTCTCACAACACAAGGTTAAAGCCTCAACACGGAGGCGCATCTTGGGTGGCTTAACTTAGCAGGTTCACAAAAGAACTCATGAGGCTGACCTAACGATGGTCTCCGGATTGATCACCTACATACAGATAAAATACGGAGTGAGCGAAGCTCAATGAGTAATAATAAAGTGAAGTGAATCAAGTGAATAATCTAGATTCAAAAGAAGCATAACACAATACTCTTCCACATTTACATCATTCACAACATTATCCATAATCATATTTGCAAAACGGCCTTCGGCCCACCATATAACAAAACGGCCTTGGGCCCACATATATCAAAACGGCCTCAAGCCTAATCGAATATCAAAACGGTCTCGGGCCCAATCGAATATCAAAACGGCCTTGGGCCCAATCAAATATCAAAACGGCCTCGGGCCCAATCATATATCATATTATAAATAATTCACATTTCATATCCATATTCCATATCATAGGTCTTGTAACTCATTCATTTGCATAAAAACATAGTTTTAGCACATCGCAACATTTACATATTAAAGTAAATATAAAAGAACATGTCGTTACAATATTATTACTCACAGTGGTTTAGGTGAGCAGCGGTATCTGTCTGCAAGTGACCTCCACGTAGCACACATACACAAACGGATAAATAACGTATTCTTTCCTTAGTTTATCTTTTTAATCTTTAGTTCGATTCGTTTACCTCTTATGCACTTCCAAATATTTTAGAGGGATCAAATAAACACATTAACAGTTTCAGAGGGTCAAAAAGAGGTAACAAAAGTGGACAAAATTGCTCCCAATTCCCGCACGTGTGGAAGACCACCACCGCACGTGCGGCCCGCACGTGCCTTTATTTCAAAATGCCAAAGTTGTTTTCCCTGTTTTCTGCACGTGCAACTGTGAGCCCCGTACGTGCGGCTGTGTCTCCCGCACGTGTGGCCATAGGCCCCGCACCTGCGGTCCTGGGCTCTGTTTGAGCAGTTCGAAAATCCAACAAATTCAAGCTTCCTAAACTTCATTCCAAGGTTCAATTCAAGCAAATTTCATTTCAAAACATCATATATGATCATAGTAAACATAAATCTCAAGTGCAATAAGATCACAACTCATTTATTTTGTTTCTTCATCTTTTCATAGTTTATACAACATATCTTCATATATATATATATACATGAGCTCTAAGCAAGCAAAGATGCAAGACTAAAATTAACAATAAGGCAATTGCTTATAATCTAAGTCAATGTAACTCAAAACATGAGAATCAACTCTTTAATTAATTGAATCCAAAGATCACATGCTCAATTTCATGGAATATACCCAACCAAGACCATAATTCATAAACCCTAACTTCAATGAGTGTAAGGCTTTATCTTAAGACTTGATCCTAACCAATTTAAGAAAGATTAAGAGAAGTTTAATGGATTTTCACTTACTTTGAACTATATTCTTGATTCCCCCCTTACAAATTATTAAGTCTTCAAGCCTTGATTTGTGCTCTCTTCTTCTTCACTCTTTTCTCTTCTCTTCTTTCCCTCTCTTAGGTGACTCTCCAGATTTTTCCACTCCCCCAAATAAGAGAAAATGGACTCAAAAAGGCTTTTAGTATATATATATATGTATATGGCTAAACATGCTTGCCAAACACGCCTTAACGAATCAGACTGAATCAAATTCTAATTAATCCTCACAGATGACTCTAAAAATTATGTTGTTCATAATTATGTATTTCGTTCTAGTTTCTGAAGCCTCTAAGGTCTTCAATTTGCAGTGCAAAGTTAACCACCCAAACATACCTTAACGAATCAAACGAAATAAATTTTCAATTAACTTTCCCAAATGGATTTAAAAATTTCCATTAGCATATCCATGTATTCAATTTCGGTTTTTGAACCCATGAAGCTCGGCAATTTCAGTTTTAAAGTCGTAACTCAACAGATAATTCCTCAATTCAAACATATATCATTAATTTAAAGCACATTAACCCATAATTAAATAAAGATAATTTCTGATATGCATTTTGAGGTCGTTACACACCATTGCATACTTCAAACTCCCTACTGTAGAAGAGTGGGAAATCGCTTCCATCTCGTCTCTTTCTTTTGTAGAGAACGGACAAGAACTCTTGCTTAGCTTGAAATGGTTAGCTAGCAGAGTATTGATTGACTTGGTGTAGACACCCCATTTTTGACCGACCTTAAGAGTCAGACGTCACCGATTGAGCGCTTGGTGATGTTGCATATTGTGCTCGTTCTGAAGTTTCAGAGTCTCAGCTGTGAGCCTTGCCTCCGGACTTTGGGGCTCTTTTGTGCTTTGCCTCGGTTTGCGAACCGGGTCCCGTCTTCTCCGTTTTCTCTTCCCGAAGGAAGGGAGAGGTCTCGTAGACCATCTCTCAGTGGCCGTAGGGTACGTTTCGTGGTCGTAGGCCATTTTTCCCGTTTGGAGCCCGGTTTTCAGTTTTTAGGGCCGTCGGCCGTGTGCCTCGGTTCGGGACCGCTTAACTACCTCCGTTTGCTCCGGTTTTTGGCATACACCTTATTTCCTCCCTTTTGAGGGACACTGTGGCCCGAGAGACCAACTTCGTGGTCGAACGCCACCTCCGGTGCTTAATAGTCAGTTTTCGGGGCCCCGGGCCGCGCGTTTCGGTCCCCGAACCTCCGTTTTGCATCCGTCTTGGTTCATTTTTGGCGGAGACCTTATTTTCATTATTAAGAAGGTTGTAGGAGGGTGGGA